>OZ024816.1:89490295-89686305 GCA_964017055.1 Chloromyia formosa
CAGTCGATGCTATTCAGTGCATGCGTGTTACGATGGAAAAGCATCGTGTTGCACGGACGGACTTGCACTTTGTGTTCATCGATACGAAAAAAGCCTTCGACAGAGTTCCTCGTGATCTGATATGGGTGGCCCTAAGAGCACTTAAGGTCCCCGAAGCATATGTCAAGAGGATACAAGACATCAATGATTGAGCAACTACTAAAGCTAGATGCACGGCTGGTGAGTTTGAAGAATTCCCGGTTAATTTCGGAGTTTACCAAGGCAATGTACAATATTGAGTGAGTCCCTGCTTTTCGACATCATCATGCTCTATTAATTAACACTCATTGACGGCCTGGAAGGAAGAGAAGGGATATCCCAATCCGAACTCCACAGGGGAGGAGATTGAGCGAGCAAGCAAACGCCTGGTGCTCGCCCTCAACGATGCCACAGCAGGAAGCAACTTCCATTAACAGTTGAGCTGTTATGAACTGTTTTGCGGCTTTCACGCGAAACGCACAATACACGAGATTCTAGCGGAAAGCACCAGTGGTGATTTAGTTCTTATTCGTGGAGTATTTATACCGACCGGTACTAAATATGGCAAATGCCAGATGGTGGCTTATCACTTGGATGAAAAGTGCTTTTATACCGCTGACTCCAACAAAACATAGACACAACCGTCAACAACGGAAACGCAAGCCTAATATCCAAATTATTTAGTCTAGTACCGCATCGCAATCCAACAGCAACGCATCGTTGTACTAATAGATTTGATTCGCGTTAGATATGTCAGCTGAACATTCATTTGAAAAAAAAAGAATCGCATACCGTCACTCACTGTGCTAATTTTAAATGGTCGTCTGGTCCCGTTTTTCTATTCATGGCTTAGAATCTTTCTATGTTAATTCCAACTCCAGACGTCATCATAATGACGCCTCCACGCATTGAGCTCTCGACCGCCGAGCCGAAATTGATTATCCGGAAATTACCTTCCGCATCCAGGTTTGAACCCTTAGCTGGCCATCAGCATGAGACATCAGACTGACGATTCAACGCACTGAGCTACAGCCCACCCAGTCAAATTTCATCATCATCATTGACGCGCAAAAGCCCGACGGTGGGTCCTGGCTGCCTAGATCATCTTCGTCCAATGATCTCGGTCAAGTGTCCGTATCCTCAAACTTTGAAAGCCCGGCAGTTGTTCGGCTTCATCATCTACTGAGTCTTCCCAACAAGCTTTCGGTTTTCCTCACAGCCTTACACCGTAAACGTATCGTATTTAATATTTTCTTAGGCATGTGGTCATCGCCCATTCGTTGTAAAAGTCCTGCCCATTGTAAAATAGAAGTTGTAGTTTGACGATTCTCGAAACTTCCAGCTTCTCATACAGCTCGTACTGCTCACACTGAGTGAAAAAAAAGTACAGAAATACAACACAGTGAAAAAGTTCACTGTATTTATGTGAAATCCGTGATTTTTAACCAATAAACTGGTTCATTGTCTCAATAAAACGTCGTTCATTAAAATCGACATTTTTGGATCTTTATGAACGACTCATAAAATTAATAACGACAGTCGAAGCAAGCTAGCTTTATGAATTGGAAATCATTGCATTTATGAACGGTTCATCAAATCGTATATTGGAGAGAATGAAAAGTTCATTGAGACGATAAGTGGTTCATACCCTTAATGAAAATAGGCTCATTGAACGATGTGCATTAATGTTATGAACAATATTTTTGTCAATGCATGGTTGTCCCCGATGCGCGCTTTATTTCGGTCGTAAGCTGTCGTAAAATTCGCCGAAGGACCTTTCGCTCAAATGTGCTCATCATGTTTTTGGAGGCTTGAGTTAGGGTCCAGGTTTCGCGGCCATAGCATAGCACAGATCGTTTAATGGTTTTGTATATGCAGTGCTTAGTATTTCAGTGCACATGCTTCGATTTCATTTTTAGGAGGGCCGAGAAGAAAGTCTTACTTGCTAGCTGAATCCATCGCTTGATTTCGTCAGTTTCACTGGCGTCCTTTGGCAGGTTACTACCCAGGTATGTGATGCTGAGGTCCCCGACGTTGATGTTCGTTTGTTCAGGCATTCTTGTTCTTGATTGCATTATCGTTTTTGTTTGACCCTGGTTAACGCGTAGTCCAACTTCTTTTGCAGCCGCGACTGAGCGACTTGCATTTGTGATTGTGAAAAAACAACTACCATAACGGAGCACTATTCGTATGTATTTTATGTGGAAGTACAGTCGTACAACTGCAGCCTGCATTCGACGATCTGCCTAACTTTAAAATATAGGTACATACGAATAGTGATCCGCTGCAATAGTTTTTTTTCCACAGTCGCAAACGCAAATCGCGCAGTTGCGGCATTGGAACTCACACCCTTAAGGTGACGTGACGTGACGTGACGCGTAAACCTCTCGGTCTCGTCAATACTACGATACCCGTCCAGTGTAAACAGCAAATGAGTTTACGACAACGCGTAACTTGCTAGCTGACGACGGGTCCCGACGGGTACTCATCCGCCGTTAATGAGTTGATGAATCCCACAACAAACACATGAAAAAAGATGATTTCAGTACTCGCACATATGCTGTCGATCCGTAAACACACCTCGTATAAACAACACGACGTGATCATTACTTCCGCGTTAGTAAAATTCGTTTCGATACTCGATTCTGACGTTTCGTCTGCGTAAACTCAGCTTACATGAAACCACTAGTCGCGTTTACGCGACTCGTAAAAATCACGCGATCGCGTATACGCGTCTCGTGTATTATAAGCTTTATCCGGAAATTACTTTTCCGCATAGAGTACGGAGTAGATTCATGACACGCTGTCTGAACGGCCAACATCCCATCTCCAAGCGCGTTAAAGTCATAACGCCGACATTAAAAGCATCCTTCTAACTAAAAATCGTTCAGAGATATTGAATCAAGAAACACCCATAGTACATTCTTTTTCATTTCTAGTACATATTCGTGCGGATACCTAAATATTTCAATTTGGTGTGGAAATATCATAAATATGTATATCTACACTCTGTGGTTTTATCCATCCAAAACATCATAAATTGTATTTTATGTAGTCTACCGGCGGCATTGTATCTCGGATATCTGTATCTTGTAATCTTACATATTTTATTCCTCATACAATTTCGTTCACCATATTTCTGTAAGCTAATGCCCAGGAGAAGAATTCCATGAATTTAACCGCACCCTAAGTAGCTTTTTATGTTTTAACGATATTGCATGCCGACATGGATGAAAACACGAAAAAAACTGCCAATAAGATTATAAATTGGACAGGATTCTCGAGTTTATAGTGTCATAAGCTTGTGAGGTGGATTATTAAAAACAAAAGTGAAATAATTCATCAATTTCATGAGACCGTTAATACATACCTCGATATGATATTGAGATAAAATACTTATGTACTCCTATATGTATTTCGACGAATGCCTTCGGGATTGATTCCCAAAGCCTGCTATCTGATATTTTTGAATGTTTTTGGCCCATGGATAATTTAATATACATTTCGAAGAAACTCTTCTCGGAAGGACCAATCATACTGATTACTTATTGACAAGTACTCTCATATTTCTTTTATTGAAAGATTTTGTGTACAGTATACAACTCCAAGGGAGAAATGGATGACATGAAAACGGATGTGCTTTCTCAGGTAATTTTTCGAAATATGATGTTGTATGGAGCATTCGCCTTTCGAGCTATATTTAATTAAAACCGTACCGTACTCTCCCCCGGGAACTCTGTACATCGGTGACGGTGACTAGCTTAAATATTCAAAAAGAATAGGCTTTGAATTATGTTGAAGAGCTGGAACAAATGCCTATCGGATGTCACGTAAACCCATAGGCGAATTAAACACATGCCATTTCCTTTTAAAGGAAGATGATACTCGAATTATCGATTTTTTAATATACTAAAAGGCTTTGGATAACCTTTTTCATTTTTTACTTTTTTTTTCTCGGAGAGTAGCGTAGATAGAAAATTGAATTTATTAGCGCCATAGTAGCCATACGAACTCAACTAGGCTAACAATTCTTTGGTAGCCCATCCAATTTCAATAGGAAACGAGACACGGTTAGGGTTCAAGTCCGAAGAACTGTGCAGACCTAGTGGTGATACCGAAACTGCAAATTGACAACGACCATATACATTAAAATTGTGTCTCCTAAATTATCAGTTCCCAGCATACCAAGCGACCCACAAATGAGTCACCAGTGAGTCACTTTGGTAAGCAAAATCTTCGCTAGTGACTTCACTAACGGCTTGCTATACCTTACCCTAAAAACTATGTTTTAAAACTAGCCGGTGCTAGCAATAAAACGAATTAGCTTTTTTTAAATGCTTGTGGAGTTCACTTTGCAGTCGTCTGGCTTGATTTGGGTCTTTGTAAAACAGCGCAAAATCGTCTACATAAATAGCTACGAACGAACATCTTGTTACCATTTACTGAGTAGTAGACGCACTCTTAAAATCAATGCTGCCAAAACTAAGTACTTGAGCTTGGATCCAGGAAGACAGAGCGAAATTTGTGTTTCGGGGCAGACGGTGGAAAAAGTGGACAATTTTTGCTACCTCGGAAGCGTAGTTACAGCAGATGGTGGAGCGGATGCTGATGTACAGTCTCGCATCAATAAGGCTCGGGCAGCTTTTTTCAGTTTAACTCTTTTCTGGCAAAACAACAACATCTCCAGACGTACCAAACTCAGGATCTTCGAAACCAATATAAAATCTGTGTTTCTTTATGGCTGTTCAACTTGGATGGTGACCAGGGCGATAACAACTAGATTGCAAACTTTCGTGAACCAGTGTCTATGGCGCATCCTGCACATACGCTGGACGGAGGTTATTTCTAACGACGACCTCCTCTTCATTACTGGCCAGGACAGGATAGGCGCCTCTATAAAAAGGCGAAAGTGGCAATGGATAGGTCACACACTCCGAAAGGGGCCGGAAAACATTGCTAAACAGGCCCTCGATTGGAACCCACAGGGAACCGATGCAAGTCGCCGCTTTGGACGACCTAGAAACACCTGGAGAAGATCAGTTGAGGTCGAGGGTAAGTCATTAGGCAAATCGTGGAGACAGTTGAAGGCGGCGAACAGGACGAGGTGGAAAGTCGCCCTATGCCCCACAAGGGGTTGACAGGGTCCAGAGAGAGACGCACTGGTCTACTTCGCATCGCTTCAAAGCAAAATCCATTAACACCGAGTTAACTTTTGGTTCCGAACTCGGCTCGATTGTTTCAAGAAGTAGATTGACTATCGCAAACGGGAAACACGATTTGATCCATCGTCGAAAGGTTCGGGTTGAGACATACATTTTCTCCTTTAGCTATCCGTTGAGAAAAGCTGTATCGGCGTCCATACTCCATCTGTCTGATTTCCAAATCATGCCTTGCTGCAAGTGCCAGAGGAAAACGAATTGAGCTGTGTCGAGCGACGGGCGAAAATGTTTCGTTGTAGTCGATTCCTTGCTTTTGCGTAAAGCCTTTCACAACAAGGGGAGCCTTGTGACGAGCGAAATCGCCATTTTCGTCGGATTTCGTCTTGTTCACCCATTTGCACTTTACAGTTTTTTTGCCTTTGGGTAAATCGACCAATTCCCAAGTTTTGTTAATGACCAAGGAATCAAATTCTTCCTTCATGGCATCTTTCAAGTAGTCTGCATCCGAACGTACCATCGTCTCTTTTACTGTAACCGGGTCGGAAATTGTTAGAGGATTGTCGGCCATAAGAAGATACTTTGTCGGTTCTTTGTTCGCTGTTCTCTCAGAACGTTTGGGTTCGGTTGTCTTTCCATTTATCGGAGTTTAGTTTTGCATCGAATCTTCCTCAGCATCACTTTGATCCTTATCATCGGCAGTACTGTTGTTGATGGTAATTGTTGAGATATCTGGATCCATGGCTCTTTCAAGTTGTATCGATAACGGTATTATCGGAAGCATAGGTAAAGTTGCCACCTGAATCTGTTTTGTCGCTTTCATCGATGCCAGATTCAATATCGGATTCGTTCTCTTTTTTCACGGTATCAAATTCCCAAATAAGTTCGCCGCCTGAATTGGTACTGTTGCTCGAGGTAATTGAAGAACGGTTTTCTTCGATGAAAACGACATCCCTACTTATGATTTGATGCGTCATTTCGTTGTATAAATGGTATGCTTTCGAATCGGCTGCGTAACCAAGCAGTAAACATTCAGAACATTTCGCGTCCAATTTGTTATTTTTTTCCTTGGGAATGTGGACCATGGCTTTACTGCCGAAAATGCGACAAATTTGGTTTTTTACCTGACCAAATTTCTTCGGGTGTTGTTGTTTGATTTCTGCATGGCGTGCGATTTGTTAAATTAGCTGCTGTTGATGCTGCTTCGGCCCAAAAACGTTTTGGCAAATTTGCATCAATTAGCATGCTCCGAAATTTTTCGACGATTGTGCGATTTCTGCGTTCAGTGACACCGTTTTGTTGCGGTGTATCTGGTGCACTTTTCTGATGTTTTTTCAACTTAGTGCGAGCAAGGAACCATTGAATGAGATTATCTCGAAAACTATTTAAGATAGAAAAAAGTTGATCATATATTTTTTATGTATATTTTCGTGATCTTCAGTTTCGCCTCAGAAAGTTTTATTGCGAGGATTAATAGTTACAGAGATAAAAGCCAAAAACTATGCATTCATACAATTGTATGATCCTGTGACGTAGATACTCAGAGAGCCGACAGGCACAATGCGATATCTTGTCTTCCTTATATCGTGGTCTACAATCGATTCAAAGAAATTTTCCGGTAGGATGACAATCAATGCGGCTTTGTGGAAGTTTGGTCCACAGTCGATGCTATTCAGTGCATGCGTGTTACGATGGAAAAGCATCGTGTTGCACGGACGGACTTGCACTTTGTGTTCATCGATACGAAAAAAGCCTTCGACAGAGTTCCTCGTGATCTGATATGGGTGGCCCTAAGAGCACTTAAGGTCCCCGAAGCATATGTCAAGAGGATACAAGACATCAATGATTGAGCAACTACTAAAGCTAGATGCACGGCTGGTGAGTTTGAAGAATTCCCGGTTAATTTCGGAGTTTACCAAGGCAATGTACAATATTGAGTGAGTCCCTGCTTTTCGACATCATCATGCTCTATTAATTAACACTCATTGACGGCCTGGAAGGAAGAGAAGGGATATCCCAATCCGAACTCCACAGGGGAGGAGATTGAGCGAGCAAGCAAACGCCTGGTGCTCGCCCTCAACGATGCCACAGCAGGAAGCAACTTCCATTAACAGTTGAGCTGTTATGAACTGTTTTGCGGCTTTCACGCGAAACGCACAATACACGAGATTCTAGCGGAAAGCACCAGTGGTGATTTAGTTCTTATTCGTGGAGTATTTATACCGACCGGTACTAAATATGGCAAATGCCAGATGGTGGCTTATCACTTGGATGAAAAGTGCTTTTATACCGCTGACTCCAACAAAACATAGACACAACCGTCAACAACGGAAACGCAAGCCTAATATCCAAATTATTTAGTCTAGTACCGCATCGCAATCCAACAGCAACGCATCGTTGTACTAATAGATTTGATTCGCGTTAGATATGTCAGCTGAACATTCATTTGAAAAAAAAAGAATCGCATACCGTCACTCACTGTGCTAATTTTAAATGGTCGTCTGGTCCCGTTTTTCTATTCATGGCTTAGAATCTTTCTATGTTAATTCCAACTCCAGACGTCATCATAATGACGCCTCCACGCATTGAGCTCTCGACCGCCGAGCCGAAATTGATTATCCGGAAATTACCTTCCGCATCCAGGTTTGAACCCTTAGCTGGCCATCAGCATGAGACATCAGACTGACGATTCAACGCACTGAGCTACAGCCCACCCAGTCAAATTTCATCATCATCATTGACGCGCAAAAGCCCGACGGTGGGTCCTGGCTGCCTAGATCATCTTCGTCCAATGATCTCGGTCAAGTGTCCGTATCCTCAAACTTTGAAAGCCCGGCAGTTGTTCGGCTTCATCATCTACTGAGTCTTCCCAACAAGCTTTCGGTTTTCCTCACAGCCTTACACCGTAAACGTATCGTATTTAATATTTTCTTAGGCATGTGGTCATCGCCCATTCGTTGTAAAAGTCCTGCCCATTGTAAAATAGAAGTTGTAGTTTGACGATTCTCGAAACTTCCAGCTTCTCATACAGCTCGTACTGCTCACACTGAGTGAAAAAAAAGTACAGAAATACAACACAGTGAAAAAGTTCACTGTATTTATGTGAAATCCGTGATTTTTAACCAATAAACTGGTTCATTGTCTCAATAAAACGTCGTTCATTAAAATCGACATTTTTGGATCTTTATGAACGACTCATAAAATTAATAACGACAGTCGAAGCAAGCTAGCTTTATGAATTGGAAATCATTGCATTTATGAACGGTTCATCAAATCGTATATTGGAGAGAATGAAAAGTTCATTGAGACGATAAGTGGTTCATACCCTTAATGAAAATAGGCTCATTGAACGATGTGCATTAATGTTATGAACAATATTTTTGTCAATGCATGGTTGTCCCCGATGCGCGCTTTATTTCGGTCGTAAGCTGTCGTAAAATTCGCCGAAGGACCTTTCGCTCAAATGTGCTCATCATGTTTTTGGAGGCTTGAGTTAGGGTCCAGGTTTCGCGGCCATAGCATAGCACAGATCGTTTAATGGTTTTGTATATGCAGTGCTTAGTATTTCAGTGCACATGCTTCGATTTCATTTTTAGGAGGGCCGAGAAGAAAGTCTTACTTGCTAGCTGAATCCATCGCTTGATTTCGTCAGTTTCACTGGCGTCCTTTGGCAGGTTACTACCCAGGTATGTGATGCTGAGGTCCCCGACGTTGATGTTCGTTTGTTCAGGCATTCTTGTTCTTGATTGCATTATCGTTTTTGTTTGACCCTGGTTAACGCGTAGTCCAACTTCTTTTGCAGCCGCGACTGAGCGACTTGCATTTGTGATTGTGAAAAAACAACTACCATAACGGAGCACTATTCGTATGTATTTTATGTGGAAGTACAGTCGTACAACTGCAGCCTGCATTCGACGATCTGCCTAACTTTAAAATATAGGTACATACGAATAGTGATCCGCTGCAATAGTTTTTTTTCCACAGTCGCAAACGCAAATCGCGCAGTTGCGGCATTGGAACTCACACCCTTAAGGTGACGTGACGTGACGTGACGCGTAAACCTCTCGGTCTCGTCAATACTACGATACCCGTCCAGTGTAAACAGCAAATGAGTTTACGACAACGCGTAACTTGCTAGCTGACGACGGGTCCCGACGGGTACTCATCCGCCGTTAATGAGTTGATGAATCCCACAACAAACACATGAAAAAAGATGATTTCAGTACTCGCACATATGCTGTCGATCCGTAAACACACCTCGTATAAACAACACGACGTGATCATTACTTCCGCGTTAGTAAAATTCGTTTCGATACTCGATTCTGACGTTTCGTCTGCGTAAACTCAGCTTACATGAAACCACTAGTCGCGTTTACGCGACTCGTAAAAATCACGCGATCGCGTATACGCGTCTCGTGTATTATAAGCTTTATCCGGAAATTACTTTTCCGCATAGAGTACGGAGTAGATTCATGACACGCTGTCTGAACGGCCAACATCCCATCTCCAAGCGCGTTAAAGTCATAACGCCGACATTAAAAGCATCCTTCTAACTAAAAATCGTTCAGAGATATTGAATCAAGAAACACCCATAGTACATTCTTTTTCATTTCTAGTACATATTCGTGCGGATACCTAAATATTTCAATTTGGTGTGGAAATATCATAAATATGTATATCTACACTCTGTGGTTTTATCCATCCAAAACATCATAAATTGTATTTTATGTAGTCTACCGGCGGCATTGTATCTCGGATATCTGTATCTTGTAATCTTACATATTTTATTCCTCATACAATTTCGTTCACCATATTTCTGTAAGCTAATGCCCAGGAGAAGAATTCCATGAATTTAACCGCACCCTAAGTAGCTTTTTATGTTTTAACGATATTGCATGCCGACATGGATGAAAACACGAAAAAAACTGCCAATAAGATTATAAATTGGACAGGATTCTCGAGTTTATAGTGTCATAAGCTTGTGAGGTGGATTATTAAAAACAAAAGTGAAATAATTCATCAATTTCATGAGACCGTTAATACATACCTCGATATGATATTGAGATAAAATACTTATGTACTCCTATATGTATTTCGACGAATGCCTTCGGGATTGATTCCCAAAGCCTGCTATCTGATATTTTTGAATGTTTTTGGCCCATGGATAATTTAATATACATTTCGAAGAAACTCTTCTCGGAAGGACCAATCATACTGATTACTTATTGACAAGTACTCTCATATTTCTTTTATTGAAAGATTTTGTGTACAGTATACAACTCCAAGGGAGAAATGGATGACATGAAAACGGATGTGCTTTCTCAGGTAATTTTTCGAAATATGATGTTGTATGGAGCATTCGCCTTTCGAGCTATATTTAATTAAAACCGTACCGTACTCTCCCCCGGGAACTCTGTACATCGGTGACGGTGACTAGCTTAAATATTCAAAAAGAATAGGCTTTGAATTATGTTGAAGAGCTGGAACAAATGCCTATCGGATGTCACGTAAACCCATAGGCGAATTAAACACATGCCATTTCCTTTTAAAGGAAGATGATACTCGAATTATCGATTTTTTAATATACTAAAAGGCTTTGGATAACCTTTTTCATTTTTTACTTTTTTTTTCTCGGAGAGTAGCGTAGATAGAAAATTGAATTTATTAGCGCCATAGTAGCCATACGAACTCAACTAGGCTAACAATTCTTTGGTAGCCCATCCAATTTCAATAGGAAACGAGACACGGTTAGGGTTCAAGTCCGAAGAACTGTGCAGACCTAGTGGTGATACCGAAACTGCAAATTGACAACGACCATATACATTAAAATTGTGTCTCCTAAATTATCAGTTCCCAGCATACCAAGCGACCCACAAATGAGTCACCAGTGAGTCACTTTGGTAAGCAAAATCTTCGCTAGTGACTTCACTAACGGCTTGCTATACCTTACCCTAAAAACTATGTTTTAAAACTAGCCGGTGCTAGCAATAAAACGAATTAGCTTTTTTTAAATGCTTGTGGAGTTCACTTTGCAGTCGTCTGGCTTGATTTGGGTCTTTGTAAAACAGCGCAAAATCGTCTACATAAATAGCTACGAACGAACATCTTGTTACCATTTACTGAGTAGTAGACGCACTCTTAAAATCAATGCTGCCAAAACTAAGTACTTGAGCTTGGATCCAGGAAGACAGAGCGAAATTTGTGTTTCGGGGCAGACGGTGGAAAAAGTGGACAATTTTTGCTACCTCGGAAGCGTAGTTACAGCAGATGGTGGAGCGGATGCTGATGTACAGTCTCGCATCAATAAGGCTCGGGCAGCTTTTTTCAGTTTAACTCTTTTCTGGCAAAACAACAACATCTCCAGACGTACCAAACTCAGGATCTTCGAAACCAATATAAAATCTGTGTTTCTTTATGGCTGTTCAACTTGGATGGTGACCAGGGCGATAACAACTAGATTGCAAACTTTCGTGAACCAGTGTCTATGGCGCATCCTGCACATACGCTGGACGGAGGTTATTTCTAACGACGACCTCCTCTTCATTACTGGCCAGGACAGGATAGGCGCCTCTATAAAAAGGCGAAAGTGGCAATGGATAGGTCACACACTCCGAAAGGGGCCGGAAAACATTGCTAAACAGGCCCTCGATTGGAACCCACAGGGAACCGATGCAAGTCGCCGCTTTGGACGACCTAGAAACACCTGGAGAAGATCAGTTGAGGTCGAGGGTAAGTCATTAGGCAAATCGTGGAGACAGTTGAAGGCGGCGAACAGGACGAGGTGGAAAGTCGCCCTATGCCCCACAAGGGGTTGACAGGGTCCAGAGAGAGACGCACTGGTCTACTTCGCATCGCTTCAAAGCAAAATCCATTAACACCGAGTTAACTTTTGGTTCCGAACTCGGCTCGATTGTTTCAAGAAGTAGATTGACTATCGCAAACGGGAAACACGATTTGATCCATCGTCGAAAGGTTCGGGTTGAGACATACATTTTCTCCTTTAGCTATCCGTTGAGAAAAGCTGTATCGGCGTCCATACTCCATCTGTCTGATTTCCAAATCATGCCTTGCTGCAAGTGCCAGAGGAAAACGAATTGAGCTGTGTCGAGCGACGGGCGAAAATGTTTCGTTGTAGTCGATTCCTTGCTTTTGCGTAAAGCCTTTCACAACAAGGGGAGCCTTGTGACGAGCGAAATCGCCATTTTCGTCGGATTTCGTCTTGTTCACCCATTTGCACTTTACAGTTTTTTTGCCTTTGGGTAAATCGACCAATTCCCAAGTTTTGTTAATGACCAAGGAATCAAATTCTTCCTTCATGGCATCTTTCAAGTAGTCTGCATCCGAACGTACCATCGTCTCTTTTACTGTAACCGGGTCGGAAATTGTTAGAGGATTGTCGGCCATAAGAAGATACTTTGTCGGTTCTTTGTTCGCTGTTCTCTCAGAACGTTTGGGTTCGGTTGTCTTTCCATTTATCGGAGTTTAGTTTTGCATCGAATCTTCCTCAGCATCACTTTGATCCTTATCATCGGCAGTACTGTTGTTGATGGTAATTGTTGAGATATCTGGATCCATGGCTCTTTCAAGTTGTATCGATAACGGTATTATCGGAAGCATAGGTAAAGTTGCCACCTGAATCTGTTTTGTCGCTTTCATCGATGCCAGATTCAATATCGGATTCGTTCTCTTTTTTCACGGTATCAAATTCCCAAATAAGTTCGCCGCCTGAATTGGTACTGTTGCTCGAGGTAATTGAAGAACGGTTTTCTTCGATGAAAACGACATCCCTACTTATGATTTGATGCGTCATTTCGTTGTATAAATGGTATGCTTTCGAATCGGCTGCGTAACCAAGCAGTAAACATTCAGAACATTTCGCGTCCAATTTGTTATTTTTTTCCTTGGGAATGTGGACCATGGCTTTACTGCCGAAAATGCGACAAATTTGGTTTTTTACCTGACCAAATTTCTTCGGGTGTTGTTGTTTGATTTCTGCATGGCGTGCGATTTGTTAAATTAGCTGCTGTTGATGCTGCTTCGGCCCAAAAACGTTTTGGCAAATTTGCATCAATTAGCATGCTCCGAAATTTTTCGACGATTGTGCGATTTCTGCGTTCAGTGACACCGTTTTGTTGCGGTGTATCTGGTGCACTTTTCTGATGTTGAATACCATTTTTCGCACAAAATGATTTATACTCCGTGCCATTGTCTCATCGCAAAATTTGTATTTTAGTTGAGCACTGATTTTCAACTAGTGCTTTAAATTTGTAAAATTCTTCAAAAACTTGCGATTTGCTTTTTATCGGAATTATAACCACATTGCGGCTGTAGTCATCGATAAACGAAACAAAATATCGCGCACCGGATAAGGATTTTACTGAAACCGGACCGAAAACATCACTATGGGTTACTTCAAGTGGTTTTGTTGCACGCGTGCCGATTTCTTTAAATGAATTGCGCGTTTGTTTGCCCTTAGCACAAAGAATGCATTTGCTTGATGCACTATTTTTGAAAGAAATGCCGTCGGCCGACGTTTTGAGTTTCTTTAAATTGTCATCGCAAATATGGCCCATGCGGCGGTGCCATAAGTTTAACGAATTTTTCCCTGAAAATGCCGATTCAGCATTTGATTTGATTATGATGACAAATTAAATCATTGTCTTTATTATACAATATATTTTACAACCGGAATTATCGGAAACAACGCGTTTATTATTATTTTTTTTTTTGAACCATTTGGCTCACTGATATTAAATTCACACAGAAACCGGGAACATGTTGAACGTTTG
The DNA here is from genome assembly GCA_964017055.1 of Chloromyia formosa. Lineage (NCBI taxonomy): Eukaryota > Metazoa > Arthropoda > Insecta > Diptera > Stratiomyidae > Chloromyia > Chloromyia formosa. The sequence goes on from OZ024816.1 coordinate 89,504,259, forward strand.
ACATTGTTACTGGAACTTTGTCCGAGCTATGCAACAGATCTAGTTCAATATCACCAACACAGTCAACAATGGCCCCTTTTATACCGTGGAACTATAAGGCGATTTAACTAAATCGTTTTAGTGCTAGTACTTGTTCGTGGTGTGTTTATACCGACCATACGGAGAGGTTCTAAACATGAAAGATGTCAGCTGTTGGTTTGTGAATTTGGTGATTTTAGCTTAGAAAATTTCAACAGGCAGTAGCCTCCTCATAAAAACGCGTTTATACCGCTACAATTAAAGGATGAAATGACTGCAGAGTTTCAGGAAAGGATGAGGTATTTATATAACAAATAAAATGGAATTTTCACCAACAACACCATTAGCGAAGACAACAACACCATCTAGTCCCAATTTTTCAGTCCAGTTCTGCATAGCAAGTTGAGCTAAAATTAGTACCAAAACTAGCTAATGCGGCATGTTTATGTCGTTAGCTCATACTAGTTAATCCTCAAAGATAGTTCCGTGGCATCAACGAGGCCAATTAATTTATTGTTATTTGCAACGATAACTTCTTGTTTGTCACTCACTGATAAGTTCGTCAACAAATTTTTGTTGGTTACCATATGGTTTGATGTGCCGGAGTCGATGAAAAAATCGTCGCATTGTGCATTCGCAGTAAGCGACATAAAAAGTGCTACGTTTGATTTTTAGGGTTTTGTAGTAAAAACGAAACCCTTATGAAATTGGTTAAATGTCTGTCTGTCCGTCTGTCCATAAAATATCTCACGAACGGCTGAAGCTACATACATGAAATTTTGTGAAAATATGGAGAATTAAGGTCGATGCAGACACATCAGTCACGTCACAGTTCAGTCAACCTTCTGAATCATAACCGTCACCGTCAAGTCACAGTCAAAATAGCGGCTGTATTCACATATAGCCGTCAGGGTATTCAGACCGTAGTCAGTCATTTTTTGTGTATGCTCTCGAGTGTACCTAGATTTACCATCTATTTTTGTATTTCATTTCCAATTTGCTTCCATATCCTGTTTTTATATGCTATATCCATATATTTATTATGCGATAAATCGTACAGAACGGGGTAATTTCGAACCAACTCGATTAATTTTTCGTCATCGTCATGTTCACTTTTTAGACTGACGTCCGTCAAACACAAAAAATATCGTTGGGAAGAAATGTGAATTTGACTGTTCGGTGACGGAAGCGCGACTGACGGTTCTGATTCGTGACTGCGCCGGCTCAATGTGGACAGCGCCACTTGACTTTCAAGAAACGATATTTTTTGTGACTGATACCAGACGGTGCTGACGGAACTGTGACGTGACGTGACTGATGTGTGTGTATCGAACTTTACTATTGTATAATTCGCCAGAAAAAGCGACGCGTCGTTATAGGCTAATTTTAAGGGGGTGATGCCCGAATCGAGAACAGAAGCCACACTTGACACGATGACTGCTTTGTTGGTTGTTGTTGTTGTGGGACTTAGGTTTGTTCGATTTTTTTTTGCATACATCGCAGTTCCGTCGGCTTGTGTGCGTTTTACTTCTTGAAGAATTAAATTTTTTGCACCGTTGACTATTAATTTCTTGCCAATGTTTTCCACTGCCATCACGAGCGGTTTATAGTCATCTGGCAGACCGGCTAACATTAGCGCTGCAGTTATTTCGTCATCGATTGTAAGACCGGCATTTTTCACTTTCGATGATAGCTGAAGCATTTTATTTACGAAGTCTTCGAACGAATCACAATCTTCCAACTTCAAATGCACTAGTTCTTTTAATATTGGCACTTTTCGGCACAATCCACTGTCTGTACATGTTTTTTCTAGCGTGTCCCAAGCACTTTTTGCTGTTGTATTGTACACTGAGCTCTGTGCGAGTAGTTTGATCGTTCAATCAACAATTGAATCATTCACTACGTTTATATCGCGGGGCTATTTTCGAGATCTAACTAAATCGATCTAACTCTCGACGATATAAAGGTATCAGTTAGTTAGTTTTTGGTTTTGGCTTATCTCTACTTGCGATGCGGAACTGGACTGAAAAAAAATGGGACTATGTCGCTGTCATCGCTAATGTTGACGCGGTGGTTGACGTTTAATTTGTTGTCGTTCCTTTTTTGTTCGGCGTTTGTTTTGTTTGTAATTTCAAGCAGGCAGTGCGCGATCACGGGCAATAAAAAGTCTTCTTCTGTAGTAAAATTCTGATGAAGAGGCATGTAACTGGGAGTGGAATAAAACACACCTCTTTAGTTCAGCGTATACATGGCAAGAGAGCTTCTTTATTCGGAAGTTAGTTTTACAATGGTATGCCATCTGTCATTACGTAGTGATGAATATTAATGCGCGTTTACACTTCAACAAAAACCAACGAATTTTTTATAATTTCTGTTTAAACAGGACAAGAAGTAAAGAAAACATAACTGCTGCGAATAGTGGATTTGAATTTGGAATCATATCATACCTACATATATCGAAATTTCTCGATGTCTATAATATTTTTGTTATTTTTTCTATTTATGGATATATTTACAAACATAAAAGTCAATTCAATAAAAATTAAAAATAAGTACATATTCAAATTAAATTGGAAAATATTGTACATTTATATTCATATGAAAATATGTTTAAAAAACCATAACTAAATAAACGAAATACTATTAAATAAAAATAATTAGATTACATTTATTTTTTTTCCAACAGCTTTGTTCCGCTATTATACATATTTTGCCTATATATGCAAGAAAGTACGAATATTAGCCCCCCCCCCCTTATTCGACCTGGTGAGATCTGCCGAGGAGTTGATAGCCCTATTTGCAAGGGAAGATAGGCAACATTTTGAGTCGAGTGACCTTTTTTTTTACCAGCACTAAATAAAGAACCCATTTGAAGTCCACACGCCAAAAACCTGTTCTCTACCTGATTTTGTTCAAGAGTGGTTTGGGGAGAGTACGCGTTTTAGGTCGTAACACACACATTCATGTTTAAAATACGAGTACTTATGCGCATCTTATTATTCATATCTTTGATTTCTACCCAAGTGCACGTCTTGCAATCAAGCAAGTAAAGAGCGAAGTCAGTTTTGTTGATACGCGCACAAGCATCTCAATGAACCGATAAGAGGGAGGCGAGGGCGGGAACACAATGCTAAATTGATTACCCGAAACTTTTAACACAAATGTAGCTTATATAGGTAGGTATACATTTCGTAAACATAACCATGTTAAACATACATATGTACGCCGCTACTTATTCATCCATATGGTACTTATATCATTTGTTTTTGATGTGTATCATAACACAATAAACCCATATCCTTTTTACTTAAGCCTCAAAAATATTCAACATCAACTAATTTTCTCACTTACCCTCAGACAAGGCCTACCCTGTCAGAGTATCGTACCCAAAAATGTCCTTCCATTTTTCAATTAAGCCCATAAAACCCAGCATTAACCTCAATATTACCGAGTGCCTCCACGCCACTTTATTCCCATACGCATATTTATCATTTTCAAGCGTTGATTCGTCAAGACAATGAAATACGATCGTTTTAGTGCCTATCCTTGGTGTAAAATCAAGATGGGCAACATGAAATGTGATGACATCGGTAAAAATGATTCGTCCATTAAAATCATCGTCAACATGTATCTGAAACGACATTTAAGCTTATACTCTCTTTCATACACGTCCATATGTCGGATACATGGAAGAGCATTTTAACACTTTTATTATCCGTCATCACCGTTGTATGTGCCATCATCAAGGAAGATTTGCCATTGTATTATGCATACGGGTGGCACCGGGTACTGTCCCGGTTAAATTTCATTTTTCTTCGATTTTCAATTTTCGCTAAGTGTGTTTTCCATATGTCCTAGAATTCCCGGCAAGGGTACGACACGGAGGACTTCAGAAAAGGATACTGGCCGTACGAGTACGCAGAAAGTTATGAGACGGCTCATGAGTTGTCAAGGACCAAAGTACTTTACTGTATAACTTAGAATTGTTTTGAAAGAAAGTGGTACTCCGGGAATCATTTAAATTTTAAATTTAAATTCAGTTGATATCAAAAAGTCGTTTTACTCGTAAGATGGTTGCATATGTAGCAGATATAAATAGCGAGCTGAATTGATGGTGGGAGATTTGCAAAGGATTGTTTACAGCGTTGTTTTTGTATGGAATAAAAACAACACTCGAAGAGGTATAAGTATACTTTCTTGTCTTTATTGGGGTACTTATTTTTCTTCAAACATTTTCAAAGGTGTCTGAGTGCTCGCGCCACGTTATATCTTATAACTTGCAATGCTAATGCCCAGCCAAAGTTATTGAATTATCGTGAATACAGTGAAACCTGTGTATGTTGACCATCCGCGGTTCCAGTCGTAAACGGTCAACATACGCAGGTGGTCAAGTTGTGAAGGGGTGCTTATTGAATTTTTTTTTCCGTTAGCCTTATGACAGTTATGCTGCAGGCAGTAACATTATGTACTTTTTCCATAATTTACTCATAATGTCCTAATTTGTTTAGAATTGACACTATGATTTGCAAATTCTACACAAATTAACTTTTGCGATATATGAATAGTACAATATGTATGTATATGAACATATAATAGCAGGAACTCCAAATTTGTATGCAATAAGGAGTTATTTTAAATAAAAAAAATTAATTGTATGCATTTCAAAATTTTATTCCACTTCTTAATCCGGTTTACATGTAAAGTAGTCGTACAGATTTGATTGTTTTTTTCGTGTAACATTTTGGAAAGAATTTTTTTCTATTTCGTTTTTTAACATAAATAAATGTTCAAGTAGAGCTGGTTGATTTGCTCCTGCGTACCGAATTAGAGAGTCTGTTAAATTTATGGCCTCCTGGTTACTTGGAATGGGAAAAGGGTCATCGGCGGTTTGATTTTCAGTAATGTTGCCTTCTTCTTCGGGAGGTTTCTCCACAATCTCAGCTAAAATTTCGTCGATGGTATCACCTAGGTCTTCGTGATGGACAATGTCAGCATCTATTGATTGAAATTCGTCAGGTTCCAATAAATCATTCTGAATACTTTTGGGTAAACTTGAAATAATGTCTTCCAAATCCAGTTCATTTGATTCAGATGATGATGTCAATGGTGATAATTCTTGTAAAAAATGAAACCCTGCTCGATGGAAACACTTTTTTATTGTTTCCACCGTAACAGCTTGCCATCCTGCATGAAGCCATCGTATGGCATCTAAAACATCTATTGTTCTGGCAATTTCAGTTGCAGAACCGGAGTCGGAATCAATCGTTGAAATCAAATATAAAAGCAGCTTTTTTCGATAATATAACTTCACATTTTTAATTATCCCCTGATCCAATGGCTGAAGCTCAGACGTAAGATTTGGGGGAAGAAATTTAATTTCAACGTTTGAAAGTTGAATACTCGTCTTATGGCTTGTGGCATTGTCCACCAAAATGATGATTTTCCTTTTCTGCCGTTTCATGTCCTTATTGACATCGAGCAACCATTCTTCAAAAACCGACGAAGTCATCCACGCTTTCGAATTGTATCGCCAAAACACTGGAAGATCTTTTACTTTGATTGAGTTTCTCTTAAAGGTCCGTGGATAGGCAGCATTACCAATCACCAATGGCTTAAGTTTCTCACCAGTTGCACTGCAGCATAGCAAGACACTCAATCTTTCTTTAGCCATTTTTCCTCCTTTACATTTTTCTCCCTTTAGCACAAGGCTTCTGATCGGAAGCTGCCTATAGAACAAACCCGATTCATCGGCGTTGAATTGATTCTCAGGAGCATAGTCTTTTAATATGTCCGGTAATTTTGCCTTCCAGTCTTCAGCTGCTTTAAAGTCGACATTGGCACCTTCTCCAGATAAGGCTCGGAATTGAATGTTATTGCGCGATCTAAAAGACTCAAGCCATCCATTGCTCGCATGAAAATCGTCAATTCCCAAAGATTTCGAAATTTCCAGAGCCTTTTCCTGCAGCAACGGACCGGTGATTGGCATTTTTTTTAAAAACTCTAAAACTTTATTGTTTATAGGCTCGAAAACAGTCTTTTTTAATTTACGCTTTCGTTCTGGATCAAAATTTTCTTGAAATGCTGCTAAAATGTTGTCTTTATTTTTGCAAATGAAAAGCCCTAAAACACCTTTCAATATAATTAAATTGTACATATACAACTTGCAATTCCTACGAATTTTCACTTCACTGTGATCTTGAAAATTATGTACAAGAAAGTCCTACAGTAAAATGCGTTTCATCAGAAAAAAGTAAAAAGCTGCTTGTGCAGTTTCTAACGAAAGCTGAGACACATACATACATAAATTGTGTTCAGGATATTCCAAAGTGGTCAAGTTAGAGGGTGAACTTTCAAGTGGCGGTCTTTGATTAGAAGGTCAAGTTACAAGTTAGACAGGTGGTCAAGTTGTAAGGGTGAAATTGTATGTGAGATGTAGTGATCTAGGAAAAATTGGTCAAGTTAGGCAGTTGGTCAACTTGTAGAGGTGGTCAAGTTCGCAGGTTTCACTGTATTTGGTGCGTTCTTTTTTAACAGAGCAAAGTAGAGCCGGATAAGTAGCAAAAAAACGCTATGGAGCAAATCAGAGTAGCGGAGAAAAAAATGGGGAGTGTCTTTGCTGGGAGTGTGTCTCGATTTAGTTTAACATTCAAACGTCAACTCAAATTTCAAGAGAAAACTTAAATCCTTAGTACAGATGCAATCTGACAAATTTCCTTTCGACAGCTGAGTATTAACTTGCGTTTAGATTTAGCGAAACCACTGGCGCAACTGTTTCGCGACGAAACTCACCCAAAACTGCCAGTTTCGTCCTGCTCGTTCACACTACACGCAACGTGGCGCACAATAAACACGACCGAGGGCGAACTGTCAGTTTAGGTGAGTTCACTATAGCGTCGTATTCATGAATTAGGCCTCCGGGTGCAACTTCCGCTTTTGCCGACATTACCATCATTACCTTGTATGTAGTTCAAGCCAGCTAGATCGGATAAGTATTTCCTCATGAAAACAAAGTTGCCACTACGGGGTGAGGAACCCCAAAAAAACTTTTTTTTTCTTATTTTTCGCCTTCAGATTCGTAATCAGCAACCCAAAATTACCTTCTAGTTCGAACCAGCCAGATCGGACGCGTATTTCCTCATGAAGCCAAGCCGGTGGAGTACATCCCATCAAAACCATCCTTCCCTGAAACATACTCGCGCAACGTTCATATTTATCGCGCTCGGTGGCCGTGGTCGTTCGGGCACCGCTATGTGATACCAATCTAGAGCTCGGAGCTCAAATCTCGGCGCGGTCAAAAACTGCCTGTGGGTTCTAAGAGAACTCTCACAGTACCCCGAGCCTATCAGTATAAAGACGGCGTGGATAGGAAGTGCATGCTAGCAACTGCACTTCCGAAAAGTAGATATGCTATCGAAACCTCAACAAGACATAGAAATGCTAGAGATGTTGACGCGCCCATATCCCTGGAGAGGTCAAGGCAATTAACAACTTTCATATTAGGCGAAATCGGAGATTGAGTCTCACGTAGTTGCGCACGACGAACTCACAGCGACCCACCGGGTGCGTCTTATAGCGAGTTCCTCGTGCGAGGTTAGTTTCTGGTGAGGAACACGATCACACAATGAGCGGCGTTCAAAAAAACGGTCCGGGTAAACTACTCGGTTAAGTGTCAACGTGCAATGGACCCCTGTCGTCAATTAAATTTTTCAACTTTTTTGGTTGTGCTCGTATAATAAATTCACCATTTAGCGATGCAAGCGCCATCTCTTGACACATCTATCGAGTGCAGGTTTGTTAACCAGATTGAATGCAGAATGCAGCGGCAGCGACAGCAACAACTAAATATCAAGTAAGAAAGCATGCATTTCCCTTAAGCGACCTAGATTAAACACAGCGGCGAAAGCGAATCTCGCTGTTGTTGTTATTGTTGCTGGCACTGCCGCTGCTTTCTGCGTTCAATCCGATTCGGGCATAAATTGGAATATATGGTTGGGTTACATATATGCTTTATTAATTTGAAAATCGGTAAGGATACATTCAGAAACAAAACAAAATTAACGAAAACTTACTATTGCACTGGTCGTTGCTATGACAGCTATATGATATAGTAGTCCAATTTTAACCAAATTCATGAGCGGCGGTTTGTAATAGATATGATTGAACATGAAATTTGGTAAAGATATCTTTAGAAACAAAAAAGTTGTTCAAGCAAAACAGACTTTTGGACCGATCATTCTTATGGCCACTATATAACGTACTGGTCCTATTTCGTTAGTTCCTTCATATATGTAAATAGCGTGCAATAGAAATAAAGCTTTGTACAAAATTCAGCTCGATAGTTTTTAAACAGAGTAAGTAGTTTGCTTAGGAAGAGACGACTTACGAACACAGTTTAATCGAATCATCATCAATCATTCGTACACCTGTCACCCTCGTGAAGGTTATAAAAATGTCGCAAAATATTTTAGGTGGTTGAAGACAGTTTCTTCCAGATATATAAAAGAAACTTTCACAGTTGTGTGTTTGCCTTTTTTGGCTGTCTCGCAGGTCACTAGCTCTGTGTGTTTATGCATCAGTACCGTGTTTACCCCTTCCTGGTCGTATGTTCGAATCCCGCTGTTGTCATGGTTGTTTGTTGGCTTTCCCCTGTGGTGTTGGGAGCAAAAAGCCAAAGTCTTTCTTGGCTTGCCGCAAAATCCCACTAAATGGAGAGAATGCATATGCCAGAAATATGCGCCATCCAAATCCTGTTATTTGCTAACAAAACGCCAACTAGTTCCGCTAAGAGGGGTAAAAATAGTATAATTTTTTGTGAATAATTGGCTTTTTGGAGTAAGTTAACTTCCGTATTCAAGAAGTTGTAGCCTAAAACTATTCTCAGTTTTTCTTTTATATAGTCTAGGCTTACACATATAAAAACCAGGCCGAAGCGTATTTACCCTAGACTTGTACAGACCTAGTGGTGGTACCAAAAGTACCAATTGGCAACGATCATATGCATTAAAAGTGATTTTCCTATATGGCCAGTTTATAGGGGAGGTTGGCACACATTCATGAGGATGTTGGCCATTCTAAAAATCAATCAACTAACCCATTCTACAAATACTGTCGAATTTTTCAAGTCGCTAGCTTGATTCTATCGAAAGTTATTGCTTATTTGAAGTCTCACTTGTAGGGGTGGTAGAAGTTCCTTGGATCGGATCTTGCCCATCATAGCCACCAACCAATTAGATCACCCTACAAACATTAAAAAAAGATTTCAGGTGTCTAGCTTCACTCTATCGAAAGTTATCGCTTATTTGAAGTTTCATTTGAAGGGGAAGCAGCCCCGCATTGATCAGATTTTACGTATTTTCAATATTAGCCAACTGGATCCTACTACAAATACGGATATTTGACCAAAATTTCAAGTCGCTAGCTTTATTTTGTCGTAAGTTCTCGCTTATTTAAAATTTAATTTCTAGTGGAGGTAGGGGTTCCTAACGTCGAATCTAACGCATCTTTATTTAACTAACTCGATCTCACTTCAGACATTCGACCTAAATTTCAAGTCGCTGGCTTGATTCTATCAAAAGTTATCGCTTATTTGAAGTTTCATTTGTAGGGGAAGTACAGGTTCCTTAGGTCGGATCTTGCCCATTTTCAATGCCAACTAACAGAATGTTACTACCAACGTTCTGCCAAATTTTCAACTCGCTAATGTTATTCTATCGAAAGTTATCGTAATTAAAGTAATATTTAATTTTTTAAATTTTGTAGGGGAGGTAGGCGTTCCTTTGATCTGATTATGCCCAACTTACTAAAACCCAACCAGCTTCTCATTTCAGGGTTACATACCAAAAATCAGATGTCTACGTCAATTTGTTCAAGAGTAATGGACAAAAAACCCGAAAAGAAGGGTAGTACGGGGTTCTTTGTAAGAAAATTACCGTTAGTTTTCAACTGATCGATTTTATTTTTCCAGAGGAGTATAAGATTACCCTCACGACTAGCTTTTCATGTTTATTTAATCGGGAGTTATAAATACATTTAATTATTTTACATATGTAGGGGAGGTAGGCGTTCTCTTGGCATGATCATGCCCATTTTCAATACCAACTAACTAGATCATACTTCCAACATCTGACCAAAATTTCAAGGCTCTAGCATCATTCTATCGAAAGTTATCGTGCGAACGGACAGACAGACAGACAGACATGGCTAAATCGAATCAGGAGGTGACCCTGATCATTTATATATATACATTGCTATAAATCCGGAGCCTCCTTTAAGGTGTTACATATTTCCGTCGTGACAAAAACAATATACCCTATACTAAAAGTCTAGGGTATAAAAATATAATCTAAAAATTAGCCGAGTTTTTGATATTGAGACGTACATATATGCTAGCAGGTAATATTTGTTACGAGTGTGTTATTTGGAAAAATCATTCTTGCAGCCGGGACCGGGATGCGAGGAGTATAAAATAAAACGAAACCAGCAACACTCGAAGCCAACATAATGTCTTCTTAATTATCAATAAAAAATCATTGTTTTCACTTTTAGTTCTAGAAAAAGAAGAAAGGGTTATTTGACAATTTTGACTGAAATCATTTACAACTTTAAAGTACGGCTTAGTTTTGCTCAATTACCATACTTACCACTAAAGTGCACCAGAAGAAATTTTGGTGGTCATATATCAAGCGGAATTTCAGGGACGCATCGAACCGTATCTAAAATGGGAGCGCAAATGAGTCGATACGGATGGAATGGTTGGCGAACGGCGCAGATTTCCTTGCGTTCGCATCAGGGTCCAGGCGTAATGGGACCCTCGGCCTCTGGTTTCATACCACCGACAGATAATTACTTATCAGGTGCTGCCATAGATCTGCCGATGGAAGCAACACTACCAGACCATATTTTAATATGGTCCATTACAGGTAGTTCATTACACAATCTAGACTATAATATGTTTTGGAGCATATATTCAGAAGACTAAAACTTCACGAATCTGTTTTCGCAGTTATTTTATCGATGTCTACACTAGGAAACCAAAACATTGAAGAAAAATTGGAGAAAATGAACTTTAACCCCCTTTATCCTACACTTCCGGATCCGCTATCAACGGGGCTTTTGAAGCATATTTTCAAATGACAAATCAATTGTGTCAAATTTAAAAAACATACGATTTTTCCCCTATTTTTTCGGAAGTCCAACCTTTTGAGGCAATTTTCAAAAAATGTTTTAACTCTGTAACGGTTAAAGACAGAGTGTCTATGTGATGTGTAAATCCAACGGAATCGAACCACTGCGTCATATAGCTGTTATAGGAGCGACTCCTCCAAAAGTCGATCGATCAAGCTTGGTCAAAGTCGGCCCACTATATCATATAACTCGCATTGGAACAATGGAATCGGAACAAGTTTTCCTTGTAATTTCGAAGTGGTAAATGCGGAATGGTTGATCCATTCTGAATTCACCATTTATAGAAACACAGATTATAGAAGAAGAATCCAGCACTAAAAAAATAAATCGCAGCTAATATTTTTGTTTAAAAATTATCCTGTATAAATCGTGAAACTGTTTAATGGTTTTAACCCTGAAATTGATAATTTTCCGTTATTTTTATAAAAATGTTTTATAGCATTTTTCTCGATTTTTCGCATACATAATATAATAGTATATATATATATACCTAAATATATTGAACCAGATGATTCGTTTACAATAGCCCTGTTTGATCCAACCGAACGTAGATTAATTCCTGTATAAGACAATTGACCGTTTGTTGATCTTGGTCAGGAATGAAATCAGATCACATCAGATTCGAAAGTGAATTGGTTGAACGTCAACTTGTTGAGTCCGCAATTCACCACGTGGTTTGCAACATATGGCCCCCACGTTGGGCGCCATATGTTGCGAACCACGGCTCTGTGTCGAGCCGCCGTCACTGCAACAAAAATTTTGATTTGACCAGAATGCTTTTGGTTCGGTGGCACAGGTCCCGGCTAGACCAGCGGAGGTCGTGGGATTTGAGCCAAAGCACCCTTGTCCTAGATTAGCCACCTAAAACATTAAAAATACAAACGAGGGAAGGATTAGGAGGAGGGAGGGATGTGTCCTGGACAATTAACTCTGCGTATTTTTATGCTTTCGTCAAATCAAAACTTTGCTTTGGCAGTTTGTAAAAACATTTTTTATTTTTGCCAGTTCAAATCGTATCACATTTACATACATGCTAAGCATGAAAAACAAACAAAAGGTCAAAAGCCCCAGAAACTCGGAGCAAAACTATACTAAATTGTATTCTATGTACTGTTAAACCCCTTTGTATATCCTACCTATTCATACATCATATGAAAATTCGTATCCAAGTACACTTCTCATACTCACATCCTTTCAAATTTTATCATATTGCTGAAGACTACTCTCTACTATTTAAGTTTTACTATTACTCAACCACATCGTTTAAAAGTCCCATTTTTTCTCTACCTTTTATTGTTTGATCTATTTAATCCCACCACAGAGTCAAAGTGAAAAGGACCCTTCAACCTTTCATTACCCGAGAGAATACTGAACATACAACAAAATGTTTATATTCACACATATTGCCATATTGTGGCACACCAAAGGCTTTTTACTGATCAAATTCTCCCCTTACGAGAGGACGGATTGTTTATCCTGCTAGCAACCCTTGAGTACGAGTAATCTTGCTTCAACGCTCAACCACACACAATTTGCCAGGCTAACGACTTTAGGTCGGGGTTTCGTATTCCGGACTCTATTCAGATATTCTCTTTTTTCTGCCGAAAATAATGACAGTGGCACGAAAAGCCAAGCGTAACGTTTTTCCATATCTTTCCTGAGTACCTTGCCGTAAAAGGATGAACGGGACTGGCTTAGTGAAGCCGATTAAAATATCAACAATAAATTGGAATAGCATTTCCATCGGATGCTGAGATCCGGTCGACTTCGCTATTCTTTTACGAAGGACATATCGACCGCAAACTTTTCCCGCCGGATCCAATTAGTGACTAGTGATTAGCACTATAACCCACCAGGCAGCGAGGCGCGCGGCGGGTAAGTAATCGAAATGTAACACAAAGTGCTGTATCTGATAAACGGAAATCGTCGCAATGGGGGTGAAGGATTACATGTTTTTTTTTTAACCGACATCAGGAGATGTTCCACCATGATTTTCACCTCTTTCCAACATTGTCCTAATGTATATGCAGGAAAATTCCCGACGTTGTTTGCTGAATGGTAATGGATTTTCATCTTAGTTGGGAATTCAGTATTTCGATTTAATACGAACACACGCTGTTGCTGGCAAACATGCTGTCAGGTCGACGTCCTCTTAATATCTTTTGGGTTATAAACGAAAAATCATCCTACGGGGCTGAATGTCCTTAGTCGAAATGACATTCGGTACTGATGTGTGTCTTGCTTGTCAACCGTCAAGATTTGGGATTTTCAATTGTGAAGGACTAAAGCTTAGATCAACGTCGTGGAGAAAATGGTGAAAAGAGGAAAAGTAAAGTGCAGCGATTATGGTTGAAATGAGTAAACACACTTATCTATTCGACGTAAAGAAATATTTTATAAAATGGCATATTGAAATTTATAGGTTGTTCTCCATGTTTGTTGTATTTAATATACGAGTACTAAATCATTATTTACGATGGATAAGATAAGAAAAATCGCCAAACCGAGAATCGCACCATAATTAAGGTACGTTTTGCTAGACACACGATCGTCGCATATTCGCGATTATTGATGAGCCCATATAGCACGGAGCACTATTTTCGTACATCTTTTTTATCGTCGCCTGCGTTTGACGCAGAGTGGTGCCTAGCAATACGCACCTTTAGCACTCATCTGATTTCCAAAAAGCTTACATTGTCTCCCCACGCGCATGTATTGTAATATGCAATTTTCATACAAATTACAATAAAACTAATTATGTAGAGTATGTCTGTAAATGGATTTAATATATTGAATTAGTTTGTCTTCGATACATTTTAATTCTAACTTTGCCTCCGCCGTTTTGTGGCAGACGGCTGCATCGGTGAGGGCTGATCAAAATACGTAGTTCAAACGTTCACAAAGTGAGTTTGGACGTCTGTGAACGTATCTACATCCCCGCATTAGTAATAGTTGTTCGCATTTTTAATAAGTTTCGCGATTCAAAATGTTTGTTTTCGAACCAAGTTCTCGTCATTTGCGGGAAGTTTTGATCCTCTGCTTCCATTTGAAAAAAAAAACTGCAGCTGAGGCTCATCGAATGCTCTCAGATACTTACGGTGAGGTTGCTCTGAGTGACAGAACATGTCGTGAGTGGTTTCAACGTTTTAAAAGTGGCAATTTCAATGTCATGGACAAGCATGGTGTTGTGAGAGAAAAGATTTTCAAAAACGACGAATTGGAGGAACTGCTCGATAAAGATTCGTGCCAAATGCAAGAAAAATTGGCCGAATCACTGGGAGTGAGTACTCACGGCGCAAAGATTATGCTTTGCATTTGATGGGACCAGCTCGGTGTGATTTTCTACGAGCTACTGAAAACGAATGAAACTATCACAAGAGATCGGTACTGAATGCAATTGTTGCATTTAAGTCGAGCATTAAAGGAAAAACGACTACAGTACCAAGAGAGACACGGTCGCAAAAGTGATCAAGACATAAAGACAGCTGGATGGTTTAGTCGAGCGGTGTTGAATTTGCGGCGCCTGGGTCTTTCGTCGGTAGAACGGTGCACCGCTGCAATACGCGATCGGATATTAGCGATTATAAGATTATGGTCTCTTCCCATCCCAATACCGGCAACCTTTTTGTTTCGCACATCCAGGAGGCAACTGTTGAGTCTTTTACTAATGACAAAGTAGTCGATCTGATTTTGTGTTCTGCGCCGATCAACAGAAGACCAACTAATTTTGTGGTGGTCCTTATGCTCAAACATACCATCACCGATGAAGAGACTGCGAAAGTTGCAGAATTCTACAAATCTTTCACCGTTGTCGTTACGATCACCAAGACCGTGTTTCTCCTATCAGCGCTAACTTTTACATTCAAATCTCTCATAACCATTATAATGTCACCTTTAGGGGTTCTGTTCTGAACGCCGTTCAGTTTTTCGTAAAAAGAGTCTTTCGCCAAGACACTCTCGGGTTCAGTTGGAGCATAGCATTGTATTATTGAGATCTTCCTCATTTTGGTCCGGCACCTGGCGGTCATGAACGGATCCGGATCATGATAAAAGACAGTTTCGAGCAGCTCTGGTTAAAAGGAGCCCCACACCTGACTCACGACCACTACCGTTAGCTCTACTGGAGTACAACATTACAGTGCTACACGCTGGAGAGATAAATTCTCCGCTGTTCCACCATCTCATCTCACTAACTCCTAAGATGTTTGAGTTATACCTCAGAAATCACTCTCTAATTGAAGAAATTGTGCGTTCTGGGGACCTTCTGATCCATTGTTCAGGAGAGTACGCACATTCCACAATCCAGTCTTTGTCATTGTACGATAGTCAAAAGTCGTAACCGTTGAGTCCTTATCCGAAGCATAGTTGACGTTTCGTTAGCATATAAAGATTTCAGACAGTGCAATTTGCTAACGTACACATCCTGTCCTTTAATAGTCGGTTTTAACGACAGGCAGTCAAATGAAAAGGCTGTGGTATTATTTTACGCCTCACACCACAGGGCGAAGGTTTACCTCAACCAAATTATCGCACCGCCAACACTGGCGGCTTGACATTGGTTAACAAGAGTCAGTGACCACTGCCGTTCCAGGGGCGCCCACGAGGAGGATTATGGAAGAGGTATTTTAGCCTTGGTCAGATTTATTTATTTTTATTCTACATTATCCATTAAATCCATAAAATCATCATCGTGGCACGACTGCCCGTCATCGGGCCTTGGCCGCTTGGATCGTTGTCCTCCAATTATCTCGGTGAATCCATAAAATTGCCTGTTTAAACCTTTAACTTCCATGATATACAAGTAATGTTCAATTCCAAAATTAAATCCCACACACTAAGTACCATTGGGAAAACGCCAAACATATACAATAAATACAAATTTCAAATAACTGGAACCAATTACCCATAACTAAAGCGTTAATAATGATCTAGGCTTTGTTCAAAATTCTACAGAAATAAAGTGGAAAATTACATACTAACCAAGTTTTAATTAGACCCATATAATACCTATATCCGGTAAAGGACACTTTGTGTCAACTCGCTTCAGTCAGGGGTTGCAGAATGCATTCAAATAATGCATACGCTTTCGTCAGAATTCATGATAACCGATAATTAATAAAACTGTTCCCTGCCGCAGTTCAATTAAATCGATAAATTTTCAGTTAAATTGAACGGATTTGCTCATGGACAAATAATGAGAATTTATTTTAATTCCTGCAGTTGTTATTAGTAGATGCACTTTGAGTCGGTACTTGCATTATGCTTCGAATTTATTTGCCGCTTTCGTTTTTAATTGATAATTTGTCTGCAGCTTACTAAATTGAATAATTTTGTAGCCTTAATATTCCAGGAAAAGTCCTAAAAATGGGTAAACCTCAGAATGAAAGATAATAAGCTGAATTTTTGCATACACGTTCCTTTTGAACTTTTAAACCTCTGGTAAAAAGCCACATAAAATCACGTGTACATTTCCAAAAATATTTAATTTGAAAAAAAAAAAAAAAAACGGGTTTTAACTGATTTTTGAAATTGGTTACGGAAGAAGCGATAACGGTGAAACTTGTCAAGTTGGTAGGCGTTTGTGTGGGCAAGGCTCATATTCAATTTCAGCCAAATCCATCAAGTTGCTCAAAAGTTACAGCTATATGAACGCATCAAGCTAGCTAAGTCAAACTTATCAAATTGGCGGATGTTAGTGAGGAGTAGGCTCCTGCTTAATTCCAGTAAAATCCATCAACAAATTCAAGAGTTACAGCTATAAAACTGCAAAATTTTGTAAGCTTATCTAAATAACGAAAGAAACTAGTTGATCCAAACTCGCCTAATTCATGGGCACTAGTGAAGGCTAGGTTCTTATCAAGTTTCACCAAAATTTATTAATCAGTTTAAAAGTTACATGTATTTAATCTACATCGTTTCAGTACCTCACTGTTCATTGGCATATTGTATTCATTACTATTGCTGGAATTAAGTAGGAGCCTATTCCTCACTAACTAGACAAATTTCATTTAGCGTAGAATCTTCCGTTATAGAAAAATTCTGTTAATAAAGTTCCGCCGTTATATAACTGTAAATTTTGAACAAACTGTTGGATTTGGCTTAAGTTAAATATGAGCCTTGTCCTTACTAACGCTCACCAATCTGATATGTTTCACTTTTATAGCTTCTAACGCAACCGATTTCTTTTCAAAAATCTGTTAAAACCCCATTTTTATGACTTTACCGTTAAATATCATAAGCAGCGTACACGTGACTCATTACCCTAGGCTTAGACGGTCAACAGGAAAAAAAATCAGCTCATTGTCTTATATTCCGGGATTGTTAAGAAAAAAAAAATAAGTAGTCTTCTTGGGCTAGGTATAGGTCCCCTGTGATACCCTAGTAAAAACATACCCCCATTCGTCATCTAATGATTGAACCAACGAGAGCTTATCGCTAGACGAAGGAGTTGACCCACATCCGCACTAGCTAATTCTCTCAGATGAGCATAAAAATAGGACCCCAAATTAGAGCTTCTTTGATGTGCCAAATCTGGACAAGCACAGAGCATCTAAAAAGTGTTCTCCTCCTCCCCTTCATCCCCAGAGCTTCTACAAAAATCGTGGTATGGAAGTCGGAGTGTTCTGGCGTATTCACCGATAACGCCACGGATGACTCCCACAACAAGGCTGATGGTGCGATTTCTTCATAGAAAGCAGTTCAGTGGATCGTTTTACATCCAGCTTACGTCATTTCTTGTTGGTTTTGTTGATAGAGGTTATCTATATACCATACTTCCAAGTTTGGAGGGGCATGGCAATGTCTCGACATACCTACAAGTTTCCAGCGGCAGTTCCCATTCTAGCGAGCTTGTCTGTTCTACAGTTGCCAATGAAATCACTATGGCCTGGTAACCAACATAATATTATGTTGAAAAATTTCCCATTTCCATAAGGCATGCACGACAGTCTCCCATACATTTTGACGACACCAAGACAAATTCCAGGGATCTCACAGTGGAAGGATTGTCTGTGTAAATCGCAATATCTCTTGCAGATATAATATCCGCTCGAGCCTTACCACTGACTATTTATTGCAGGTAACTCCGCCTCGAAAACACTGTAGTGGTTTGGGAGGCGGAAAGACGTAGCAAGGCGAAGACAATCGGAGAAGACTCTAGGGCCCACTGCATCGTCAACTTTGGAGCCATCTGTGTAAATACACAAAGGATTAAGTACCGTCGGTTCAACCATTTCCCATTGACTACGGGGTGGAAAAATGCATGTGTAGTTTTTACTTAACCAGTGTTTTGGAATATGCTAGTCCGTGGAAGAGAGGATGCTCATATTGTTTAGGATTGCAGCATGACCGAATCGTGTGTCGGTCCATTGACCTGCGTCCCTTATGCGCATCACCGTGTTGGCAGCGACTTATTCACTTGTAATGTCCACAGGAAGAAGGTTTAGCATCATCTCCAAAGCAGCGCTTTCTGTGCGTTTGCCAAGATACTTCTGCTTATCTCTGTACGTAGGACAGTCCAACAGACAACTACCCCGTACAGCAATATGCAACGCAGGACCGAAACAGAAAGCCAATAGAGCATTTTTTGGTGGAGACCCCACTTCCTGTCAATGGCCCTCCTGCAACAGTAAACTGCTTTAGTTGCTTTGTTGCCGCGTTCTGAAATATTCTGTATCCAATTTAGCTTTCTATCAAGTATTAGACCTAAGAAACTCGCCTTATTTCAGGAGGATAGTCTCACCCCTTTCAAACGTCATGTGCCCCCTGTGGAACCACCTGTACATAAGGAGGCATCTGACGTTTCCTAGTAAATAGAACAAGCTCGGTTTTGCTCGGACTAACGCTGAGATCGCAGTTTTTAGCCCAGTTCGCCAAAATAGTGAGGGCATGCTTTGTTATCTCGCTAAGAATATTATTTTTTTATTGTTATTTGAGAACTTTCCTGAGATGACAACCCGCTTGCTCTAGACCCAACAGCAGCCTATTGACCACTATGTTCCAAAACAGTGGGTAAAACACCACCTTGCGGAGTACCCTTACATATAGTTCTGCGTTGAATTGATGTCCCTAGATTGGAGGAAAGTATCCTGGTCGTTAACATCAGGTGAATTAATCAAATCAGGCCAGGATCAACGCCAAGCCTTAATGCCCGTACCATACTATGCGTGACTCGCCAAGTCCCGAGCGAAGTCGAAAACACGAGCCAAGCACCTTGTGTGTTGCGTCTCTCTCGTCCAGCGATTCATCGAGTGAAGAAAATGTTCAGTGTTTGGCGATTGTTCGCAATATCCGCAGCGTATGGACACCACGAGCGCTTACTCGGCATTCGTTGCATTGGATGAAATTCGAACACTCGTTGAATCTCCGGATAGACATGTACTCCCTGAAACACAAGGATTTTTCGATGTGATTAATGCGGGAGGGTAGTACTCTATCCACAAATACCTTTAAAATAGCATGCTGTGATGCCGAGAATGATTGTTTTGGAATAGAGTTTCGTATGTGACGATAAACTAATGGGTCTAAAGTCCTTTGGACGTACGTGAGAGCTCCTCCTCGTCTTGGGAATAAAGACCACAGTCACCTACGTCCATATTTGGGGTATATTGATTAGGTCCAAACATGCTTTGAAAGTAGCTGCGACCCAAGGAGCAACAAGCTCTATAGCATTTTGTATATCTGCCGGAATGATACCAATAGGCCCAGCGGACTTAAAGGTTTCAAAGCTGGATATGGCCCAGAGAACTTTTCCCTTCGAAATCATGGAATCGAAGATGCAGGAAGCAATCTCGTTTTCATGTGCGTGGGTGTAATGAGTTATAACGGATGAACTATCCGGAAAGTGCGTGCCTAGTAAGATTCCCTAACCAAACCCTACCCAACCTAAGATTCCCAGAGTCTCTTCACTAGACGCTGTTCATGACTCATCCGGTTTCAGTATATAGCTGGACATAGATGGACTTGTCAATAGCTTCTTCCACAGTCTAGAGATCTCGCTCGATCCGTCAATGCGTTCGCGAAAAATCCTCTCTCCATGAGCTACGTTTGGCTTTTCTCAGTTTTTCTAGTATTCACCAAGATATTTTTTATACGAGGGCCAGTCCGACTTCACTCTGGAGGTGTTGGCTACATTAAATTTTTTCCAACGTAACGCCAGGTGAGGTGCAATCTTCTTCGTCCAACATTCTGGCTTTTTATTACCATTGGGCCTACTGACGGGACACGAATTCGTCCTAACTTGCATTATCACGTCAGTTAAAATAGGTTGAGCACCATGTTATCCAGCTTTAGCCTGCAGTGGGGTTGTCCAGGAAGAGGTGGTAGAATTTGTTCCACAGTCTCAAGATGTTTGAGCCAGTCACTTACTTCTATTCAGAAAGACAGGCCTGGATCTATGAGAGTTTTTGAGACCAAACTGGATATACCGGTGGTCAGGGAAGGAGTGTTCCAATGACTTTCTCCATTTTTGTACTGGATTTATGAAATCCTCTGAGACCATACACTGTCGATCTCAAACTCGAACATGGTACAAGTGGACCGGTTTTCTTAACGTTTATGTGAAGTGTGTGTGTGTGTCCTATTCAGAGGACATTTGTACCAGGTTCGTGTTCGAGTTCGACAGTGTATGGTGACACAAAGAGGTAATAGTTAAGTATCATTTTGATTGTTCCTGCGGTAGCAGGTTCTTTGAACTGGAACGACCCGTTTTTCAACGGCCAAGAGCTGCCAAATCCCCTCGATGCAAGAAGAATTGCGGTACTTGAAGCATCGCTACCACAACAACAACAACATCATTTTGATAATTTGGGGCACTTTTCGCATTTTCAAGCTCAAGTCGTGTTTATTCAATAATTTATTATAGCGAAGGTGGGAATTGAAACCGGAAAATCAGATAACGTATTCGCAACTTAATTAGCGAATTATTTCACGTGTCTGTTGAAACCCTCATACCAAATTGCATATGTCCTTCTTTGAATTACGTTTTTTCCATGACGGACACGATATCGAACATTTCTAACGATTGATGAAAAAATAACGAAGATTTACGTAGCATAATAGGATAAGATGTCTCCCTATTTAACATAAACCTTCTCAAGGATGAAATCCTAAGTGAGATTTTTATAAACATTCGTGCACGTATCTGTGTATTTGCTTCCGAAGTGAAACTGCAAAAAAAAAAAACAAAAAAAAATTCCTGAATGACGAAGTTGAAAAGAAATTCTTTCCAAACTTTCTTCAGTCTAATCATATAGTACAATACATACATTGAAGTTATTTTCTCTGTACATACTTAAATTCTCCTTCATCATTTAGCAATCTTTCGGCCCGAGGAGATTAACCTTTCCGAAGGACATACCTAACACACTTTTGTAAAACTTAAACGTAAACCATAACACAGACAGCTCTAGTCGAATCCTTATACAAAGAATGGACCTTCCGTAGGGTATAAACATATCTAAGATGATCAATATGTAAATATTTGTCATACAAGAACATACTTAGTGGGGTTTTTGGGGGGTAAATCTTATTATCATCGTACGCTTGAAATTTCCAATCCATTTGTCAGCAAATAAATATTTCAATATTCAGCCAAATGAAAAGTAAAGATATCAAGCTAATTTGAAATGGGGATACTGTTTGCGGGAAGACGCTCTCATTCGTTTTGTAAGACGCACTTGACTTCAGCTACCTTAAATGGAAATTTATTGGCTTTTGGGATGTTAATTAGGCCCTATGTAAATACGCAAAGCAAATTTACGATTTCTCAGGGGAATATTTTGAATGTCAATTGGATGTTGGTACTAATTAAAAATGTATTATTTTCGCCGTTGATTGATTAGAAAAATTTAAGAATGCTTGCGATACGACTTTCACATAAGGACTCTAACAATTGTGGTGTGGGGGTTAGAATAAACCACAGCGCTCCCGGCTTGTCGTAAAAGACGACTAAAGGGAGAAATTAATTGACACTCGAAACATTAAGCGAGCCTCGGATACCACGAACTGACTCATTGGCAACACATTTTGACTACAAACAACGGACCACGATCGATTTCTGGAACGTTCGAACCATGTGGGGCGAGTGCAGTAGTGCAAGGCTCATTAAAGTCGAACGGGAAATAACCGCATATAATTTCGCTATACTAGGACTGAGCGAAACAAGATGGCCTGGATGGCTCCCAAACAGTACTGCTCTACTTTGGAAGCGAAGACGATACCTCACCTCGAATGGCAGGCGTCGGAATCCTGTTGACTAGGGATTCACGCCTATCTCTTATTGACTGGAAGCACATCTCCGACCGTATCATCAGAGCCAGATTCAAATCCAGGGTAGGAAACGTCAAAATAATTCAATACTTCTCCGACTGAACTAGCGGTTCAATCAACTAAGGATGCTTCTTGTCAACGGATTGGCGACACCTTTGACAAGGCTCCCAAAGGTTACATAAAAATTATAATGGGGGATCTCAACGCCGAAATTGGGTGTCATACCCATGCAGGCTTAAAACACCTAATGGGCAACCATGGACTATGCAACAGGAACAAAAATGGGGAGATGTTCGTGAAGTTTTCCAAATCTCATCAACTTGTCATCGGCCGTACAATGTTCAAGCACAAACGCTGCCACTTAACAACCTGGACCTCTATGGATGGCAGAACAGATAACCAAATTGACCATATAACCGTTTCCAAGATATGGAGGAATTGTCTCTTGGACATCAGGTCGAAGCGAGGTGTTGATGTTGGCAGCGATCACCAACATGTTATCGCAAAAATACGCTTACGAACGGCAGCTATCCATCGCCCTGAAAATGCACGAATCTTGCCACGTTTGGAGCAATCTACATTTGCCAGCCATCTTAAAAGTTCTTCAAGGTCCCCAGGCAGCTCGTTCCGGTATAGCTCCGGCAGGGGAGGCCTTCTTGAAGCCGTTGTACGGCTAAAAAGACGCCACCTCATTGAATCTGCTGCGAAACAAAAGCTTCGACTTCAAGGCGCGATTCAACATCGCCTCACTTCCATCAACTGAGGACGCACCTCAACAGCATCCAATGAGAGTATACCGCGAAGTGCCGAAGTGACTTTACTTTGGTAAAAGGCCCGTAGAATGGGGGTGGAAAAACACCGAAACTGAAACTCCTGGCTGTAACAATCACGAGGAATGCCGCGCCAGATGCCCTACTGTGAATAATTTCTTGAAAATGCAAGAAGGCTTGTGTAGGACACTGTGCCTTGAAAAAGGCAAGTCTACATTGCTCCCGCTTTGTGTCAACTGTAAGGGCAAGTGTGCGACCTCTCTGCAGCCATGGACGACGAAGAGAACCTCGAAGAGATGTTGGAAGAGTCAGTCAACGAATCCCATCCACGGGAACCCAGACTACGGTCCTCACAAACCGGTCCTTCCAAAAATACTAAGGCTGTAAACCGGTAAAATAAATAAATAACTAAATAACTGGCGCAACAGTCCAATTTGAACCATGGCCTCGAGATGAGTTAGCATCACCTCATTTTCTAGTGAAGAGGTGTGTGATCAGCAACACGCTCAACCGAGTTATTTACCCCATAAATGGGTACTCATTTAACAGCTGAGTGGGCTCATAGTCCGACACGTAAATCCCTTTTTTATCGAAAACCACCGCATTTTAGTAGGAATCGAACCGGGGCCCAGTGCGTAGAAGGCGAACGTGCTAACCGTTGCGCCATCCGGACTACTGTAAACCGGTAGTGTACTTTTTATTGTAATATTTACATATAAATACCACCTTCAATATTCAAATGGTTGAAGAATTACCAGCACCTACTAAAAAAAAGTACGAACATATGTTATAAGGACTCGTTCAAAAACGTGATTTTAGTTATTTCGAATTTGTGAATTTTCCTTTCATCAAATTAAAAAGATTAGGTACTTTCTGAACGGAGAATTTCAAGCTGTACAACTCTCATTTAGAGCATTTTTACGTAATGATAGCCGTTTTCAAGTTACAGACATTCAAATAACCATTACTGGGTTTTTTGCAAAGTTGACAAAAATCGACATTTTTCGACTGTCGATTGCGGCTACACCGCTGAACCAAATTTGACGTTTAGACACGCAGAATTTTATGCTTTTTATTTCGTTAGGATCCACGGTTTTCAAGTTTTAATCGAAAAACCAAAACAAGTACCGAAATTTCGAGGTTTTCTGCGATTTTGACCATGTTAATTTTGGTGGGAAACTCCTGATTCGTGTTCAGCACCCCATGGAAACGTAAAAAAATGAAAGAAAAAAAATTCTAAGCCACAATTTGCTGAATGGCTGAAGTAATAGGCAGCTAAATGTGATTGACTTGACTTGACCTTTCGATGTGTCTCCTACAAATTATAGTTGATATTTTGTATACGAGTACCTAAAAGTTCTAGGTAAATTTTCGGTCACTCAACTGATTCACTACTTTATTGGGCAAAGCATTTAACATTAACATTCAGTATATTCCGAGAACAAAATTATCAAATAATTGTAGTTGTTTTTCGTTCAACTACGATTTGGTTTATTATGAATAATGCAATATTTAAAAACGGTGACGATATTACTGTGATTTTGCTTCGTAAGTAGTTGCAGCGAATTAATCGAAGATTTACTATAAAATGTTATGTGTGCTGTATTTGATTTTTCTTTGTTTTGGCTCTGCTGATTTGCAACAATGGAAATAAATGGGATTAACTTGTGAATACCAGCGAAAAATACGGACTTCGAGTGAAATTCCGGATGAAGCTGTTTGAGTGTGATGAAGTGAAATGTAAATGTTAGTATGTATGATGTTTTCAAACAAGATAGTGTAATCATTTAAGCATTTTATTGGAACGTTTCCTTGGAGTCGATGAAAGTTATATCAATCGATAGTTACCATACCATTTTGCTTAAGCTCAATTCTGTCCGAGAGTTATGAAAGTTATGAAAACTTGAAAAAAATACCAGGCGTCCGAAGCATATATACCCTAGACTTGTGCAGACCTAGTGGTGATACCAAAAGTACAAATTGGTAACGACTACATGCATTAAAAGTGAGTTTCCTATATGGCCAGTTTATAGGGGAGGTTGGCAATCATTCAGGAGGATCTTGACCATTATCAAAATCAATTAACTAACCCATTCTACAAAGATTTGTCGAATTTTTCAAGTCGCTAGCTTCATTCTATCGAAAGTTATTGCTTATTTGAAGTTTCACTTGTAGAGGAGGTAGGGGTTCCTTGGGTCGAATCTTGCTCATTATTGCCACCAACAAATAAGATCATGCTACAAACATTTAAACAAAATTTCAAGTCTCTAGATTCACTCTATCGAAGGTTATCGCTTATTTGAAGTTTCACTTGTAGGGGAAGTAGGGATTTCGTCGGTCGGATTTTACGTATTTTCAATATTAGCCAACTGGATCCTATTACAATCATTTGACCAAAATTTTAAGTCACTAGCGTTATTTTGTCGTAAGTTATCGCTTATTTGAAGTTTCATTTCTAGGGGAGGTAGGGGTTCCTTAGGCCGGATCTCACCCATCTTGAATACCAATTAACCCGATCTCACTTTAATTATTTGACCAAAACTTCAAGTCGCTGGCTTAATTCTGTCAAAAGTTATCGCTTATTTGAAGTTGCATTTGTAGGAGAGGTAAGGGTTCCTTGGGTGGGATCTTATCCATTTTCAATACCAACCAAGTAGATCTTACTAACAACATTTTTTCAAATTTTCAACTCGATAGTGTCATTCTATCAAAAGTTATCGTAATTAAAAATATTTAATCTTTCGAAATTTTTAAAGGAGGTAGGCGTTCCCTTGATCCGATTATGCCGAACTTACTAGAACTCAAGCAGCTTCTTACCCCAGGGTTACATGCCAAAAATCAGGTGTCTACGTCAATTGGTTCAAGAGTTATAGACAAAAAACCCGAAAAGTAGGGTAGTACGGGGCTCTTTGTAAGAAAATTACCGTTAGTTTTCAACTGATCGATTTTATTTTTCCAGGAGGGTGGAGGATTATTCTTAAGAGTAATTTACTAAAGCTAGAGCTTTTCATGTTTATTTAATCGGGAGTTATAGATACATTTAACTATTTTACATATATAGGGGAGGTAGGCGTTCTCTTGGCCTGATCATGCCCATTTTCAATACCAACCAAGTAGATTATACTTCCAACATTTGACAAAAATTTCAAGCCTCTAGCTTCATTCTATCGAAAGTTATC
Source organism: Chloromyia formosa (assembly GCA_964017055.1). Classification (NCBI taxonomy): domain Eukaryota; kingdom Metazoa; phylum Arthropoda; class Insecta; order Diptera; family Stratiomyidae; genus Chloromyia; species Chloromyia formosa. The sequence continues at coordinate 89,530,678 of OZ024816.1, forward strand.
GTGCGAACGGACAGACAGACGGACAGACAGACAGACAGACATGGCTAAATCGAATCAGGAAGTGACCCTGATCATTTGTATATATACATTGCTATACCTCCGGAGCCTCCTTTAAGGTTTTACATATTTCCATCGTGACAAAAACAATATACCCTATACTAAAAGTCTAGGGTATAAACATGAAATTGACCACTTACAATTAGAGGCGAAATTAACGTCAAATTTTTTATCGGCTGGTATTACTATGGTGGGTGTCCTGAGAAAGGTAATGTTGAGTACACTCCATTTTTGGTATATTCTTTAATTTGAAGAAAGGGAACAAGGGAACTGACATGTAAGATACATGGGTAACACATTTTAATTATGGTGTTTTTATCCTTCTGAGTGGTGCCAATAAGAGCCACTAGCCGATATTTGCATACCAAAATAAGCGCTTGCTACAAAACCCTCGGATTGCGGGCGTAGCCCTCTATATTCCGGTTTCATTTTAGTTTTATTTGCCTGGGCTAAATACGTAGACGAAAATCCGGAATAATGCATTTGCACTCTTGCGGTTTGAAAACGAAATTGTGTTTACCGAAATTGTGCATATGCACGTGGCTTGATAGGGTAAATAAAATAATGTATTTAACAGAATTAAACTGTTCTTTAGGTATCAGAAACTCACGTACGTCATACACAATTATCTTTTCGTAAAACCCAAAGTTTTTTTTTTAATTTTGTCTTGCGATCGCCCACATTCTTGTATCCCACTCACCCTATTTATCCTCTTCTCAAAGTAGACAAATTGCAACAAAATAGAAACAAAAACCTGTTGAACATCACTAACAAAAAAAAACTAACCTTTTAAAATAAATTTCCATCAGAACAATCCAATTCCATTAGTACCTTCCATACTCAGATAAACTGCTAACGAGTGCCCATATGTTTTCCCCGATATTATGGTTCCCTCAATTTCCCACCCGGTCATACGTATACACGTCACTCGTGCATGTATACTGTGTGTCCTTTTCCCTGGAAAAGAAGCTTAGTGAAAACTTTCCAAACAACATGAAGCCTATCTCATAAATCACTGCTTCGATTATACGGAAAATCACGAAAACAACATTTTCTAGGCCCTTTTCTGTAGACTCATTCATTTGATGTTCGTATTTCCGTTTTTTTTTTTGCTGTCCATGTCCCGTTGAATTGCGTTGTTTGCCGAATAATAGAAATGAAGAGAATAAGAAGCAAACAAGAGAAAAAACTGGTAAGGACAAAAAACTCCATAACGACTGTAATCTGCTTTGAGCCTATTGGTAATGATGGTGACTTCTATTCACAGTGTATCTGACTCGGTTAAATCGAAGACATTTTAAGAAGTTTATGGACAAATTGTCCAGATTCGAAACACAACTAGCTGAGTTGGGTCAATCAAGGTAGCTCAGCAGATTCATTTAACAGGACACGATATTGATGGGAGATAACATTGAGCCTCTAAAGTGTCGGTTTCTATATAAAAATTGCATTATGAGAGTTTGTAAAGAATGTAATTTAAGTGGTTTGTGATTCAATATGGGATCAACTGGCAACAAAGAGGGATTCAGTTAAAGACCCATGAAAAATAAAAAGTTAGTCTCAACTTTGGTAATACTACAGTGTATCCATAACAAAATAGAAGTAAGGCTCTGTCTTCCTCCTTTTTTTGTCAGTCGATAGGGGCTTTTGAAAAACATCGATCACCTCCGATTGATTTTTTTAATTCCCGTACCGGTTAAGTTTATGTCCCAAAAACAACTTTGTTCTAAAAAGCTTCCCGGCAAAGAAAAACTCATCAGCCGCCAAAGGATTCATATGAACATAATTCCGCCAAAGTACTCATAGCTTTGCGCATCGCCCTAGGGTATGCATATTGAACCCTAATTAAATTCGTAAATTTCTTGTAACGCTGATTGGCGGGGAGCTTCGTGAGCCAAAGATCAGATACCATGTACTGTCTTCTCGCCCGGATCTCTTTATAAAGCTGCCCGTCTTATAGAGACTAGAAATGCAGCGCAGTTCAGAGCAGAACAACAATTGCACACGTAAGACTTACAAAATTGCTCTGGATAGAGCCGGTTGTTAGTGTAATCCGTACGATTGTCTCTACTATACAAAAAAAAACCAGCCAATATTTTCTACTCCGTTCTTCACTTTAATCAATTCCATTTTCCGTTTTTGTTTAATTAACTTAATCTTTTAATGCAATTAAATCATTTCATGCTCTCCAGATTGTCCAACTAATCTGTTTTTATTTTAAACCAGCTCCCCGCCAAACCAACATTAGAAGAAATTAACTAATCTAATCAGGGCTCAATATGCATACCCTAGAGCGAGGCGCAAAGCTATGATTACTTTGGCGGAATTATGTTCATATCAATCCTTTTTACGGCTGATGAGTTTTTCTTTGGCGGGAAGCTTTTTACAACAGAGTTGTTTTTGGGACATATCGCATCTTTTTTCATTTTGTGAAGGAATAGAATAACACCCGAAACAACTTGGTGCAAATAAAAGCAAATTTTAACTCAACAGATTCTGAACCGGAACCAGAATCCTAAAACTAAAGTTTTTTACTTGTTGATTTTGTTCTATCCATGTTTTACCAATTTTTTGGTTTAGAATTGTCCAAACAATGGCTCTACATTACCACGCCGAACTACAGTTTAATTAAACTTGAAATTAAGTCTCAAAATAAAAGCTTTCAGACTTATTGGTGATTATGGTGTAATCTGCAGCATTGAATAACTTCAGCACAGATGCGACTTTGGTTGCCTATCCCTTTTTTTATCGATACTTCAACTACCGCTGCTCTAATGAAATAAGCAATCTAATTGCCGATGTATTCCCTTACGCAATACCCGGCAGCCTACTCGTGCCCACCATCTTACCATCGAGGCTAGTATCAATCGAACTGTAAAATATCAAGATTCCTTTGTATGCACAATGGGACAACCCGAATGTGGAAGGGTTTACCATCGTCTCTTCTCCCCTGCAGTTAGGGCCTGTATAAATTCAAACTAAACATTCCCCGACATTTAATTTCATCTCATACAACTTAACCCATCCCTACTCCCTTACCTCAATTTCCGTTACCCGCCAAGGCTATGCTATTTCATTAAAGGATATCTCCTTAGTTTTTGGCGTTAACATAAAATGACACAAAAATAGCGATGATGTTCATAGGCACTTTAGGCCCATCCCATGTAAATACATTTCACTTGCATCCATTTGCTTTTGAGTTGTACATGATTTGCTTTGCTTTTAAGTTGTACACGATATGCTTTGAAAAAATGTTGCCCTAAGAAACTAATTATTTAGGTGGACATCATTGAGTAAATGTGCCTCCGGCATGACTATAAGTTGCCTTCGACGAAATTATGTCTTTCAGTCCTCCATGTCCGTTAAGTTATTTATATCCTGCATGTCCCTACGGCATACGGCAAGCTGTCCAAAATCTGGCAGAGCAGTTATCTCAGCATTTCGCTCCCTGGTACTGTCAGTGCTTTTATATGGGAGCAGTACATGGAAAGTTTCCGTAGGAGTTACCAGAAAGCTGCAAGTTTTCGTCAATCCACGTCTTCGTCGAATTTTAAGAATTTTCTGGCCCGAAACAATATCAAATGAAGAACTAAGTCGGCGTACGGGTCAGATGCCAATCGACGAATTGATACGCAGGCGAAAATGGCATCGGATAGTTCACACAATGCGGAAGAGTGATAACTGTATTGCTTTGCATGCCATCAAATGGAATCCCATTTCCAACCAAGGCCGACCAAGAGGGGGTCCTCGAATCACATGGCGTCGATCTGTGGCAAAGGAGTGTCAGGCACTGGGTAAGTCTTTTGGGGAGTTGCGCCCTATTGCCCAGAACAGAGTACGATGGCGCGCAGGAGTAGATGACGCGCTATGCCCCGGTAGAGGTTAAGGTAAAGTAGAGAGACATGTCCTTTAAGTCGAGACCGATATTTTCTGGATTTGGTTTCTATTTCATTGTATGCCTAAGAAGATGCTGTTTTCTTAACTAAATTGCCCAAACACCAAATAGTACTCTAGTGCATTCGCACCACGACCTCCAGTTGTATGATACTCACCTTGGCTAAATTTCAATTCCTTACGAAGAACATCCTTTTTCCGCTCCAAAGGACTCAAAATGCCTGCAAAAGTAGTCTACTGCATTCACCCCATCTCCCCCAGTCATGTTTCCCATCATGCTTTGATTTCACTTCTTTTCCAAGAATGTCCTTTTCCCTCTCCAAAGGACTCAAAATGCCATCAGTCTTGACCGAAGGACTCAAAATTCCTTTAACAAAACTCCAATGCATTGGTTTCATTACCACGAGCCAGAATACACCCATATGTACCTACCAGCTTTGGTTTATACTCCATTTCATTATTAAGGGAGTCCTTTTCTCGTGACGCACATCTCCAACAGCACCAAAATATAACTGTGTATGGTACTTATGATATCCAAAGTGAGCTATGTATCAAATTTAGTTAAACCACGGACCATGGATAATACCTCTAAGATTTTTTTTCTTTAAAATCATTGAAAAGACTTAAGCGAGATTCTTTAAAAATTCACGTTTTTTGATGTATCGTTTTATCTACTGCACGGACCAGAGCACACCCTTGGGACACAGTCAATCTGTGAGCAAAGAAAGCAGACCTCGATACGCTCGTCCTACGAGGTTGTTGCCCTATCAAAGTATTGTACAGCGAGAACATGAAAAATTTGAAAAATAACGATTTTCAAACTGTCATATCTCGGGTGGTTTTCCTCGTATCGAAATCAAATTTGCAACACTTCGTAAGACGTCCGGTAAAAATGACCACACCTAATTTGCACTTCTACAATCTGTCGGGGCCGGAGGTACAGAGGTTCAAAACCCCGTGTTTGTTGTGTCGCGTAAACATAGTCTTATTCATTTTCCAATTTTTTTTTGTCGATTTTCTCGTTTTTCTTTAGCAGGCGGGACGGTCTCGCGTCCCTTGATACTTAAACCTGCAATATCATGAGAAATGGAATTGTATAGAATATAAAAGCAAAGTTTTGGATAATTATGATCAGGGATAAAAAGTCAAATAGTTTATTTTAAATATTGCATATTGCAAACGAACCGGTTGCAAAGAAGAAACTTTTGACATATAATTCAGCACAAATACATCAAACGCTACGTGGCTTCTGAGTGCATATAAGAAACTATCTAAGTTTTCTATGAAAATCTATAGAAAATTAGTCCGAAAGCTACATCCAAATTTACATCATCTGGAAAATTTTCTAACAGTACTTATGGGGTGTTTTATCTATTTTAGTTGCTTTTGTTTTTATCCCAGCCCTCGTTAGTCGTATAATTAAAAGTAAAATATGCAATTGTTTGTTATAAAATTATCTTCAACTTTTGCAAACAAACTGTTTAGTTTTAACAAATACGTCAAATTTTACAAACCAAGCCAAATTAAAAAAAAAATCGATTTTGAACCAATTTTTTGGAACTAAGTCAATGGCCTTCTTGCTACACTCCCGGACCCACTATCATCGGGGACTTTAGAGCACATTTTCAAGGGACTGTCCCGAATAATTTTGCCAAATTTCAAAACCACAGGATAAATCGGTCCTAGATAATCGTATCGAGTTATTGTTTCTTTTTAGATTGTCGGGAATCGAGTGAACTCCAAAATCATCATTTTTATAATGTGCAACGAAATGCACCGTTGAGGATTTATTGGCGAAAAAAATTCGAAAAACGAAGTCTACACATTTCTCCAAACAAAATGTTTTGCGTGCAAAAATTGTCGACGTTTTACATTTAATTATGCCACTAACGAGATAGAAACAACAAATTATAAATTACAAAAAGCCGCATAAGTACCGTTACAAATTTTTTAGGTGGTACAAATTTTAATTTAGGACATCTGGTTAATAGCCCCCATATACGATGCAATCCGTCGTCAGATCGATCTAACGATATTGTGATCGTCAAATCGATCACACAGTGTATGTGACTATTCGACAGTTCCATATAATTTCAATCGTCAGATATTTTGTGGCGATCCATCGTCAGATCGATCTGACGATGGATCGCACTATCTATGGCGGGTCTAAAACTATATCGATTTGAAAAAAAACTTGGACAGTGGCTGGTATTCACTCTGCATTTAACATTCGCTTGTCGTAAAATTGGCGTGTTTCTCCCTAAAAATTGTGAACGCACAAAGTTTTGCCGGTAATGTAATTACTAGGCTATTTTATAAATGCGTGTCGAAAAATCCTCTTCTATATCTTTAAAGCTCGCCACACACGTTCGAGCACAACTACAACGGTGCCGCTCGTGAACATTGTGCGCGACCAACCACAACCACGGCTGAACCTCGACGAAACCACTACCGAACCAAAAATTGGTGCAATTGTCACGAACGGTTCGGTCGTAGTTGTGCCCGTGCCCGATCATATGTGGCGAGCTTAAGCAAAATACAGTCAACATCAAGGCGGGGGGGTAAAGTTACTCAAGATTCGTAGTTTTTCACAATGTTCAATTTGTCTTATCATCGGCCGACCATTATATGATACTAGCCTAATCTGGTTCGACGGAAATCATTGTCAGTCAGTTAATTCAAAGCAAATATTTCCAACGTGATGGGATATGCCTGTTGGATTCAACGCAAAGTCTTAGTCATGAGTAATTAAATTAGTTCCTGTATTAATGAATTGAATCATTTGCAACAATCATCTGATTTCCTTGAAAACATATCTGGTTGGCGAATGATTCGTTTGTATGGTTAAAATCTCATTAAAAGCATTGAGTACTCACATCGTATTCGTTATGGCGTCGAATTCATTTCGAGCATAATGGAAATGAAGCCATTAAATATATAGAAAATCGAAACCATAGAAAATTCTAATTCAGTTGAAGTAGAACGCAGTTACTGAAAAGCCAGGAGCTAGGAGCGCCTTGACATGGTACGGCAGGAAAATGTCAAAAAGATGCCTAAGGAAATATTATTCATAAGATGTGAATTATAAAAGTGTTTGTAAAAGAAAAGATAATGATTAAAAAAAAAAGTAATAACCAAAGCATGTTATTGAAAAATACCTGGAAAAAACATAGGCGAGAAGCAAATCCACCCATGAGGTGTGCGTGTAGATTTTATCCAGAAAATTTAATATTAACAAAAATATCACACTACCCCATTGCAGTCTTAAATTGTAGCGCGACTAATTCGTAAGTTATCTGAATATATAGTATGCTATTTTTACTATTTGACTTCTCCCCTATTTGCCACTAAAATTAAAATTCTAAGAGGAAACATTAGGGAAAGATCTGGAAATAATTTTACTGCCTTCTTTAGATTATAAATACATTGAAAATGAGTTTACACGGTCGCAGAAGGTAGGCTTAAGATTTGGCAGGCAAAATTCGAGAAATTTGAAGACACCTCCTTGGCCGGCCTGGATTGGAAATGGGGTTCCATCTCATGACATGTAAAGCAATGGAATGATCATCCTTCCCCAATATGTGACCTATCCACTGACATTTTCGCTTGTGTACCAATTCGTCGAATAGCATCTGACTCGTACAACGACTCAGCTCTTCATTTAATATTGTTTCGGGTCAGAAAATTCTTAAAACTCGACGAAGATGTGAATTGAATTTGGTTTACATTTTTAGCAAATTCAATGTACTTAAAAAAATATGCAATTGACCTACTTTAAAAAAAAGGGTCAAAAATAAGAAACAGGGTACTATTTTAGCCAATTGAAATGGTTCTTAGTAAAACTGTTGTTGGCCAACTTGTGTTCAGCACTCCAAAAGGTTCTGAAAAACTTCCCATCGCAAAACCCCAGGCTCCCGGAATATTTGTTGTTATTGTTATTATTGAGGTGGACCTCATTGGTCAACGAAATGGAACCGCTGATAGACACAAAGAACTGTGCATTTCTAGTATTCTACAATATTAATTTTTAGCACTTATTCATCCGTCTATGAAATTATAACACATATTTTTATTTTCCGGACTTCACTCTTCATTGCAAACGTTCCTTTGTACTTCCATATGCTCGACATACACTCCATCCCTACGTTACGCTGATTTAAAAACCGTCATGGAGTGTCCCTGTTCACTACAACTGACATTTTAAAAATACATATACGGAAAAAAATATCCTCAGAACTCAAGTGACTTTTGTTAAGATTTTCAACAACACATGTTTAAATTCTTAAAGCTCTGAACTTTTCCACTACAAAAGCATTAGGAATGCATAAGCACACAATACACACGAATGAATAAAGAAAAGATATACGAATAATTTAATGTATGTCCCTTAAGGCACTTAAATGTTTCAGGAATGCCGTTTCCACATCAACAATATGAAGATATTCAATTGGCTAGCATACATACAGTCGTATGTTAGCATATTAGTCTGGAAGATTTGTCCTGGAAAAGGATACCCTTGTTTGACTCACATTTGGTCAGTGGCGTAGATAAGCGGTTCTGGCCTCTTTTTTTCAGCCACTCACCCGTAATGACATCGATGAGATTACTGATTCACGATTAACTTATGGCTTTTTTGATACTTCGTCAGTGATAACTTACAGTAGAAAATAGCCAAAAATATTCGGCGCCCAATTCGGGGTCAACGAGACTTTATCTAGTCAATGAAAGTAAAAGTTGCAATCGATTGAGGAAGCGGTACCGTTAGTCACAGAACATAAAAATCGAAATCTTTTCGGACTTATCATAACGGTACCTTAAGGATACCCAAAGGATAACTTCGGGGTGTTATCGATCCTCCACCAGTAAAAATTTACAGTAGAAACTACTTGAAAAATGCTGAAAAAGAAACCTGAAAATATTTTGCGTCCAATGTGCGGTCGGTGTGATTTGATCTAGTCAATGAATAGGCGCGTGGTACCATTTGCCACAATGCGCATAAACTGAAACCTTTTCAAACCTTATCTTAAGGACACCTTATGATTTTAAAATGTAACACATGGTAAAGGCGGGATTGCTGCTAAATGCCAACTATGTGATGATGACACATATTATTATCAATTACCTTATAAGTGCTTGACTGAACATCCTAGATGAACTTTTAAATTATACAATGGCAATATAATTTGGCTGCCGGTCAGTATCAAGAATATCATCACAAACCTCATCACATTGCTGATGATGTTGGTATAAGGGGTGGCTGAAGCACAACTTGCTTGAGCTCAAGTAACGTGAATACGCCGTTTTGTAACCACAAACCTCGGAAAAATCGGTTATAGGAAGATGGTTGGACTAACAGGGAGAGATAGACTACCCGGAGGAGTTCAGGATTTATAGCATCTCCCCGATCTTCACCCCCGACACACTCCCCAGGTTAACAAGAAAGGCCATACCCAATGCTCAATATCTGGCCCTAACAAATGCCGGGCATTCACAAAGAAAGTGAGTGAGGGTTTCTTTCTCATCCTCATTCCCGTAGCTATGTCAATGTGGATTAGAAGGGATGCAGAGCCTTATTGCATGTTCACCGACAGGCAATGTCCTGTAATGACTGCCGTAAGCCTGGCGACATCAATAGATCAGATTTTGCATTCTGTCATAGGAGGGCCATATCTTCCTTAATTCGGCGCAGGTGGCGCAGATTCCGCCATGTGGAATCCACAACACTGAGGTAGTGAGTGGAGAATTTGCTCCTAACAGTCCTCAGCGGAATACAAACAGACTCCGCATGATAGCTTTCTAGGGCGGCTCATTCCTGGCCAGCTGGTCGGTTTTTTCGTTGCCCTCAATATTTTTATGACCAATCACCCAGAGCAGGGTGAGCCGTCTGCCAAGGCGAGTCAACTCTTCCAAATGACGATGCTCCGGTTATCTGGTATATCGCTGAGAGTGTGACAAGCCTTCATAATTGCGAGTGTTTCCACCTGGAAAATGCTGGCATAGCCTGGGAGGCGATAACTCTCCGAGATATTCAGTACTTCCGAAAAAATCCCTGCACCGACGCTGCAGTCCATATTCGACCTGTCTGTGAAAATTTTGATGTCAAAGTCCTTCACCAACTCGCCTCCCTCCCTCTATTCAACCCTGGTGCGAAATTTGGCTGAGAAGCTTCGGTCGAATCTCAGTCCGGGCACCTTGACCACATCTCGTGGCAACCGGCTAAGGATGTTGCTATGACCGTACGGTATTATTATTGATAAGTGTGACCAGGCAACACAATTTATTTCAAATTTAGTCATTGTTGAGAAACCAAACAAAAAGTTAAGACTTTACTTAGACCCCCAGGATCTAAATAACAATCTTCTTGATCAAAAACATTTAATACCAAGTTTTGAAGAAATTCTTAGTCAACTGCAAATAAAACAAACATAAATTAAAATGTAATACAACCAAATTAATGGTAAATAATATTGTATAGCTGTAAGACAAAAATAAAAAATTTAATGAATAGAAAATGTATAAAATGAATTTAAACGCCAGAATTAACGAAAAAAAAAATATAATCTTTAAGGAGGGAGTTGTAGTATATGTAAGCAACGTGTATTTAGATAAGAAGAAGAACAAGAGACATGTATTTAGATAAGAAGAAGAACAGGGGAACACGGTGTGTGTGTCAGGTGGAGTGGTGACTGGAACCAGAGTAAATTCTGAATTGTACTTTAGATAAAACACAAACTTGTAACAAAGTAAAATTAATAAATATTATTACAAAATACTACTACTTCTCTGGAACCTCCATTCTAACTACTGTTAGATCGGACGTTCTGAAGGATAGATGAAGGCGTTAATGCATTTTATGTCTAAAATGCAAGTTCGTGGTTTACCTTAATCCAGGTCACTTTTGTTGTACAAAAGATTATACCGCTTGTCCGTGAGTCTCTTGACAGATTCAGTATGAATCCATGGCTTCTGGACAAGGCCGATGTGGATTTCCTCCTCCTTAGGAAGGCCAGCTGATTATCCGAGGCACATTTGGAGTGCTTGAGGCTTACAAATTAGCCTCAAGCACTCCAACATCGCTATAGTGGTTGTCTGTACAAATATCCATCTCCCCAAGCAGGGCGTTGGCTCCGTCCACTGGATCCAGTTCACCTTCGGAGTTAGATCGGAAAACCTTTACTTTGGCATACCATATGCCGAAGCGAAATTGGAAATCAGCCAACTCAAGTGCTGGCATGCACTCTTCATTGATGAGAAGCAGGAAGGATTGACTCAGCTTTTGGGTCTCCTCTGCCTTTGTCATGCCCCGGAACGGATACTCATCGATTATCAGCTTCTCGTTCTCAATGAGTGTTTTGCAGATTCAAGTACAAAAATTGAAAAATGTCATCAGCTAACTCGATGATGAATGGTTTGACATTTACTCAATTTACCTTTACCTTACTTTTTACTATGCGTAAAGACTTCATTTTTAATCACGATATTTGCCTTCCTCCCGCTAAAAGAAATGTACGCCACTGCATGACGCATAGGATTCGTTTTTTTCGGAGTAGCTTTTGTTGGCGGATGACTCCCAGACGAAAAAAAAACATACTAAAGGACGCACATATTATTATTTATGGAATACTCAGATATACTCGTAGGTACGTGTGTGTCCAGATACACATGATTATTTTAGGACGTTGTGTTATCGTCGTATACTTCTTGCAGAAATGGCATGCCTCAGCATATTTTAGATTCCCTTAAAACTACCGGCTAACATCCGAATGGAGTGGTTACCCCTGTTTTCGGACAGTCCATTGACATGTGTGATGTCTGATATTGTATATGCTGGTTGATTGGTGCTTTGTTTCAGAAGTAAGTGTCAGAAATACTTCAAAAAATTAAATTTTTCTGTGGTGGAGTTTCGATAAGTTAAACAAAATTCGCATTTTAAAGAAATGGGAAAATAGAAGATGTAGATGGAACAATATCTCTGAATGTGAGAGTAGAAGTACTACTGAGCCAACTCGCGTTAGTTACTCCGAGCAGATTTTAAAACACCTATCAATATAGATACCTAAAAGTCTGCTCAACCCTCGAGCGATATAATCAATTTTCAAAGTTAAATTTGTTGAAAGGAAAACTTTTCGAACCAAGTAAACTTAATAATGTTCCCGGGTAGTAATTCTTTTAACCAAAGTATAAAATATACACTTTCTCCTCGAACTTTCAATACTATCCATCATCGACTTTTCTTCTTTCTAATTTCATGAAAAATCAATTCCCTTGGGTGGCATGTAATTAAAGCTAAGTCCCGTCTCAAAGTGAAAAAGCAATTGCAAGTTTGTTAAATTCTTCCGGATTACTAGCGGATTATCGACATCCCCATTATATACCTGCAGGCAAAGAAAGTGTGTACGCAAAATATGAACGAAGAGTTAAACAGGAGAGACATGACGTTCAAAGAAAATTCCACGCTTCTATCTGTTTTGTTATAAATTTTAATTGTTTCGTTTTCTTTCGGGCAGTGAATGGTCTTGATTGGTTTTGAAATTCCAAGAGAGTTTTGTTAGAAATATTAAGTTTTCACATTATTAATTACCGCAGAATGATATTCAAAACTTAGTAGTATCCTAAGGGTGTCGGAGAGAAAAGCCTACATTTAAAATGAAACAATTTTGGAATTTATCTAAATTTAGCCCCAGGTTATCTCAAATTGGCAGGTAGCTCTCTTTTTATATACATTGGAAGCTAAGAAGCAGAAAACTTGATTATAGTCCCGTTTCGGGAGCAATCTAATGCTATATCGACTGTGACCGACAGATTTATGCCAATCGGGGAACTAGGATTCGGTCTACCAGGATTGATTAATCGAGTTTTCATAGCCATAACTTGTAATATCTGCATTTGTTATAGTCATCACAAAAGATTTTTCCAGACATCCTTCGAATGGTACGCAAAAAAGGACTTAATGTGTAAATTTTGTAGTAAAGTACAGTGGTACTAGTGGTTAGGTTTTATTTTGAATGAGTAGCAACCCAAACGCCTATCCTTGTTTATTTCAATTCAATTCAATTATATTTTATTTCATATTATACTACAATTTATTTTACAAGAACTTAATTTAGATACCGGCTATGGCCTTAACTCTATATTATTCAGTATTAAGCGTAATCAATTAGGTTGATTTAGTTCAGTTAACTAAATAAATAACCTATAAAAACCTTATGATAACAAACAAAAAAAAATTATATATAAAAATCTTAACCTACGAATTAAGTCTAAGCTTGCATGACTAACTTACTGTATTAGGTATTAACTAATGATCTAATAATATTATTGTTAATTTGGGAGCAGGTTGCCATAAATTTAGGTGTACTATTGTTAACTATTTCATTTAGAGTCCGAGTTTTTGTTTCGTTGTGCAATCTCACGGTCGAATAGTAGAAGGGGTTGTTAGTAATATGTTTGAGGATTTTGTTTTGAGTGGTTTGTAATTTATTTTTTATGGTTTTCGCATAGAGACCCCATAAAGGAGAGCCGTATGCAGCAATGGGTTGTATGACCATCTTGTAAATAAGAAGCTTATTTTCAAGCGACAGTTTCGACTTCTTGTTCAAGAGTGGATACAAGGAACAGAAGGTTTTGACCATTTTCTCGGAAGTCTTTTCGATATGTGGTAGACCAGTTAGTTTTTTGTCAAAGACTAATCCTAGATAAATTATTTCCTTATTCCAATTGATAGGATCACCAAGAAAATTCAAGGGAGAACTCGGAAGGTTTCTTCTTTTTCTTTTCTTTGTGAAGAAAGCCGCTTGTGTCTTTGAGGTGTTGAGTTTTATTTTCCACCTGAAATAGAATTGGTACAAACTTTCCAATTGAAACTCGAGTTTTGAGGATATAATGGTGGGATCGTCACCATCACAGAATACACAAACATCATCAGCAAAACATGCTATATGGCAGTCGTTGGTCTTTGGTATGTCAGCAGTAAATATATTAAAAAGGACAGGACTGAGACATGAACCTTGAGGAACACCTGATGGAATTGTTTTTGTGGCTGAATATGACTCTCCTATTTGGACAGAAAAGGTTCTGTTTAACAGGAAGGATTGTATCATTTTATTTAAATAGGTAGGTATACCAAAATTAATTAATTTGAATAGAAGCCCATTGTGCCAGACAGCGTCAAAAGCTTTTTGTATATCCAGCGCCACAACACCAACAGATTTTTTGTTTTTAAATGCTTTTTTAATATGTTTGTGCAGCGGGAAGGCTTGATGGACAGTTGAGTGTTTCTTCCGAAACCCAAACTGGAAATCAGGTATAATTCTCAACCTTTCAATTGCGTCATTTACTCGAGATAGTATTATTTTCTCGAGGATTTTGCTCATGGCAGGTAAAAGGCTTATTGGTCTATAATTTTCCGGCAATCTCGGATCTTTTCCAGGTTTTGCAATCGGTATTACAGTGGCATGCTTCCAGGAGGAAGGGAAGTAAGATATCACCATGCAGGCGTTGATTATATAATTGAGCCGTACTAATGCCTTTTTAGGGAGATTTTTCAAGACCAAGTTCGATATTTTATCGAATCCAGGAGCCTTTTTAACTTTGACCGATTTAATAATTTTAATAATCTCGCTCGGGGAAGACATAAAGAGTGCGTTGAAGTCACTGATGGAGGATGATAAATTTCGGACCTGATCATTCACCATTTCATTGTGAATATCGCTTCCTAAATGAGTTGACATCTTATGGGCATTGTGGAATTTTTTGGATATCTTTGTCCTTGTTATCGAATACCAAAGTCTTATCAGTAGAGAATAGTGGTGGCATAATTTTACAACGTCGAAAAACTTTGTTCAACTTCCATACAGTTCTGCTATTTTTTGGTAATTGTCTTAACATCGTATTCCATTTTTCACTTCGGTTAGTGGATATTTTGTTTTGGATTAATTTCGAAAGCTTATTTACCATTACCTTTGCTGATGGGTTTCGGTTCCGTTGCCATCTGCGGCAAAGGAAATTGCGAGTGTGAATAAGTCTCTTAATGTTATCGTCTATGACATGATTTTTAACCAGAGCCTTGTCAATATTAACTGACGCGAAATCTAGGGCCGAGGTAATTTTATTATATAAGTCGTCAATGAGGGAATCAACTTGAAAGGAATGCTCTATTTTCGATAGGTCTTGTGATTTTAGGTCAATATGATTATTCAAATATCTCTTGAATTTTATCCAACTAATACGTTTTAAATTGGAATTCCCACAGAGATTATTAAAATCAGAGTGTCTAATTTCAATATGGAATACTACCGGCAAATGAGGGGACGACAAATTGTGAATAGTACGCGGCTGGGGTATATTATTTGGGCATTTACTAAGTATTAAATCTAGAGTCGAATCATGACCCTTTGAATTGAGGAAGGTTGGTTCTGAGGGGGTTTGAATGATCACATTATTTTGGCACGCTAACTCATAAAGGCGTTTGCCAGCTCTGTTTGCACTAACACAGTTCCAATACCTAGGTTAAGCATTCAAATCCCCACACAGAACGACATTTTTACCTAAAGTAAACAGATATTTAATGTCATCCTCAAACATATTCAATTTAATATTATCAAGTGTGCCTGGAAAGTAGCATACAACGATAGTAATGTGTAAATCTTCCAAGTTTATGGCAATCGCTTCAATCGTTTTAGTTGCAAGTTCAGGAAGTACGTGATACTTCATTGCTTTCTTAACACAAATAGCAACACCTCCACCAAGGGTGCCTAATCTATCTAGTCTATAAATGTCATAATTAGGATTAGAAAACTTGTCCTTGTTCTTTAACCAAGTTTCAGTTAGAGCTACTATATCTGCGCTAACATCAAATGCAAGATCAAATAATTCAATAGATTTATTTTTAATACTCTGGGCATTCCATAATAGTACGTTAATCCTATTCATTTATACACAAATTTAACCGCTAAACTAACAATAACGTTGGACTGATCCATTTTAGTCTTGCATTTGGATAGATTCGTAATCAGTTCAGTAGAGAGCTCCAGCAGCTGATCAACAGAGCATAAGTTGTCTCCGCATGTTCTATTTTGCTGTTGATCCGATCTTAAAACATTGGAAAACGTTGGCAAAGTGTCCCCAAATGATGATGGTCGAACAGCGTTAGATGTAGTTTGTTGGTTGGGCAACGACGGAAAGTAATTCATATTCGAGAGCAAGTTGAATTGATTCGTTTTCGGCTGATGGTTATTAGTTTTATTGCGATTTGACAACCTTTGGCGAATTGCCAAATACTCAGTTCGTTTCTCGCAGACAATATCATTAACCATATGATTTTTGCCGCAGTTTGCACATTTTAGTAAAGGCTTAATAGTGTCAACTGGTTCGCTAGCAAGCGAACAGTTTGAATACGAGTGGTTGTTTCCACATAGTAAACATTTTGCTGGCAAATGGATCCTTGTTTATTTATTATTAATAGTCTGCTCAACGGAACTACTGCTTCAATTACGGAACAGATTAACTATAATGTGTGAATATAAAAATACTGGCATACCCCGATGTAAATCGTTTCGGTTAAAGTCATTTCACTTTTGAGTCACTGAATAATTTCCACCCCTCCTCTATTAACGACTACTTTGCTTCCATAGTTACCAGATCGTGGGATATATCCCACGGTGGGAGATTTTTGGCCAACATGTGAGACAGAGATATCTTTACTTATTTTGTGGGACATTTCGTGATCTAGGGCCGATCGATGTTAATCACAATAATCAAGCACAAGATCGCAGTTCACATGACGTAATTTTGAAGAGTAACTATCGAATTGCGATAAGACTTTAGTTTAGCGGGTTTTGCGAAATATGGCAAAACAAGTATTCTTGAAAATATGTTTATTGGGCCCTAAAACTTTTGAATAATACGAGGGAGCCTTGACTTTATAACGGGAACCTTGGAAAAATGTAAAAAAAAACATTATTCCTTTAAAATCGACGTTTCTTACCCTTTTTCGTTGAAAATTGAATTATTGGGGCTTGGAGTTAACAAATAAATCAGCGAACCTTGATACTATAACAGGATCGTAGAAAAAAAACAGTCATTTTGTGCAAATCGTGGATTTTAACATTTTTTTTTACTTCAAAGTAGATTTAGGGGCTAAAAATGCCCCGTGGGTGGCTTCTAGGTTCCTACCACCTAACGCGGAAATGCACTCTGAAGCTGCACTCAAGGAATTTCCGTTTTAGGAACTTCAAATCCTCCGTATAAGTAATAATAATAATAAAGCGGAAATTCATTCATGCTTTTCCTGAGTCTACCTTTTTTGAAGGAAAAAGTACAAAAAAAGGTAATATTGGCAAAATAACGGTTCTTACCGTTTTTTTATGATCCTGTTGTAAAGCCAGGGCTCCTTCAACTTGTTTGTAAGTTTCAGGCTCTAGTTAATTGACTTTTAAGAAAAAATGTAAAAATTCAGGTTATTAATAAAATAACTGTTTTTACCGATTTTTCAACAATCCTGTTATAAAGTCAAGGCTTTTCCGACTTGTTTGTTAATTTCGAGCCCTAAATAAACTTATTTTCAAGGAATAAGTGGAAAAAAATTAAACTTTTTACGGTTTCGGACGTTTACCCAAGGATCCCGTTATAAAGTCAAGGCTCCTTATTTGTGAGTTTCAGGACCCATCGAAAATATTAAGAAAAACATCTTTTTGCCATTTTTCGCAAAAGCCCCTTAACTATTAATCGGCGTACGGGTCAGATGCCAATCGACGAATTGATACGCAGGAAAAAGTGACAGTGGATAGGTCACGCATTGCGGAAGGATGATAATAGCATAGCTTTACATGCCATGAAATAGAACCCCATTTCCTACCAAGGCCAACCAAGAAGGGGTCCTAAAATTACATGGTGTCGATCTGTCGTTTGGAGAGTTGCACCCCATTATCCAGAACAGAGTACGATGGCGCGCAACAATTTTTTTATTTTCGCAAATATTTCATAAAAAAAAGTATTTTAAGCGCATTTCCTCGAAAAGCGAGCAGTTTTTTAAAAAGGTTTCACCAGGTTATACAATAATAAAATACAAAAATAACTAGAACCGGTGGCATTGAAACTACGCATTCCAGGATAACACTTTAGATTGATTGTTCTTTTATCTATGAAATGATCGCCCTCATTTTACACAACATTTGAATTATTTCAAAAGCAAGCGAACAGAACTCTAACATAATAAATCTTTTCATGTGAGTATTCGTGTTAAGCAATCCTGTTCTGCTATTACCTCAATCAAATGTGAAAACATTTCTACCAAAATTAGTCAGATGCATCATTATTCTTTCCATAACTGAAATTCCTTTTTTACAAATTGCTTTTCTCCCATTTCAGATTAATTCACCGCAGATGTATGCCTCATCGCTGATTCGAGGCTGCAATTTTAAAAATACATTTTTTAATCCCCTCGTAAACAAGCACCCAACCACAAACACAAGCTTCACTTTTTGTTTGCCACCAAGCAAACTTTTGTAATTATCCTGATGCAAATGGTGGAGATCATCATCCGATCCCCCACCATTACAATCAGCAACGCACCCAACCTTACCAACAATCACCGATAATAATCAATAGCCATCAGGTGGACACAAATGGATCATTCAACAAGTACACAATCTCCGCCCGGAGTTGCCGCCCCATCGTCTCTACCAAGACCTTCGAGTCCAATTCCAGGTCAAGCTTGCACCAACCTGACTCCCTCGCCAGTCGCCACCGCCGCCATCATGGTCATGGCTCAAGGTCCACAGCAACAGTTGCTAGGGCATAATTCAGCATCGGGCTATCAGGCTCCATCGACCACGGCCAGTAGCAGCATCACAACATCTTTGTCGGCATCATCGTCGCCCCGTAAAAAAGGACGTTTACAACGGTCGGAAAGGCTGCAATCTGACTCGAGTGCATCGTCGTATGCGTCGTGGGAAGCACTGGTTCGAGAGAGTTTCGGTCAAGTTGCATGGCCAATTAAAATTACATCCTGGGAATTAGTCGACGACCGCATACAAATTGTACCAACAAGGTGAGTGCTTTCACGTGTCCTTTTTCGAGTTGTTCGACTTTATTTTTTGTAGGTGCTTTGTTAGTTTTTCATTTCGAATATGGGATGGCAGACTAACTGTAGCCCTGAATCTAGAATAAAAAGCTGGATGTGACGTTATCTTTGCCAGTTTATGGACAAATTCGATGGGAAAAAATACAGGCGGGAAGTTATTAGCAATCGTTGTTGCGTGAAGTTTTATTTGCAACGATCAAAAGTAATTGGATGTTTTGCTCCAGTAGAAACGTACACAGTTTAAAAAAATCTCCTGCCCTTAATGAAATCAGAAGTTCTTCGCAAAATCCGGTAATCCTATGGACAGCACAGGGCAGATTACCTTTTCAAGTCTTGTGGTTTCTATAGAGGGTGTCTCGCTTCAGATGGTAAATACTTAAATGGTAGATAGTACCGTTCATTTGTGAAAAATTTCACACCAAACTGTTACAGAGGTGTAGATTTTTTTTAATTGTGTCAAAATCTTGCCTTGCTGAACATAATCAATATTTGCATCTTTCTCGATCATTAAATCCGAAACAATATCTAATTATGAACTAGGTTAAGTTAGATAGGCTGCCATGCAGAACACAGCAAACGTAGATCACCCTGGGTCCTTTGTGATATTTCATAACTGTAAAAACCGCAAGAGTCTAGCCGTTAAACCATCCGCAGCTGCCAATAAACCGAATAAATTACCAGTACTTACGCCTTTCAAGTCATCTAATTCAAGAAAGTAGAAAGACACTAGAGTTTGCTTTCTTTTACAAGCAAGAGAGGACAGGTGCAGAGAAGGTGAAGTATTATTTCTTCTTCCTCCTCATCTTCCCAGCTTCTGTAACCGTCACTGAATGGAAACCGCAGACGTCTATAGCATGCTCACCCAATAGGCAATCAGCCCCGCGATGATCCCCACGACCTTTCTGAGATGCTTTTTCTCCAGCATCAGCAGGGAACGATGTCGATTGAAGATCGGCCAAATCTGTCATATTACAGATGAGTTTCGTACCTAACAAGAACTCGAGAAATGCGTCTCCTCTCTTATTCGTGTCAGAGCTTCCCCACACAACCTGGTGTCCATTAGAGTCACAATCCAGAATGACACAAGTATTGTGTGGTCCCGTGGCGCTTAACGCCTCTTTCAGAATGGATGGAGATGGATTCCCCACTGGATCGTACTGCAAATACGCCGAAATTAGCCAACACCGGCTATTCCTGATCTCCAGACTAACTACCACAGAAACTTTGTAACTAAAGGGACACACAATACAAGATCTGGGTTTACCATGATCTTTAATTTAAAAACTATTATACAACGGAGTCCCTAGGTCCCCAAAAAAGTAGTTTGCCACCCAAAGTCCTTGTATTAGGGCAATGTTCTCCCCATTCCTTTGCCAGACGGAGCAGGAGAGCAGTTGATGTTGCTTTAGAGTGAACTAAGTCGGCGTACGACTGAAATGCCAATCAGGCGAAAATGGCCGTGAAATAGGACCCCATTCCCAATGAATGCCGACCAAAAAGGCGTTCTAGAAAGTCATTGCACCCATCTGTGGCGGAAGAGTGTGTGTCGCTGGTTAAGTCGAGGGATAAATGCGTCCAATTGCCCAGAACAAGGTACGATGGCGCGCAGGAGTGGTTGAAGTGCTATGCCTCACTAGAGGTTGAAGAAATGAAATTCTAACGCGATCTCCAAATGATGGGGATTTGAGTATAAATTTTCAATCTAAAGCTCTGCAAGATAACATCATGATAAAATTCGGGGATTCATCTAATCGTGTAGTCATATAGGCAGATTGACTCTCAGAATCATGAACTCACAGACACTAAAAACAAAGAAAATAAAAAAAACCTAGATATTGATAAAATTTGATATTAAGTTTGATAAGAAAATAGAAAAAAAAAACTAAAAAAAAAATTCATGAAAAATAATAAACTCCGAAGCCTCAAGATACTCAGAAACTTAGAAGATTCAGAAGACTCAGAAGGCTCAGAAGAGTCAAATGACTCAGAAGACTAAATCTAAAGGCTAAACATATTCAAAACACTCAAAATACTTAAAAAAAAATTAACTGAAAACAAAAAATTTAAAAGAAAATAGCAAAGAAAAAAGTTTTAATTAAAAAATAAAAAGATTCAGGGAACTAAAAAAAAAATCTCTAAAACCTTAAAAATAACAACTAAAATACTCGAAAAACTAAAACAGACTAAAACCGACCCATATGATTCAATTTCAAAATGACGGAGGGTCACACAGTGACATCATCAAGAAATTCAAAGGCTCGTGCATTTGCCAATGTACAATGAGCGATACGTCCGCCGGTGTTGTGATTGCCCGATGGATCGGACCTATATGCCTATCGTGAGCGATATTGCTAATAATCCAACGTAATTCTGATGGGCTGATTTTTTTTATGACGATCCATCGGCCGATCGATTGAAGATGTTCAGTGAATGTGACACTGAATATCAGTCAAATTTAAACTTCTGCTTTTAAAACACGCCCTTCTTTTTTCTCCTCTTCAAACCGCAACTAAAGGAATCATTCCAAATTCCTTTATGTTGCCATAAAGGAACATCCAATATCAATGAAAAAAAAAACCCTGCGAGGACTTTTCTTCGCAACGAAAAGCCGCAGGTGTAAAAACACAACACCTATCCAAGTATCCATTTGGACATTTGCCATGCACAGGCTACGTCTCATTTATTTTTATTCCATTTTTTTACGTACGAATTCGTCTCAATTACGCGAAGATTAGTCCTTCGCGAGCCTCCCCGATCCCAGAGTATTCCCTAACCATTTTTTGTTTAGCTTAACATAGAGTCCCTGACCGCATAGGGCCGGCCATGTAAATAAATTACCTAAAATACGACCCACAAAATATCTTCTCGGCAGACATGTATCTGCAATTTATTGCCTCACGTTTTACGAAATGTTGAGCGCAAAGTTTTAAATATCCATTAGAATTTTTTGGTTGGAAAAACTTGTTCCCGGAAAAATCTAAAGCACGAGTAGATAGGATGTCGTCGTCGGTGCCAATTTGGTCCCGTGACTGTATTAAGCCTAAAAGTGAGTGCTTTCAGTTTCAATGAACAGACGGTTTTCATGGGAAAATATTATCATGAATACGTAGATAATTATAATATAATAGTAGTTTGATTAATTAGCTGGGGTATTTCAATGAAAACTAAATACATATTTAAAAACGATGATTTGAGGCTGAAGGAGAAAGTGATTTATAAAAAGATAGGCGGGAGGGAACCTTTTGCTGAATAACTGAGACGAATTTGGAAGAGCTTAATTAACCTTGTGTATAATTTAGGTAGTTGAAGCAAATAAGAGGATTTAAGACCTAAGTTGATTGCTTTGTACCAACTTCATTAACGGAGATGTACTGGGAATAATACTGGAGAACACTGCATTGCAACAATGCCTGCGTTCACGTTCTTGAGCGTTGCGATTATTCAGCAATTGAAATGCATGTGAACAGAAAAACCAGTGATATTTTCCATTTACATGCATTTCAATTGCTGAATAACCGCAACGCTCAAGAACGTGAACGCAGGCAATGAAAGAAAGCAATGCAGATTGATACTCGAAGAAAGAGAAATGAAATACTGTTTCCAATTAAAACTCTTTTTTCTGCAACTCTTTATACGATTAAAAAGTTTTGTCTGTTACGTTGGTGCTGCTACGTTTGTTAACTCTAATGCGGGGATATCATTGCCGACAAAAGCATACCAGCGGCTTCAAACGTAATATGGGTAATATGATTCCTTACGCCAACCGCACATGAGCCAATGTTTTTCTCTTCGGAACGTCAAATAAAAACTGCCTGTAGGTACTACTAGAACTGCCACTCCGAGCTTATAAGTAAAAGACGGCTCGGATAGGAGGTGCATGCTAGCAACTGCAACATCCGAAAAAAAATTTCCTATCGAAACGTCAACAATGCATAGCTTTGCAAGAGACTTTGACACGCCCATTCCCCTGGCGAGTCAAAGCAATTAAAAAAAATACTAATAAACTCTCACCCTGTCATCGGGAAACACCTTCGAAAGCAGAGTCCTACGAAGAATCATTGGAGCGATTCGCGATGGTGATCATTGGTGAAAACAAAAATACGACATTGAGCTGCACGAAATATATGTCAAACCAAACGTCTCTAAAATCATTACAAGAACTGAAGTCGGCTGGGCACGTAGTGCGAATGGACGAAAATCAAGTAACAATAAAAGCAATCATGGTTGTTATAAGAGGCGGAAATTTCGGCGGACTCCATGGGCGAAAATATCAGTAAATTAATCGGCTTTTGAAAATGAAGAAGGCGATGCCGAGACGAAGAAGACTGAAGGCGATGGCTTTCTACAGCCAAGTCCCTTTAGCAGTGGACCAAATGCTTCAGATCACCCCAAGCCGAGTAGCGAAAGCTATTAAGCACGCCAACAACACAAAGACATCAGGACCTAAACCTATCACTATCGTCGTTAGTAATACCGGAAAAATAATTGCCAAACTGAAACCCGGTAAGAAGACCACCTTTGGGAGAGTCCTACCGTCCCATCTCTCAGCTCTCCCCAGTCGCGAAAACCCTCGAGGCCTTACTCAAACCGACAGTAGTAACCCACATTCGTCTTGCCGACCATCAACACGGCTCGCATCCATAATGGACTAAATCAGTCACGCCCATGTTCCAGAAAAATTCTCGTGACTCTTGTCCTCAAAAAGCCGTCCGAAACGGTCAGCACCACAACACTTCTGTCGGATATCCAGTCATTATTTCTATCAACCCAAATCAAAAAGTGGATCTCTAATTATGTTGTTGGCAAGGAGTCATTCACCGAGTTTAGAGATAAGAAGTAAAAACTCGAGAAAGTAAAGCAAGGAGTCCATCAGGGTAGAGTTTTGTCCCCCATCCTATTCAACATCTACATGGTGGGTATGCCATCTCCACCTGACGACTTATTTCTCATTTCCCACGCGGATGACTGCTCCATTGTAGCTACAGACAATAATTTCCTGGTTATGTACGAAAATATTAATAGTTATCTGGCGGAACTCAACGCCTTCTTCGTCATAACCTACAGATATCAGCATCTAAGTCTACAGCAACCCTATTGACATCTTGGACCACGGAGGTCAACACACAGCTGAATGTAAGCCTAGGCAACGTACCCATCCCCACAGTCAGCCATCCGAAGATTCTAGGGGTAACCCTCAATAACATGGCTACATCATCGGCCCACGCCTCTTCGGTATCCAACCAAGTGAGAGTCATAAAAGCTCTCGCCGGTAGCTCCTGGGGTATGGACAAAGAGACCATGCTCACTACGTATAAAGCCATAGGACGATCTGCGGCAAATTGAGCTGCACCTGTGTGGAGGGACAACCTCAAACACACAAATTGGAGGAAGAGACAGACCTGTCAAAATGCTGCTGTTAGCACCGTGACGGGCTGTCATCTGATATTTTCCCAGGATCACCTCCACTAGGAAGCCAATATGCTACCAGCTAAACAACATAACCTCCTGCTGTCGAAGCAATATTTTGTCGGGTGCTATCGTAACGGACATCTTAACCATCATCTCATGGATAAATTTCCCCCACCCAGAAACATCAGAAGTAACCTAATAGACCTTGAGAGAGGGGTCCAAAGGTTCAAGAGGGTGCCGTTTGATAGCGATGCTTAAAAAACTGCCATTGCATCGATACTCACTGAAGAGACACAACGATCGATCCAGGACCTTCGCTCCAACCCGGTACTCCATTCCCGTCCACCAACCATGTCTCCCACCGAAGATACACTGCCAAGGCGCACTAGGACCCTAGCGCAGCTTCGATTTGGCTGGTGCTCGAAACTAAACTCATACCTGTCTCGGATCGATCGTAACATCAACAACACGTGCCCCGCATGCAATGGCACCCCACTTGGCGTCGAACACCTGTTTGAATGCCCAGAGGCCCCCACAAATTTAACACCAATTTCATTGTGGGAGAACCCCATCGAGGTCGCATTTTTCCTAGGCCTCGACATTGAAGGAGAAGACGAGGAAGCGTTTTGGTGACACCCAATGATGAACCCTGAATGTCGCTAGAACAACAACAGCCAAGTCCCGCAAGGGACACCCAGGACATGTGATTCTTGCCACCCTAATGACCGAAGAGGCTAAGGTGTCCCGTCCACGACGACGTTCGTGGCCATGGATGTGTAGGAGGTGCATGCTGGCAACTGCATTCTCCGAAACAAGTTTATGACGTCGAAAAGTCAAGTGGGCCACATGGAACAGTTGACGCGCTATGCCCCACAAGGGATTAGGGCAACTGAGAGAGAGAGAGATCGGCGGAGTTATAATTAAGTATAGTCCAATATTTTATTTCACGTCGTAGCTAGAAAGGGAACTTTTTTATTATTTATCGCGATTGTTTTTTAAGTATCTGTTCATTTATATTTCATTATTCAAAAGACATGAACTATACTAGATATTACTTATTGCAACTTTGAAATATGAAAACAAAATCGGTTCAATAAAAATAAAGAAAATCCAGGTGCGGTCATTAAAACTATACTACGTAGATACGTCGTTTCAAGTTATTACGGTGGTATACATATAGTGTAAATACAGTAGTCCGAATGGCGCAACGGTTAGCACGTTCGCCTTCTACGCACTGGGCCCTGGTTCGATTCCTACTGAATGCGGTAGTTTTCGATAAAAAAGGGGATTTACGTGTCGGACTGTGAGCCCACTCAGCTGTTATGGGGTAAATAACTCGGTTGAGCGTGTTGCTGATCACACGATCTAGAAAATGAGATGATGCTGACTCATCTCGAGGCCATGGTTCAAATTGGACTGTTACGCCAGTTACATATTTATTTAGATTTTATGCATGTAGTGAAATCAGTTTATTCAAGTTATTTCAATACAATATTACTTATAAAAAACAAATGTCCCTACAACATTGTCCTTGACAGAATGTTTTTGGAACATTCCAATCACGAAATATAATCCCCAACACACTCAGCGTAATTAATCGAATTTTGATTCTAACCATTTCAATATATTCCACAAAGGAAAAATATGCGACCCTCTAGTGTGCATAGCCATGACGACGACACAGGAAAATGCCCATCGTAGCCGTTATGGTTTGTAGTCAATCCTAATCCACAAATAGCAATATTCTCGTACTCGTATTTTAACGAAGCCAGCCATCATTGTCGAAGGACATCATTTGGCTTTATAGCCTCTTATCGAACATAATAAATCTGTCGGATGGACATTGGTTAGTACTCATATTCGTAGCAATTTCGCAGGTTAAGGTTGAACGAAGTACTTTGCGAGCAGCGATATCGAAATATTTGACCACCGCGAGCTCACACGAGTCTGAGAATATACGAGTAGGACCGCGATATGGAAACATTAAAGGGAACACTTTCAGCTAAAAGATTGGTTTCGAAGTGTGTACGTGAAAAATACTGTATATGTATAAAGATTGTGGCTTTAGGGGAAGAGTAGGTTAATCGTTTATGCAATGGTTTTCGAAAATTGACATCTGCCTGAGGTTTATTAAGGATGGCACGAGTTTAATGGAACCGTGGCTTTGAAATAGTCAGTTTTTACCAGGGAAGTTAGAAGTTTTAAGGTCAAGGCTGTAACTAATCCACCAGGTCTTTCTGGGTTGTAGATAACATATTTCTGGAAATCTATTACTGGTCTAGGATCTGGATCTGGATTGAAATTGGATCTTTAATCACTGATATAAGGCGTATTTTTTGCGTAACCGTGAGGGTCCCAGCCCTGGTGCGCGAAAAAAAAGCGTTAAGGTAGCATCCAAATGAAATTCCGAATAGTCAAGTTGTCTACCCTCATGCGCTTCATATGTGGTGAAATTAAATTACAAATTCGGATGAAATATCAATTTGATTATCTGATCGTTTATTTAAAGCAGCGGCGGACGTTTAACTAGACGCACTGCTCCATCTTAACAAACATCATTCAAACGTGTTTTTTATTACTGACATTCACAAGTGTAGCTCTATCCAAATGGGTCGCGGGTTCGACCCCCAGCAAATTCTTGCCTTTTTTTTTCTTTTAATATTTCAGTAATCCTGCTGAAAATATATTATTTAATAATAGGCATGGGCCTGTCAGAGCAAGATGTAATACTAGTTAACAAAAGAGCTTGGCTGATTGGCAGGAACACAAGCGTGCCAACATCAATATGTTAGATTCCACACGACATTAAGGCCATCTATGTGTCATGCATGTGGAAGTTATTGAGGTGTAATCGAGTGTAGGGTAGCCACCCTATTAAGCTATCCAGGTTAATGTTGTTGGTGTACTGCGTGTATTATTTTACCCTACACCCAATAAATTTCCCAAAAGCACGCCTATAATAAATTGCAGTGAACAAAAGAGATGGTAAAGCTTTGTGTATCGGTAAGTGAGAGAGAGAGAGACGTATTATCTGAATCCGACTCATACCGAAGCATCTACATACGAATCCCGAGAGTAGAATGACAACCAACCAATTTTCGTTATCCCTATCCCCTACTAATTGTACTAGATCGATAGAGGCAGAGGGTCCGATAGATGTATTTATTTTGAAATCATCGTGTGGGAAAACGAATCAGAATTTTTCCCCGGTTAATTTCACCTCTAAAGATTTTGTTACATACAGCGACACTCTCTCCTCCACTATCGAATATAATATACTTTACGTCACTGTCACTCCCTGTCATTTACTCTGATCTACTGAAGTTGGTCAAAACGCAGCCATTGTTGGAAAGTATTGCTTATTTCAGTTAATTTTGGTTATTGAGTTTAAGGGTCGATGAGTAGTTTGTTGCTGCGTCATACCAGAAAAAAAATTCAGTCAAAAGAACCAGTATGTCATAGTTCGTAGTTAGATCTATGGATACAATATCTGTGATTCTTTAATATAATTTGAAACTTAAGCGGCATTTAGCTACTACCATCTGACTTTAGGAACGAGCATTCAATCCAATAAGCAGGATTAAGCCCGCCATAGATAATCCGGAGTTCCTCTCCGGAAAAACGTATGTAGAAATTTCCACAATAACGGTTCCGAATTCCTCAAGGCCAGACTTGACTAGTTTTTTTCTGATGGGAAATCCGGAAAGTCGCCTCGGTAGTGAACGCGAGGTTTCACCAGATTTTTCGAATCAATTTCAGGTCAGGCCTAATCAGTTTTCTCGGAGAGGAATTTCGGAATGTCTGGGGTGAAGGCCAGGCCTCATCAGTTTTTCCAAATCAATTTTTTATTTTGCTGGCTGGCTGAACAGGCCCCCTCAAAGCCGCCTCAAAGCCGCCTCAAAGCCGCCTGAACTGGCCAGTTTCTATATACGCGATTAAAAATTTCTCAAGGCCAGGTCTGATCAGTTTTTCTAGACAAGTTTCTCCGGATCGATTTTTGATTTTGCATCCGGCCGACTGAACATACACGGTCCGGCATTCATCAATGGCAGGCCTGATCAGTGTTTTCGGGTTTGAATTCCAGAACGTCTGTGGTAAACGCCAGGGCTCATCAGATTTTCCAGATCGATCGGATCGACTGAACAGGCCACCTGAACCGGCCAATTTCGATATTCATGGGATATACACGATCCGATATTCCTCGAAGTCCGATCTGATCAGTTTTTCCGGATTGGAGTTCCGAATTGTCTATGGTGGTCTTTTAGAGAGAATAAAACTCAAACAGTGTTCTTGCATTTTTAGATTGATGATAGCGCCTAATGATTTGTCTGTCGATGAACGATACCAGGGTCAGGCCCGGTTCTACCATATGTGCAGACCGATCATTTGAGCAGGGAGTCATTATATCCGTATAAGGACGCGAAATCTCCTGCCTAATGAATCAAAATGTTTCGTTTTAAAAAGCATTAGGTAGCCTATGGGTTAGATTTAAAAAGGTTTCGGTTTTGTGGCTTGTAACTAACTGCACCACGCGCTTATTTCATTGCAGTTTTGGTTTTAACGACTGGATCAAATCCCAATGACCCCACATTGGGCGCAAAATATTCTTCAGATTCTATTTATTTTTTATTATTTTTCGACTATTTTCTACCGTAGTCTTTCATTGATATGTGATAAAAAAAACGTTAGTGTAGCCTCAAGGTAGGTGCCTAAATAGGTTTTGTTCTCTTTGTGTCCCGGATCAGTCACTCATGGCGCGTCGACGATTCCGTTTGTTTGTGGTCTATGCGATAAGGATTTTAGACCCGCCGTTGACTGTGAAATCGATCCGGCGAACATAATGGTTAAGTTATTCACACACAACGGTTGCCCTACTGTAGCAGATTTCTTTCATGAATTCTCTGCACTGAGTTTCTGATGGATGCAACATTGTGAACTTAGCCATTATCTTACGACCGGTATATAGGGCTCTAAGCCAGCATGTCCTAAATATGAACACACAGTTGTTCGATAGTCGTTACACCCTTACGGTTAACTTTACGAAGTACACACATTCCGGAGCTTCCTATATTATGTCTATCATCCTTTTCAAGGACTACGCTGGGAAGTTACGAGTCATTTTGTATTAATTGAGCAAGGCGCTAACATGTTTAAGGCCGGCTCTGCCAATGACCAAGCATTTTTGATTCCCATCTAAGTGGAAGCAGGTACATGCTAGCAACATGCATCATCTGAAATCAGTTTATAGAATGTGCACGAAACGTCAACTAAACCACAAAGAAGTAGTTGATCCGCTACCCCCGCTGGGAGTTAGAGCAAATAGTAGTTGGCAGTAGTATCTATTGTAAGTGAAAACGCTATTAGATCTTATTGTACAATTCGATCCTTTTTGTTGTCGTCATCATCGTATCATTACTTTAACAATCCAACCTAATCGCAGTTGGATTTCTGTTTTAATTAATTCTGATTCTAAGGGAAACGAAATTAGCTCGCATCTTGCCCGATGTTGAAAACTACTGTAGCAGACTGCTCGTATCTTGTTTGTTGTATCTTTCTATACCTATGAGAATCCCACTGCATCGTTTTGTTTAGATACCAATCAACCGACAGATTTAATTCATGCAGAGGCAGACGATCAATACAAGTCAAAGTGGTAGTGTTGAACGGACGAGTGGCTCCAATTCATGCTGTTCCAATTTAAAGGATAAAAATAGCCTGTCGCCTAACTAAATCAATGGTTTTTATATGTTGTCTGCTCGCTCGTTAACACCTAATCGTATTCGAACTTGCAACATCAGGTGCATACTATATAGTTTTACTATAGAGCACGAGAGTCGACCTGCATACATGGATGGATTGCATGCATGGTGTAGTCATCTTACTCAATATCCGTATGTTTGCCTTATCGGTTCTCTCCTATCAAGTCCAATGCCACTATCAGCATCCCTAGAGTCGAAGCTCTCAATTTGATATTCGACCAGAACTCAGGGAACGATACACGTGTCAGAAATTCATCGGGCTCAGTTTGAGTTTTAGTTGAAATTTATAAAGAAATCGCTGTTGCTCAGAATGAAAGTTTACGAATTCTTCTATAGTTAAAATAAAATAAATATACGAGTATAGTTTGATAAGAGCCCTATGTTATCGGAATTGCTTTTAATTATATTTCGTCTGAACGCAACGATAACATTTTAATGCGTTTACGACCACGTCAATTTCTTTTTATGATGGAAAACACAAAATTGTAAAATAGTTTTCATTTGTGAAAAGTGACTTGAAAAGTGCACCGCATTCGCAATTCTTATATACGAGTATGGGTTACCGCTACAGATATTTGAAAGTGATGTCGCATAAGTGAATTTTGTGATAATTAAAAAATAAAATCTCCACTTTAGCTGAAATGATGGATCGGAATATTCAATTCGAAAACACTGATTTCCAGGATAACTCAAAAGTTGTCTGTAGTCGCAATGGTCAAGCTTCAATGTTTGATTCCCTAGGTCCTTAAGTTCATAGATTTCTTAGGTGTCATACTGTAAAAGAAGAAATAGTTTTAGTTAATATAACGGTCAAATCTTTCGATTTTCCTACTTTCTTCAGAATTAATTTTCTAAATACATAGTCACTTTGGTATTTGCATCAACTGTGGAGCAACCACTTGAGTAAAAATTTGTCATATTCGTGTCTTTTATCGATCGCACCGGTATGGTTTTTTTCTGAACAGTTCTCACAACCATCTCGCCGAGTTAAGGAAGCACAATGTCGCCTATCGCATTCGAGGAAATAGCGAATATATTGTTGAATATTGTTTGGCCAAGTTCCCGATGCCCAGCCCTAGCTAGATTCGGGTTTGCACACAAGATCACAGATCAGGGTTTCCTTTCCCGCATCATCATTGCAGTGTGCATTGTACTGAATACGCGCGCGTACTCTCCGGTTATAATGGCTGTGACCCTGGTTACGTCCGGTAGGGCTCTCTTGAGGATAGTGTTTGTCTTTTGAATTTTTGATGATGACCGTATCGTCCTAGAATAAACGCACGTCGACAGCGTGCTATATCTATCGCTAGCCCGTTTGAGGTAGAGTTTCTGGATCTCCTTCTCTACAGTAATACACTACTATCGCATAGGACTCGTCACAAGCGGAGACCTGTCCCATCAGTTCAACCGCTCCCTGAAAAATTCCTATGCTCGGACCATCTGGCCAGCTCTGTACGGTATTTTCATACTGATTTCGATGAAATTGATGCTGACGCTAGAGTCTTGTGCAAATGACGACGTTATTGTCTTCCTTTAACGCTAGTATATCAGCTTGAAACACACTTGTATGGTCTGGTGGGAGAAAGGACTTTGATAGTCCAACAAACTCGGAGAGATTTCGCATGCCATTTTTGAGCCATCAGTGAATATTTTGAATTGGTACTTTCTTGTCGTCCCATTTCAATCTTACTGCGAAGCCATCTGCAACGTGTCCCCCGATAGCCTTCACGGTGACTAAATAGTCCGTTGGGAGCATGCTCCGTACTTCCTTGGGTAGAGACCAGACACCGATACCGTACCCATACGGTTTGGAAGTCCAGCTCATAGACTCCCTAAGTCGAAACGCGCTACATGAAGCGTTTATTTCTATATGTAGTTTTAGGAAGAGTAGATGTACGAGTAAGATGGTATTCAATTCGTCTGTAGGACATGATCACATAGCACCTGTGATTCCATGCACGTGATTCTTTGGACTTTGTTCAGCAGATTGAGGTTGAACTTCTCCCGAGCAGCTGGATCAAACCCCAGCAGTATACAGCTATAGCACCATACTTGGCTGGAGTCCCGAGCTTTTGCCACAGGTTCTCCTCTCTTGACGCGATGTTCAGCTTCCAACGAAGTTAAGAGTCGTGCATAACACCCAGGGATTTGATGTTCGGAGCTTGCTTCAGTGTGTGGCCGTCAAACTGTGGAAGTCAAAACTCCGGTATTTTAGACTTTGTGGTAAATAGTACCAATCCGGTATTTTGATGGCACTCTCCGAGCTTTTATCCAGTTGCTAAAATGGGGTTCCTCCCCGACCTCTGGGAGGGCCGCTTATATGAATTTAATGCGGACATTGTTATATCTGTGAGACTACTAGGGTAAATTTCTTGTAATGTAAATCTTCTGGAGAGCCGTTTTCGTAGACTTTCCTTTAGGATACGCATGCTGGCATTTTGAAAATGGTGCCTTCGTCTATGGCTATCTTTCCGTCTCCCAGATCAATGTAGTTTTCTCCTGGTGGATACTACCGCAATCTTGGAGGATCTAAACTGAATGCCTTCGATCCTCATTGAAGTGCGAAGGTTTTTTAATATTGTCCTAAGCTGGATTCCGGGTCATAGTGGTTTTAATGGCAACTTCCACGCTTATGAACTTGCTAGGCAAAGGTCTATAGGCGTGACTCTGCGACAATGTGATAATGTTTTCATGCCTATCAATTCATTTAGACTGTACTTTAAATCTAAAGCTATCAATAGGGCGAACGCTATGTGGTTGAATGGCAGTACATGTCATGCAACTAGATCGGTGTGGTCTTTCCTAAACCCTGTAAGCTTATCCCAACTCATACTGTTGAAAAGGCAGCACATCAGCTCTATCGTAGGGGTGATTACTGGCCACTCTCTTATAGAAGAGCATGCTAGGAAACTTCATCTTCCTTTTAATGATTTCTGCAGAAGCTGTGAAGACGCTGATGTTGAAGAAAGTTGTTCTCATCTCCTCTGTTCTTGTCCGGCCTTGACAAGAAAAGGGAGATCAGCTCTCGGTTCCTATTTTTTCTCGGAACTGGTGATTCTTGAGAATATCAATATCAGTTGCCTCTTTCGTTTTATCACCAGCTGAGGCTGGCTTTAAAATTAGTTAGGGTTATGCGTCAAAAAAACTCGGTGGTTTCACAACGGTTCAGCTTATGATCTAAGCGTGCTGTGCTTGTCATAGCGGCCAGTTTACCTACCTACCTAATCAATCCTGAGACAACGTCCGCTTGTTGGAGTTCCCTTTTGACCACCCTTTGTCAAACTGATATATTCCGTTGTTCGTGGAGCTATTGATTATCGTAAATTCAAACTGCCTGATAGGGTACTGTGGTGTTTTGATGATTCGTATTCTACGAACTGATTAATTCCGAGCCTGAATGCTGTTTATTGCTAATCTTTGAATTTCCCTCACGTACGCCTTAGCGGCGTAATAGTAGGGTCTGCAGATTGAGATTAGTAAATCCTCTGATGTGATCCAAGAGATTTTTTTACAATCACAAGTAGTCGAAAACGTCCTGTTCAGGGTGGAATACACATAAACTGCATCAGAACGATAGTAAGATGAGGCGAATTTTTTACCTTTACAGAATTGTCCTTACTTGTCTTTTTCGGACAAAATTAAATTTCGTCATGTCTTCTTCAATCATTTGCTTTTATTATCTGTCTCAAGACCAAAATTCGTTAAATTTAAATATGTAATTTTGGAAGGAGGTAACTCTCCCTGTAAATTCTCTATAAGACGTCACATAATCTACAATTTCACAGATTCGCGCTGAATTTCAGCAAAAAATTGAACAATCAACGTGCCTTTTAGTTCTAGTCTCACTGGTGTCTTTCAATTGAATAGTCCGACCATTTGAATTAGTACGAATTATTAAGAAAGGACCATTTCCAGCAATAATGTTTAGCTGGGCTACCATGTCGAGTGGTCGAGCTAAAGAAAATTCCACATCCTCGTCGGGTATTAAATCGCAATTACGTACGCGTCGGGCATCATCCGGTGATAATTCCATAGAATCGATTCGAAGAGACTTTTATCGTCCATTAAGAAGTCCTGATCAATCCACGTCCTGCGACAAAGCGACATGTCTAACAAGTGTAACGGAAATTCCTGAAGTCGAGAACGTGACTGTAAAGTGTGGTGCTGGGCCTGATTGCTCAAAAAGCAGGCGAAGAACTTCTATTCAACGACAACTGTGTTTCGACGAGGAAGAGGAAGAGGCGAGTGAGGACGATGAGGTGTTCGATGCAGCCATGCTTGCAGCAACAAGTGCTCGTAACAACATGCGAAGATACTCGCAAGGACAACGTCTTATGTCGGGACGCAAACTGAGCATGAAGGTGACCAGGAATAGTTTTAGAAGCAACAGCATTTGTGTCGATGAATTGCAAAAGGCGGCCAACAAAAGAAAGAAGTAAGTTTTCATAAAGTTTTGCGTATGTTATGTTGGGAAATGTTGGTGTGAGAACGAATGGAATCATAATAGGTGTATGTCATCCGTGTTCGAGTGCAACAAATAGGTATAGAAGTGTTTATTGCACATGAGGCTACTTATCAAACTGTAGCATTGGCGCTAAATTGAAAGATGACGGCACTCGAATGGTAAATGGAAGTTATTATCGTAACTTTAAAATTCGAGTCGCCATTGTTATAGAAATTTGTGTTATTTCATATTGAGTCATATTTCCGATAATGTACTTGAACTGATTCACTTAATTAATTTCGGTTTAAGCGTATAAAATGTTATATCGCAATTTTTTTTTAATTCGACTAATTTCAGTAATAAACAAATATTACTCGTACGAGTACATAATGAAATAGTGAATAATACTAATTCAAGGGAATTTCGCATAATGAGATAACCAGAAAATATCAAACATGTATGAACTGGTTGGGGACACCAGTAGCTCAGTGCGTTGAGGCAGCAGTCTGTTGTCTTATGCTACCAGTTAGCCAAGGGCTCGTCGGCGTCTGATGCCACAGGTGCAGAAGCAGTTCGGGAAAAGTATTGTAGTAAGATCACCAGACCCCTTCAAAAGGTGCTCGATCCTACAAATGTGTCCTCAATAGGGCCGGCGCTACCATATCTGTAGACTCAGCATTTTCACAGGGTGCACATTATACAATGGCGCCAAATTTCCTATTTATGTAACCAAATAGTATATTACTTAAAAAATCCCAGGTTGAAAATTTCTTACCAATAGCCCATTTAAAATAATTCTTGAAGGATCAACTATTTCGTACAGAAATAAATAATAATAAAGTCCTTAGTCAATTTTTCTGCTCACTTTGCTGAGCATGTTGCGTACGACGACAATTTTGACAGTACACAGATCGATTCAAAATTGAAAAAAAAAAATCGGAAACACAATCGACACAACAAGTACAGGTTTTCGGACCTCTGTAGCTCCGGCCCTGGATGATTGTGGTGGTTAAAACTTGGTACGGTCATTGTTTCCGGTCGTCTTGCGAAGTGTTGCAAATTTGATTTCGATACGAGGAAAAACACCCGAGATATGATAATTTGAAAATCGCGATTTTTCAATTTTTTCTTGTTCTCGTTGTTCTCGTTATTCTTGCTGTTCTTTGACAGGCTACATCCTCGTAGGGACCGTACCGAGATCTACATTCTTTTCTCACAGATTGACTGTGTCCCAAGGGTGTGCATAGGCTAGCATTTTCTTTGATCCGTGCAGTAGATAAAAAGATACATCCAAAAATGAATATTTCATAGAGTCTCTCGCTTAAGTCTTTTCAATGATTTCAAAGAAAAAATTTTGCGGTCCGTGGGCGTGGTTCAACTAAATTTGGTACACAACTTCCTTTGGTTATTATAAGTACCACACGGTTATATTTTGGTGCTACTGGAGATGTTCACGACAAAACGACTCTCCTTATCATGAAATGAAACAAAAACCAAAGCTGATAGGTATAGTCTGAATCGGAGTTCTGTTAAAGCCTTTTTAGTCTTTCGGCGAGGACGAATGGTATTTTGAGTCTTTTGGAGGGGAAAAGGACATTCTTGGAAAAGAAGTGATATCAAGGTATCAATGAAATGGGTAGCATATTTCCTGGGTGAAATGAGGCGAATGCAGTAGACTACTGTTGAAGGCATTTTCAGTATTTTGGACTGAACAAATTATATTCTTTGCAAAGAAGCAATATCTAGGCAGGATGGGTATCATACGACTGGGAGTCGTGGTGTGAATGGACTAGAGCATACTTATGGAAAGCAGTTAGCTAGGAAAACGGCATCTTCTTAAGCATAAAATTAAACAAAAACCAAATTCAGGTTCAGTTTCGACTTAAGGAACATGTAGCATATACCTATAGATAACTCAACGGACATAAAGGACCGACAGACAACTCATAGTGATGCCAGAGGCACATTTACCCAATGGTGTCCAAGCAAATTATTAGTTCCTTGGGGTAAAACTTTTCAAAGAAAATCATGTAGAACTTAAAAGCATATGGATGAAACTGAAATGCATTAGGTTGGTGCAGATGAAATGTCGGATTCAGTAGTAAATTTTTGAACAGCTGTAACTTTTTATAAAGACAATTTTATTAATCGAAATAGGTACCAGCGGGTGCGAAATACTGTTTCCAACGAGATACAAGTGCATTTATTAGTGTTTCGTAAAAGTCCGAGTTTCTGGTTCGAAGAAACTCCTCGCAGGTATTTTTGAAAGCTGCTTCATTGTTAAACTGTTTTCCTGTCAAAAAGTGATCCAAATGTTTAAAAAAATGGTAATCTGTTGGCGAGAGGTCTGGTAAATATGACGGGAGAGGAAGAGTCTCATAGCGCAACTCGTTCAATTTTTGGATCGTTGTTCTCGATACATGAGGTCGTGCGCTGTCATGAAGCACTATAACTCCATCCCTGTTGACTAGCCTAGGCCGTTAAACTGTCAATTTCTGATGCATTTGGTCCTCACTCAGTTCCTAACAGGACATGGTGGATATCGAAAATATCTACACCAGTTCAAACTGAATGGTTCCCCAGATAGTCCAAGATGTCCGGCAGACCATCAGAGCCCGTTCCGTTCCATTGCCTAAGATTTTCAGGAAACTGCGAAGAATTGAAGGCGGAAGTATTTAATGGTATTTGTCCTCAGAATTTGTTAATTTGTTCAAATGTGTACCAAACTGGAATTCAGTGAGTCGTACCGTATGTGATATCCACAAGAAACTCCAGAAGGAGGAAGAAAAGCGTAGGTTGACAAGGCGCAGTGACGGCTGATTAGCCATAACTAGCCCAGTGAAGTAATACCGAGAGGTGGTCCCTCAGGAAAACTGGAAAGAAGAAGGTGTTTTTGAGTTTAGTCGGTGAAAATCCGATATACCGATGATGGGGAAGACCTGTGATTGTATCGCTATCGGAATCTTTTGAAGATTCCTACATCATCTTTGACAAAAAAATGACATGGGTTCGAATCCTGTCGTGGCCATGGATGTTTGTCTTGTAGAGCGTGGTGTTGGGCGTAACAATAAGCCAACAACCTTTCCTGAATTGTCGCCGGTATGCGGCTAAATGAGCTAGAGGTAGATGCTATCAACATTCATTGCCCGAAACCAGTTTAAGGTAACGAACCGTTAACTTAACCACATGGGAATAGTGGGTTAGGGCATATGCTACATAATCAAATACAAAAACCCATTTCTTCCTAAAGCCTCAAGTCACCAAAACCATCTACAGTATGCATATAATCAATGATGGGCGTCTCATGAAAATGAATACTTCAATCTTTGTCAGCCAAAGTGTCATACCCAAAGATTAATATCTTTTTCAATGCAGAAATGGAAATGATTCGCTGATAGCCTATTTACGCCCGACTTTACATTTCCGAGATGATCTATTTATCAACACAATTTAGGGAATCCTTTTCACTTTAGGGATTGCTCCCTTTTTGTATAATTTCATGAGGAAAACTTTCGAAGACATTGATAAATTTGTCCTTTTCACAGGCTCTGAGGATAAAGATGAAGAATTTGCATATATGTATTTCTTGGATAAATTCACGTGTTTCTTTGTGCATTTTTTTCTTTATAGATTCGTGTTGGTGAATTCGGTTCTCATTCAGAGGATTTCCGCAGAAATTCCATTTTATTCAAATATTTACACCTTCCAATTTTCGAGAGAACATACTCGTACATGTGTAAATGGGAGTGTACCGAATGCGGACGATCTAAATTATCCTTGAAACCTTCTTCATGGTAATATTAATATTTAAAATATGCTACCCATAAGAGTTATTTCTTAAAAGGAGTCTTCATTTTAATTTCAATTAAGAGCTTTATTGTTGCTTCAAGTGCGTACATGTTAATCCCTTATCTTACCAGCTGTTCATGACTTCTCAAAGTGTCATGTGTCAAGTTAATTAATAGTACATAAACAAAATTAAGCAGATGCGAATTGTTTGTTTGTTAAGCCTAGAAAGGATCGGATACCGAAATGCGTAGTGATAGCGACTGATAAAAGTCACATCTCACAACGGTTAATTAGTAGCCCGTAGAATTTTGCTGATTGTTAGATCGATAGCCCACAAATTCATAATGAGCTACAATTTTCAGTAATAGTTCCTAGATATGTGTGTAACGAATCCTGAATCCATCCCTAATGGTGGATCAAAGATGGGCGTAAAGATTTTTAGTTTCGTTTGATGTTTAATGTTTTTTCCCCATTTATAAGTCAAAAATATTTTTTTATATTTTTCGCTTCCGAAAAAAACGATGAATTCAACAAAGATGCTTACTCAATAAAAAGTTATAAATGCGTGGTAAGGTGTTTTAATACCCTTCACAAAAAGGGTATATACACTTTTAATTGCACGAATATCGCTATCTGCACTGACAGTCAGGCAGCAGGCAGCATTAAGGCTCTTTCTTCACATAAGTTCTCATCACAACTAGTGAAGGAGTGTTCTGATTCCCTTCAGAGTCCAAGAAACATCAATTGGGTCACTCTATGTTGGATACCACTGTATCGGGGCATTCATGGCAACTTGCTAGCCAGGGCTCATCGGAAAAGTTGTTCGTACCTGATCCCTACTGTAGTCTGAGCTGGGCCGGTGCGCTAGCGAGGGAATGGTATGCGGGAAAAAGACTCCGGCACTGGAATCATAACCCAGGAATGCGGCAATCCAGAGATCTTTTCAACCCCTACCGTCTCAAATAAGCTAGCCGCCTGAGCAGAGCGCACTTGGAGTTAATCGGTGGTTACCTCACGGGACACAACAGAGCAAGATATCAGTTAAACGAAATGGTTCTCTCCACTGAGACGGATTGCTGGCTCCGCCTAGAGGACATTGAGTCCACCGAACAACTTCTCCGCGAATGTCCCGCGGTAGCTCGCTTAAGGTTCATCTTTCTAAGATACTACGAACTAAGAGTGATTTGCAAAAAATCAATAGGGCAAAGTTGTCAAGAATTGAATCAGTTTGGATGGCCTACAAGGGACATTCAGCAAATATAAAAAGGAACTAATGAGGGCGAAGCGGGACTCCTGGAGGCTGCTCTGCGTACGCATTGAAGAGTCGAGCAAGGCCTCTAAGCTTCGCAAAATTCTAGCTACGAACCCTTCAATTCCTACCCATCTGATGAAACCTGATTTTTCTTGAACTACATACATCCAGTATGGAAACTCTAGATATCCTGTTGGGCATGCATTTCCCAGACAACGCTACGGAGACTGAGCTGGGTTTCATACATGATAGCGACTCAGCCCCTTGCAACCCTGTGGATATTCTTTCGAAGGCGAAGATTCTTTGGGCCATTTCCGACTTCGAGCCGGATAAATCAGCCGAACCTGGCGGCATCATTCCGGCTGATATACAGCATTCGTCGGATATTCTCTACCTCTGGATTGCGTTTTTCTTTGGGGTTTTTTTTTTGGATTTGATTTGCGTTGCGAGAATGTGGACGAATGTGCTCTTTATCGCGAAGGCGGGCAAAAGGTCTCACGCAAGTCCGAAGGACTTCAGACCTATAAGCCTATCGTCTACACTGCTTAAAATGTTTGAAACGTCCTTTCCCCACTTGTTTGGATTGTCACTATCAATCGCTTGCTTTTGGAACATAAGCAGCTGGGCTGCAAGATAATTGCCTATTAGAATTAAAGTGCCATTGCTGTTCCGGGGAAGTTCCGGAAAACGTCCAAAGAACAGCCAACGTCGCTATCAATGGAGCTCTTACGCCTCAACGAGCTAAGCAGCGCCCCATGCTTGCTGTAGCTCAGATCGGGAAACGCGGGTGGGACCTCTCGTGGCCCCTGTCCGTACGTATTAATAAAAATCCATAGCCCTTGCGAAGATAACACAAACATGGTAGGTAAAAATGTGGAATTATCAAAAAATGGAACGATAGAGATAAAATGGTTGGCGGGCTGAGCAGATGCCCTCGCGTTAGCATCGGGGTCTGGGTGTAATGGGACCCTCGGCCTATGGTTTCCTATCACCGACAGATCACTACACATCAGGTGCTGCCTTCGATCTGCCGGTGGAAGCAGCACTACCAGACCATAATATGGTTCATTACAGGTGGTTCATTACAGATTTCATAAGTCAGATTCTACCACAAAGCCAGTGGGTCGCGAACCGACCTTTATTGTCTGACTCGAACGATAGACTTATCATTTCGTCTCCCAGAGCACTGTATCGTTCATCAGGCGGAAGTTTCGGCAATTAGGGAGGCTATGTTCTGGCTGGGGCGTAAGTGTCACCATACACTGTCGAACTCGAGCACGAACCTAGTACAAGTGGACCGGTTTTCTTCACACCTATGTGAAGTGTATGTGTGTGTCAGAGGACATTTGAACCGGGTTCGTGCTCGAGTTCGAGTTCGACAGTGTATGGTGACACTTACGTTATCACGGTTACGGAAGTCATCATTTATATGGATAGCCAGGCTGCGGTAAGAACCAAAGAGTCCATTCTCACCACAGCAAGGATGGTAGCGGATTGCTGCGCGTTTCTCTCAGAATGGGCAATTTCTTTAAAATCAAACTATGCTGGATACCTGGTCATAGCGCTTTTGCCAGTAATATCAGAGCTTGCTCGAAGGGGGACAATGGAGGCGCTTTCTCGAAATCAGCGAAACATCGGCATCCTCCTTGATTTTTGCAAGCACGCTATCAGCTCGTCCGCGATTAGTAAAGCTAACTCTAAAATAGATGGGCAATTAATACAACGCGTCGGATACCGAGGATGATGTGGCCTAGGTTCGATTCATGTCGATCGCTGAGTAGGATGCACTTAAGTGCGGTCATAGGAGTCGTAGCTGGAGCCTGCGTAATTGGGGAGCACGCAAGGAGATTCGGGCTTCCTTTTAACGACTTCTGTAGGAGCTGTGACGATGAAGAGGAGAGTACCGTTAACCTACTCTGTGAGTGTTCGACTCTGGCACACTTGAGAATGAGAAGGCTTGGGGCACATTTCTAAACCGACTGAGGGGACCTGGCGACGGCGGATGCTGGTAGACTGAACTGGTTTATTGTTGGCTCGAGCTGGTTTTAACGGAGAGATTGGAAGGGAATATTTCACTCCTATGTGATATCACACTGGACCCACTCGAGGTCTCAGTTTGTTGTGCGTTATCACGACAGCCCGCAAACCTAATGGTTTGTTTAAGAACAACGCATTTTTTAAACGGCAGGAAACCGGTTTTCAAAAACCGGATGGCAAAAAAAAAACAATACTCTAAAAGTCGGGAAAAAACTGGTATGAAAATGATTATTAGTACCGTCACTGAAATGAGTATACCGAATACTGGGAACCGCTTGCAATGCCGGTACTCGAAAAAAAAAACGAAAATCGCTACTAAACACACCTAGTATTTTGTACACGCTGAAAATGATAAAGACTGAATTTGTTGATAACTTATGAAGCTATAATTAGAGATAAGCGATAAATAGATAAAATAAATGTATTTATAATGTAGTCCACCAGCGAATTCTGTAAATTTTTAATATCCATGATAACTTTCTTCAGGACTTTGCAATCATCTACCAGATTCTTGTTCCATAATTGAATTTACCACAAAAGTAAAAACTAGCATTCAGCATGAATCGTAAATAAAAACTACTTAGAATACTCGTACATTACCACCAGCTTAGATTAGGAGTAAAGCGAGAAACACAATTGTGGATGTAAAGAAAACAGTGGTAGATGGATCACAAAATTCCATAAAACGAACCGAAAGTGGATCAGTGGCAAAGGAAGTATAGAGAACAGATTTTCATAGACCTGTCACTGTTTTCCTTACTGCCGCTGCTAACTGCGGCAAATGTGTTTCTCGACTTAAGGTCGGGTGGGCCAAAGCTTTTATTCGTTGGGATTCTACATGAACATTTCTTGCAGGTGGATCATATCGTGCAAGCTTTTTGCTCAACTAGACAAAGTTGGTGGAAACTCCTGAAAAGAGTATTCGAGTTTGAAAATATTTTCTGTCATCGAATCCTGGATACCCACCACTGGCTCAGGTTCTTGTCTCAGATTGAATAAAAGCTTCGATACAAAAGTTGCCAATGGTTTTTCCTTGGCATAAAAGAAAATCACTGAATACATGCTTTTCTCTTAGCACTGTCAACTGTCCGCCAAAAAGCAAGGACATGCGCTCTGACTTTAAGTTCCACCATGCCTGCGAAAATGTAGACAAACGGGAATATCAACAACCACCCTGAGACATCCTCGGCGGGATGAAATCGTTGTTGTACGCCGACCCACGTGGAACCCAGCTAATGTATAGTATGCGGATCCACCCGTAATAAGTGCGAAGCGCTACGAAACACCTAAATCATCCTGAATTTCAG
This sequence comes from Chloromyia formosa, assembly GCA_964017055.1. Lineage (NCBI taxonomy): Eukaryota > Metazoa > Arthropoda > Insecta > Diptera > Stratiomyidae > Chloromyia > Chloromyia formosa. Next base: position 89,573,708 of record OZ024816.1, read on the forward strand.
TTTTCTCAAGACTTTCCCGCGAGTTGGACTTACGCTTCGTAGTCGCGTGCCACATCAGTAAAGTGTGCTGCTTCCTCGACTTTTGACATTCTATTATATTATACAGATATCGGGCGAACTCCAAGGCGATTTATATTTGGCCGTTGGCATCAATCGACTCGTAGATTCCCCACATTGTATCGCTAAAACTGTGTCAGTCGATTCATTCATAAATTACGGATCACACATTCGGAAAATGGGAAAATTCTTGGCAATCTTTCATGTTGGCCACTAACACACATCTTTCGCTGACCTGCAATTTTGGGGGTAGTTGCATACGATGAGACAGCCGATGCAATGTAGTACATTTCAATCTTTCTTTTGGCATACTCTCGGAATCGACTTTGTTAGTGAAGCAAGTGAATAGTATCAGCCATCCAATGAGTGGTCCCCAACGTCTTCCACTTGAAATTTAAAAGGGCCAAGCTTGGGGAATTGGGTCAACGACCTCGCGCCGCACAAACATAAACAATAGCCATGAACGCGAAAATGTATACCAGTGCAACTACAGGGAATGCTAATTTCGATCCACTTAAATTGTAGTTTTCATTCGCGAGTTTCCATCCGTGATACCAGCATACACCAGTCGCGATATGTTAAAAGTTTTCGTGATATGTTCTTCTGTTGTTCGTGGTACTCGTACAAGTTAACGCAGTCCCAAGTGCATCGATTGTCCTTCTTCCTAGCCGGATTCCTGGGTGCAAAGTGTCGATAGTTCGTCCAGTGAGATCCTTCAGCAGATGAATAATGTACTCGCTTGTATATCCAAAAACGATGCTGTGCTTTAATTTAAAATTGGCTGCATTTTTTCGTACGGTTCGTGAAGAGAATGTTCGTGACCGTAGTCAAAGTGTTTGCACAACATCAACCCGAACACCGCCACCCAATAAGGATATCGGAGCTCTACGTGTGCTGCAAAGACGTGCATCGAGCGTTATGTAAGTGCTCCTTTTTTTTGTTGTTGTGTACGTAGTCCTCACTATCGTACCGCTCCACTGTTTGTTGATTCCTCCGGCCCCGTCTGACATTCTTGACATTTTTGTCGGCATGCAGATAAGATATAGTAGGTGCATAGTTCAATGAGGCGATAATGTACGGTTGAGGACATATCGGCTTTATTTGTATGAAACGTTTCCATTTACTGCAGATAAACACTTGATAGTACGCTGGAGAAATTGTTTGGCTAGCGTGGAAACAAACAAACAGTTTCAAACATAATAAATGTAAGAATCAAAACAAATACTCGATTGTGATTCATTGGGCCGTTTGATTTTTTAAAAAGTAAGATTGTGAAAACGAATAACGAAAATAAAATTTTTTTTAAATTAATTAAAATTAATACTTATCAGCCTGTGTGTCCCCTGCGGGATGTAGCCTCCGCTAGTCATCGTCTCCAGCCATCTCGGTTCAAACACCGCGTTCTCCAATTCCTGAATCCGAGCAGGCAACGGAGTCCGTATATCGCTTCTTTGGTCCACCGGACGATCTCCAATCTTTCCCGACTCCCATGAACGCCTTTCTGGGTAGTCGTAGTTCACCCATTGGTACCACTGTAACTTTCATATTCTAACGAATCTGAAGACTTCTGGTTCGTCGTAGATTTCGTACGACTCGTTGTTGTGCCTTCTTCGACATTGGTCGCTAGGCCGGAGTACCCTCCTTTCGAAGGTGTTGAACAATTTCTACGAGATTTATGTAACTCAGTTTGTCTATTCGTTGACTCTTATCTGCCCAACGTCCGAGTTTCTGGCTCTATCCAAATAAACTTCCCACAAATAATATGCTCAGACTTTGTTAAGAGCCGTAAAACTGTAGCAATTCCGTGGTAATACCGCTGCACAAGGAGGACTATGGAAGAAGTCATTGATCGGGGTCTTCTTCTTCCTTGCCCTTTCACACCACTCTGCGGCTTCGCGTTGCTCTGCCTGTGGTGTTGGCACTTCGCCCATTCTGGCGGTATAATCTCAGTTTTCTTCTGCAGGCAGCGCGGTCCTGGATCGTCTCATCGCCAAGATTAAACGCGTTGTAGTTGCTTCTTCATCTGATCGATCCATGTGTGTTTCCGTCTGCCTCGGGGTTTGGGTCCAGCAAATGGAACATTCATTGATTGTGCCTTCATAACAGGGTTAACAGGTTAGAACATGGCAATACCAATCCATACGACGATCTTCGAGCTTTTCTGTGATCGGGTGCTCAACAAACAAGCTGCCTCGGATGTGGGTACTTTTGATACGATCTTTTTTGGTCACACCGGCTAACATCCGTAGTATTTTCATCTCAGTCAACAATCAGGGTATTGAATCCTCTTGAATCGATTTGGCCATGTCTGTCTGCCTGTCTGTTTGTCCGTAAGTTCGCATGGAAACTTTCGATTTCAATGGACAGCTTGTGGAGAAGGTGGACCAATTCGTCTACCTAGGTAGTATTGTTGCCGATAATGACGGTACAACAACAACAAAAATGCTGAATGCGCCTTCGGCATGTTGTTAATTGCCTTGACCCCGCCAGGGCCAACATCAACATTTCTTGCATTATAATGCCTTTTTGACGCTTCGATAGTTAATATCTACTTCAGATGCTACTGTTACTAGCATATACTCGTACCTCTCCGTGCCGGCTTTATACTTGCAAGCTCGGAGCGCTGACGGAGCCCTAGTAGTACCCAAAGGCAGTTTTTGACCCGTTGCATAGAATAATCCACACTTTGCGTCTGTGCGTTACTCCGAACCCTTCCCGTATTTCGATTTTAACCAAATTCGGTATGTTTGTTCCTTGAGAGGCATAGACTGAACTAACGGTACAAAAGGCTGTGTTCTAATCAGAGTTACTCGCGTAAGTTTTCTCAAAAATCACTCTTCCTGGCTTTTCCAGTGGTCCGATTTCAATGAAATTTGACCCTTCAGTTGTTATTATTAGCACATGGTGGTATTTTAGTCCTGCTGCAGGTGTGCACCAGGATATAGGGACCTTGTTAACATTAAAGTGATATCTAGACAAGATGGGTATGGTATGACACGGTTTGTTGAGGCGAATGCACTAGACTATTGTTGAAGTCTTTTTGAATCCTTTGGAATAAAAATATTCTGGCGAATGTATTTGTTGGCAACATTTTGAGTTCTTCGGTGAGGAAAAGGGACATTCTTGGCAATGAAGTGATATAGTCAAGACGGGTATTAAAATTGATGGTGTTGAGACGATTACACTAGGCTACTGCTCAGTGTATCAAATTTGGAGTCCTTCGGTGAGCGAAAAAAAATGCAGCTGATGTTCAGTAAATGTTGTATCTGTTAGGCAATAGATACTGTTTCTCTTGCTCAATGAATACCGTATCTGTTCTATGTAGATACTGTATCTGTTGCTCAATAAATACTGTGTCTGCTGTTCAGTAAATGCTGTATTTGATGCTCAGTAGAGCAGTAGCATCCAAGGAAAATTTGAAAATATGCCGAGGGTGGGTTTGGCAGGTGTAGAGATTAAAGTTTTGCAAAAAAACGTTAAAATTATGCCATTTTAGAAGTTTTCCGTTTTGATGTTCCTAAAGTCACGGATTACACCTGTCCTAAATACTTGATCGATAAGAATTTTAACAGCCTCATCCCTATCGAAAGGAGTGGGCCGATAGCGCATTTCTAGAATCTAACGGCATAAGCATTTCCACTCGGAGGCGGTGTGTATTAGTTTGCCTTTCCGTCTCCCAGATTACTGCAGTGTTTTTCAAACGGAAGTCATTGCTATCTACGAAGCTCTAGTAGCGCTAGGGCGCAATGCCGTGATGACTAGGATAAAGTAATTTATTCTAAGGGTCAATGAATAATTAAACCGCTTGATTCTATTGCGGCTAGCTCGAAGACAATTGTGGACTGTCGTACCTCAATCCTTGAGATCGGAACTTTTTTTTTAACATCCAGCAGATTACAGGCCACAGTGGCTTTATCGGAAACTCTAAAGTGAATGAGCTGGCTCGTGAGGGTTCCATCGCAGTTAGCGATGATTTTCACAACGTAAGAATGCATCCGGCAGCTTGCGAATTGGCCTTAAAGCTGCTGTGACAGTGAGGGCAAACAGTAGGTGAGGTATTGGCAATACATACATGTTACCAGGCAAATGTGGCCTTGACTAGATCATAACCGCTCTTCAGGGTTTATATTGTGGATGTTATCACTGTCCATTGCCTCATTGGAGAGCATACCGAAGACATCGAATGCCGCAGAATGGTTATTGCAGAAGTTGTGGAGATGAGGATGACGAGGAGTGCTCCTTTCATTTGTCCTGCACCTGTCTTGGTTTGGTAGTGAATAAACCACTCTTGGGTGCCACTACTTCACTGACTTAGATGACCTGAAGAAGGTGAGAGTTGGTCAGCTCCATCGTTTCATCGTCTGCCTCGGATGGTTCGCTGATTAAGTTTTGGTCCGACGTTGTTGAGTCGTATAACCGTATCTAAACGGAACCAATAGTGGTCTACATACTTAGTAAACCTACTGTGACAGTCTTTACCGATTAATTAAAATAAATTACAAAAAAACATGGAAAGCAATATTTCATTAGGTACAAAATGAAATTTAATTAATTTAATTTAATTTTTTGAATTAATTTTTTTTTTGTGCCCTCTATGTGATTGCGCCCGATGGAAGTTCCTCAGTCGCCTCACCCCTGCTACGCCACTGGATACTGTATCTATTCTCTGTCGATTCCGTATCTGTTGGTCAGTAAATAATGTTTCTTTTACTCAGCAAATGCTGTATTTGATGGTGAATAAATACTGTATCTGTTGCTCAGTAAATTAATCGGGGCGATATACACAAAATTTTTAAAGAAAATCATAGACAATGTGTCATTGTTAATGCGCCTAGGATTGAAACTTCATCTTTCTAGATGTAGCATCATTGAGCGGTGAGCGAAAGCTTATTATACTATACATATCACAATGAAAATTGATGGAGTAAAGAAGGGACGTCCGTATAACTGACGATGTTACTTTCCAATTACCATCATTCCGTAAAGACTGTCTCGGGAATTAAGTGTTTTACTGCAATTCGTACTCCATGTTCCCATTCGGAACGGAAAGGGCTTTACTGATTTTCTAAGGACGCCGGAGAGCCCGCCAAAGAAAAACGAAAAAATCTAAATAAGCGAAAACGGTAAGAAGCATCTATCTTTACCGACACAACAAGTACGGCCTTCAGATAGCTTTTCGTCGAGAGGGAGGCTGCGATTAGGCGTCGGCACTAAATTTTTTCCTAACGTTTTTAAGGGCATACATTCTCTTCTTAAAATTTTTAGTTTGACAACGCCTCATTCATTTTTCGAAACCGCTTGAAGATTACGCCCTTGAGCGCGACATATTTTGTTAATAACTTGCTAGTAAATTTGAGAATAAAGAAGGAAGTTAACAATTTCGAAGACTCTATTTACCTTTTATTTAATTAATTTACATTAAGACTTCATATACTTTTTCCCCGTGCATTCCATGATGAATTTCTTTGCAATTAGATCTAGTTGTTTTCCCATTGAGTTTGTAAAAGTACTTTAATTCACCTGCTTCCCAAGGGTCTTTGATTAGGTTACCTTGTAAATATTGTTAGTTATATTTTTTTCAGCAACAGAACCAATAACCATTAAATCTCAATGTGAAATTGTGAAAATATAATCAAAATGTAGTTTGTCGAATTCCCCATTTATTCTAATACAATCCGGACACAAAAAGTCATTTTCATGGATATTTTCCAAGAAAACGTTTTTGTTTTTCAATTTCACGTTTACGTTCACGGTGAAGTGTACAGAGGCGTTTAGATGGTAGGTGTCATTTTCTGCCATGAGCGCCACCGAACAGCGCCGAATACACTTTTAGTTAAAGATCATTTCTATTGGTGTACTTAATTTCGAATACTTTATGGGGCATGCACACTTATAGTACATTCTTTGAAGATATGTACTTATTTAAAATACTTATCGGGTTGCGTGTCCCCTGCGGCTGGCTTCTGAGATCCGAGAAACTTGTGCTGATAAATCAACATTCTTCAATGCTTTTAAAAACTTGGCTCCAAAAAGGCTAACTGATTTAAAAAAGTTTTACTGATTTAAGCTACGAGTACTTTGGGAGGATTGTGTTCGTATCAATACGTTTTGCGACTGGTGAGTTTTTCTTTGGCGGGAGACTTTTTACAACGCCTTATTTACGAGTTGCAATCCCCAACACAGGTCATCTGGAACGCTGCTTCCCCAAACCCTGTAAAGGATTCGGTCAACACATTAAAACCTGTTCAGAGTGCACATTTTAGACTCTTAGACTGGTTAAAAAGATAAAGTCTGTGTCTTTCTGGATATGTATGCTAATGTTTAGGTACAAGATTTTCTCAAATATTAGGGGGATTCACGCTCCCGGTCGTATATACCGTAAACGTCGTATTCGTCGTAAATTTCTGTCATCTCCATAGTAAAATGACAGAAGTTTACAACTTCACGACAAATACGACGTTTACGACGTGAGCATGAATCCACCTACTTTAAGCAATCCGTCGGAAATTTTTAGCCTATAAAAACTGACTTCAAGTTTTCTCGTTCCATGATGATATTTCTCTTCAAATATGTGCATAATAATGAAAAGTAAAATCTCCAAGAGAATAATCACTGAAGAAACGTAAAACACCTCCGAAAACTCCCAACTCCATTTAATTCGGTCACATTCTCCCTCATCATTCGTCAGGATTTTATTCACAGTGTTCATTGTAAGCGCCCAAATTTACATTATGAATCAGTATTATATTATTAATTAATTTATCAATTCATTAGCTACAAATACTACCCGAGCCATAATATATTCATGAATAGAATAGTAATTATTAATATATTAATGTAATATTCATTAACGAAAAAGTTTTCGTTTTTTAAGGCTTTGATCAGCGGAAGGCAGCTAGTCCTTTGTCGAACCATCCGCCCCCGTTGTCATGTCATTTCGAAACGGAAGATAGGCAATTTGAGAAGATCTGAAGATTTTATTTGAATACTCGCATGTATAACGAGTACGTATCTTCGTACTTTATCTTTATTACGTCTATAGCGATATCGTGTTTTACTTAAGATATTCGCAATGACAAATAAATACTTATTTTCAATTGACGCTGATGGGTACTGTGAAATTACTGTGTCACTTGAACATTTTCCATTAAGGAAAAATGCATAGGAAAGGAAGAATAGAAAAAAAAATCAAAGGAAAGTAACCTAAACTAAATTTGAAAAAGATAAAATTCTAGTCGAATTTTCAGAATACAATCATTATAGCTGCATTCGATTCGTTTTGGTCTAGATCATGAATGAATAAAACGGCATAGATCTCAAAATCTAGCAGTTGGTAGTACTTACTAAAATAAGAAGAAGACAACGTCAAAGTGATGGCAGTTGTCACTTTAAATTTCAACAAATAACAGAGTACTTCGATAACAAAGCGCGTCTAAGGCGGCTATTACTCTATAAAAGTTCTTTTACAAATATCTTTGACGAACGATATTTTAAAAGAACTTTTATGAATGATATTAGCCGCCTAAGGGGGAAAGTGTGCAAGCTTGTGAAAAAAGTACTTGAAACAAGCAACGTTCATGTCGGAAATCTTTTCTTAGGCGGCTATTACACTATAAAAGTTCTTTAAAAATATATTTTATAAAAGATATTTGTAAAAGAACATTTATAGTGTAATAGCCACCTTAGTAAAATATACGAATAAGAAAATACAATACATAGTACGGAAAATACATAGTACGAGGGCGGCCTTAGATGCAATAAAATTCAGTATCCAAAATGGTAACCAGGTCCACCCATGTCACAGAATCATTCGGGTAGCACCCGACCTGCCGTCAACTACTTCCTACTTCTGTTTGACATCAACAAAACGTTCGTGCGAAAAGACAAAAGAAATGTTGTCACACAAGTACATAACTATGGAACCCGGAACGAGCGAACGAACAATTCAAAATTTGAAACGTGCACAGTACACACATTTCCTTAAATTTCATATTATTTGACTCTAGCTGTGCGGCTCAAAATATCAATTTAACTCTAACTTGAGTTACCTGTCATTGTTTTCACCTCAGTTCTCCATAATTATTGTTTTTCAATTAGTTTGACACAACGACACCTATGACAGCCAATTGATGTTCGAGAACTGTCAGATAGATATCAGGGCCACCACTTTGTGGATGTAATGGCACGGCCCAGCAGCACAAATCCAACGAGATCCAAAAACAGATCGGATCAAAGACCGGTCTGCAAATTTGTATGAAGGTCCAATGAGACCTGGCGAATCGAATGCGCCTTATATATTTGAAACGTGTACCATGTATTTTTCATATAGGTGGTTTGATAATACTATACATACACTAATAACAACGTTGTATGAAATAACACTGAGAATTGGATATGATCATTTCATTATCCCAACGATCTTTATTAGTCCAGGCTAGGAAGTCAGAATCTTAATTAGGAAAAAAAATCGTGTAGTTTCGAAATTGGGCACAATTGTATGGAGCCATCCCCTGAATACGTGCCCAAAAGGTCCCGATGATAGGAGGTCCGGAACTGCAGAGGAGCGGGGGTCAAATGCCTTTTTTTTCAGTTTTTTTTTGATTATTTTCAGAACAATGAATTCTAAAAAAATAATCCAAAGCACTTAAAATTTGATACTAAACGATTTATCATACCCTCGAGTATCAAATGGTATATTAGTAGAGTAGTACAGTATACCATTTTATAGACGAGGGTATGATATATCATTTTGTAGGAAATTTTATGTACTTTGAGTTTGAATAGGTCCTGGAAAATTTTTTCCTTATCTCTAGTTTCGAAAATAATCAGGGAAAACTAGGAAAAAATACTTTTGACCCCCTCTACTACCCTAAACTTCCGGACCCTCTATCATCGGGGACTTTTGAACACATATTCAGGAGACTATTTTCTACAATTGTGCCAAATTTCAAAACTATACATTTACTTCTGGAGCGACTCACTCCCTTCCTTAGTACTTTACTGATGTAAATACATGAATAAAAATTATTGTATTTAGGAGAGCTACAATTTTTCATTAATTTTAAACACAAGCGTCGAAAATCAAAGTATAAATTTTAATTATGATGGAGCCAAGGCTGTATGGCTGTATTTAATGCGATTGCACTTATGAGAAGAGTCGAATAATTTTTTGGAAGCACGCTTCAATTTGAATACAAATAGTTCCCGGTTCGAGGTTCAGAGGTACGAGATTACTCGTAGTAAACTAATGAGGAAGGGAGTGTGTCGCTCCCGAAATAAATGTAAATACGTGAATAAAAATTATTGTAGTTAGGAAAGCTGCTGTTTTTCATTAATCAATCATTTTTTTTTCATTGAAACTGTAATAAAGTCTCTTGGTGTTCAAATTGTAATAAATGGCACAAAAAGAACGATGATGTTCATCAGCACTTAGGCCCATCCCATGCAAATACATTTTATAATAATTTTCATCCATTAGCTTTTAAATTGGCTACCATTTTCTTTGAAAAATGTTGTCCTTATCGACCAGATTTTTTGTTGTGTACATACTCGTGCATGGTTGAACGCTTTTATTCAATTAATCACAGAATTTCTAATGATCACACTTCCCGTATCGAAGTGAAAATCAGGCTGTGGATAATAAAGCCTGACTAAATGTGAATAAAATTACCACTTCTGCAAGCACCTACTTTACGCAACTGCTTCTGGGTATAAAATATCAGGGATGATAATCATTCGAAACTTATCCTACTCCTTCGCCACCTTCCGATGCTTTTCTTAATTCAAGAATGGCTTAAATCATAACCTGAACTTGAAGTAATTAGGCGTGTTTTTTTTTACAACTAGGGTATGTTGTTTGTGTAATGTGTGTAAGTTAACCCGGATAGCCCCCAATTAACCTCCACCGCAGTACAAAAAAACACGCCTATTGTAGATTCGCATTTGGAAATTCTTTTTTTTCAGCACGATTTGCAATTTTTTATATTATGAGAAACTTATATAATAGAAGAATAGATAAATCTCAACCAAACAATGTAATTAGGTTGCCTGGTTAAGGTATAAATTGGATCGCTTACATACCTATTTCAAATACCACAAAGTCCATGTGAGCTGTGTGGTTTAGCCTAATTTAAACATCTACAAGTATGGAGGTAAATGATATGCATCGACTGCATCTCTCTGAATGCACGTGTACTTACCATCGTTCGCCTGTCATTTAAACCTGACGAACTTTCAATTCCATGTATAAGCACAATGTCACCTATTATGATTCCACAAAGGATATGTTCCCCGTTGCATATCCTGAGAATAATGCCAACTACACGAGTAGGTATTCCTCCGATCAACGAACGAACGAGCATAATCTCATCCAGATTGAATCCATCCTAACAATTGATTCGAATCATGTGATGCATAATCTTACACTTCATTCAAACGTCCAAATATGGTTTCATCATTTCCTTGGTTGTTTACATTTCTGAAAAATTGTATAAACATATTTGGCCATTGCGGACGAAAGCTTTTAGAATAACCTCACGATTCTTGTACGTGTCACCTGACAAGGATTTCCAGTACGAATGGGAGCGGCCATTTATCACACATGGCAAAGGGTTTTGCTAACTCTCTGAAGTCCGGAAACGCAGAAAATGAGATGTTAATAGCAACAATGTGGTTGAAGATAATATAAAAATAAACATAAAAAACATTTTAAAGCATGGAAAATGCGCAAGGGAATTGTAAGGTAGTGATCCGGATGGCGCAACGGCTAGCACGTTCTTTTATTCACTGGGTCTCCTAGGAATCCTACCGAAGGCCGTATAATATTTTCAATAAAATTGGATTTACATGTGGGACTATGAGCCCATTCAGTATTTAATAAGTACCGGAGTAAATTTCCGCCCTCGGTAGCCGCAAGGTCTCGAGTGCGACTCTACGATGCTGCATCTAGGGGTTCAATCCCTGGCGCGTTAATAAAAATTGTTGTGCTTACCGCAGGAAAAATGGTTAATACTCGGATTGAACTGTACACACAGTTTATTCTAAAAAAACTACATGCCATACATATGTATATAATAAAAGATACAAAGTATCTACACTGCATGCAGATACATCGGAACATGGATATGTCTATGACTACCGACTGCGTGGAACCTGTTGTGTTGAAGATATCGACGTAAGTTTTATAAAGATCCCAGTATAGTTATACTGGATGGAATCATTCGAAAAAACACGTCCCACGCTTTCGGTAGGCATAAAACATATCCATGTACCCATGTATCTGGTGGCGGTGTAGATACTCGTCATAAATTCTGCTTTGCTTTGTCCTGTCCGCTTGGGCTCCTTTCTCTCGCGGGATCGTTTCGTTTTCGTTTGCATCGCGTGTGTGCAATATTCACCTCCTCTCGTGCACCCTGTTCCATCTACCCGTTCGGTACAGTTTGCAGACTGCAGCCTATCGACATTTCTCTGAGTACATTTCTGCTAATCGCAATCACGCTTCCCACCATCTTTTCCCAATCGGACGTGTATTGTGTTTGTGTATCTATTGCAAAATCTCTCCCACACTATCCGCCTCATCCCGCCCCTTTAATCAACAGTCCGGGTCCGGCACACACAATCCGTTTCTCAAGTAACGCGTGCGACTCTATGCGATTGTGTCCAGCAAACAGAAAGGGAAACTAACAAAAGTAAACAAAACATTCCAACACACGCACAAAGAGAATGCACAAGAAAATTTTTGGAATTTTTGCAGAAGGGGGGGGGGGGGGGCATTTGATCTTCTGCAGACCTCTGAATGTACATCATGTAACGATGAGCTGCCCGGAACTATAACATCCTGCGACGAATATTTCTCTATTTCGGGGCTTGGGAGATTTTAACTCGCGCAGTACGAATCCACCATTTTGATTTATGATATGTTTATTGCATGTGTGGTGAGGGCCCACATTGTGGGCCAGTCAGACCTCAAATCACCGCCATTGCAAATGCACAACCATTTGGATAGAATGAACTTCATCCGCGATGGCTCTCGCTCTCTATCTACGGGGGCGGGAACTATGTAATGTACACACTCTCAAATTGCGTCTTCGCATGTCCAAATGTTAGTCGAACTGACTACTTACTTGCTACCTTTTCTGGGACCCTAGTGATTCAGATAGTACAACACGGGCTATTTTATTAAATGATGAATGGGAATTGGCGGAAATTGAAGGTCATTGAAAGTCCGGCCGTTCACCCGTACACTATGTTATTTCTTGCCGTCCACAACGTCAACCTTTATCGCTATCAAATCAACATCCCAACATGTACACACAAGGATCCCCGCAAGCGCACCCCCCTCGCGGATCTACAAGCAACAGCCATGCACAATGACCACTTCACTCAAACGACATGCACAACCAAAAAAGAAAAATTTTCAATGGGCTTGTTTCCTGTTCTGACCCCCGAGTAGAAAAACAGACATTTCGTGTGACGGACAAATTTTTAGGATGACCCCCAGCTATAAGACATATCCATGTCAAAAAAAATCACATATATACACATATACGTGTATATGTTTAAATAGGAAAGTTAGTGTTACTATCATCTCCAACCCCCCTCCCCCTTAACGATAATCAGAAGGATTGTATCGCTCAGATTGCCTCCTATTCCTTGTAGGTCGATTAATGACGAAATTGTAGTCGTCTTCTTCACTAGATAATTCAGATTGTTGGGTGTCGGAGCTTGGATATTATGGCTCTTCTGTGGTCGGGATTGCAATGGCGAATTCTTCTAGCAGTTAAGAAAGTGGAAGTAATAAATCGTCTTTACTTGATGATGATGATGAGTGTCCAGGTCTCATTTGGTTTGCTTGTGCTCGAGTCAAGCGATGTGGATAGTCCAAAAAAACATTGTAGTTCACTTTACCTCGCTGCTCCATTACTTCCATCCAGCAGTGTTGAATTGCCTGACGAAGACATGATCACTATACTTTTGAATACCTTCGGTTTAGCCCCAGGCTCGCGGGTGAAGATTTCGTTTTGGCGAGTGTTAGATTTATTTGATGTAGGTTTTGGTGGCTACAGTATATCTAACGTAGTGCGAGTCCGTCTTCCAAACATAAGTTCTGGAACCAATCTCTGATACGATTATCTCAGATAATCTGAATCTTACGAAAGCAGTTCATAAGATATTATTTGTTGCTGCCCCAGTAAGAGATTTTGTCGCTATGATCTCCGGCCATTTTGAAAATACATCAACAATTATTAAATACCCGACCAGCGACTCGATGCACATTCGTTGCCAGGGCGTTAGGTTAAAGCACGATTCCAAGGTGACTACCCTTGGCGATTTAGCAACTTGCTGACAATTAGTACATTGCTTTACGTATGTGATTACGTCCTTGTTAATCCCACGCTAGTATACATAGCCGCGATCGAGAGATTTCATTCGTTCCTCGCGCGGGTGTCTGTGGTGCAATTGCTTTAAAATTCGTTTCCGTAGGACTGTAGGTATAATAATTCTCTCATTTAATAATAAGCAATTCCGAGAAATCATAATTGCGTCTCTTCTGTTGAAATATTGTTGACGATTAAGTGAAACCTGCTTTGGCCATCCTTTCATTTAATTCATTATAGTGCTCAGCTCCTCTGATTTGGTTGTCTTTTTGTAAATTATTTTGAAAGTGGACAAATTTTTAAATGTTATTTTTACGTTGAAACTCGGTATCATCTTAAGTTTTTATCGTCGTGTTTGCAATGATAAAGTCTTAACGATAAACCTTTTTGCTATTGCCATTGACTAAAATGAAAAAAAAATATTTGTTTTTCTGAAGTAGTTTTTAAATGAGAGTATCTCAAAATTATTAAAGATACGAAAAAACCGGTGCCAACCTTTTTTATTGAACTACTAATGATCTTTTGTTCATTGCTGCAAATTTGTATGGCTTGGTAGAGTTCGTTATGTTCGGCTGACACTAGCGGCCAAACTGCTTGATCTAAAACTCAGATAAGTACATACAAATTGTTCATGTTTTCTCTCGTTTACACATGAACATATTCGAGCACATTTACGAAAATACGATAAAAACAAGCACGGCATGCGCGCCGTGTTTGTTGTTATTGTATCTTCATGTGTAAACGCATTGGAATCACGGTTTTTTTTTACTAAATGATAAATGAGAATTTCATCTTTTGATGAAAATTGAAAAATGGATGTCCAAATAATCCTGTTAGAGCCACTGAACCAAAGTTGTAAATATAACTCATGAAAAATAACTCTTCGATAATAGAAAGTGATGGTGCGTAAAATTACTAGTGAGATGAAAAATTGTCCAGTCTTCTGCTATGCTATCAAGACAATACAACAGCTCCAGTTGCACTATGTTCGACCCCAAACTCTTCAAATTCGTAATTGCGTTTAATATGAATAAAAACGAAGGTCTGATACTATTCATGTCTCACGTGAAGGGTATCATACCTTCAGTAAATCGCGTTGGGATAATTTTAAATCATTCTGCATTTGGCACTTTGAAATAAGCAGTAAAACTTGTTCCGATTCCATTGTTCCTATGAGAGGTATTTGAAATAGTGGGCCAATTTCAACTAAATTTAGAAATGTGGTATGTAAAAATGTCTTAAGAAATAAAAAAAGTTGTTCGAAACAAACTCACTTTTAAACCGGTCGTTCCTATGACAGCCATATGATAGAGCAATAAAATTTCAATGAAAGTGGAGAAGGTGGCTTGGCAATAGATACGATTGAATAATATGAAATTTGGTAGAGACATCCGTAGAAAAAAAAAGTTTTTCTTTCAAAAACAGACTTTTGCACCGGTTGTTACTAACTATACGACGTAGTAGTCCGATTGCGTTGGTTCCGTCATATTTACAGCGTACAATAGTGTGTGATGATTGATTCTTTCCTTCTTTGCGGCTTGAAGTGATAGTTCACTATAAATGCTACTTCAAACTTCTTGTGGCTCGGTGGTTTTCCACTTGTTAAAATTGTGTGCGATTTCTTGTTATTGATCTCGCTGCCAAGCCAATTTGTTTCCTAGACTGCAGTAATGCTCAGTTTGTACATTCCAGATTTCAAAAGAATAGTCCGTTAGACGTTTGCGTGGTCTTTGTTGATCCGTTTAATCCGAGGCTTTTGTTCCAGGTTTCTTGACATGGAGTAGTTTTTACAATGACGAGTTTTCAGCATATCGCTTTAACCACATTCAGGGGATGGCCTCGGAGATAGCTGCTTCGGATGGTTTAATAAACATCTTGGAGCTCACACAACCATATTGCAGGTTCAACTACACAAATCATTCTATCCTACTAAACCTGAGACGCTAAAGGCGCGTTCTTTTGCAACTATTCAGGTCAAGGGTAGTTAACCCGAGCTTTTGTGCAAAAAAAATGATGTATCTGACCCATACAGGGTAAAACCATGTATTTGACTTGAAAAGGATTTTGTCTCAGATAAAGTTTGGATTTTAAGCGGTGACATAATTCCACCCTTTGAAGATGGGGATTTTAGGTGATGTTTACATTTTGTTCTCCTCGAAGTTCATGCTGAGAGTTGGGATCTCTTAAGCGCGGAGTGAGCTTAGCATGCGGCGTCTGTTTATTCACAATAGTCGAATAGCTAGTTACCTACATACGCGCATAACTTTGATTTGCGAAAAGCAGGAATTCCGAATAAAGTGTAACGGACTAGTCAGTGGGCATCCGGAAATGCCCGGGTGAACGAAGCCTAAGGTAGCTTAGTGACCGTGAAGATCGGGCCGTGACATCCTTCAGCGGACTATGCTTGCTGTAGCTCAGTTCCGGAGACGTGGGCGGGGTCATCGCCGCTCGTTGCCCCTTTGTAATGGGACCTTTTGCCTCTGGTTTCGTACCACCGACAAAGAGAAACCGGTGCCGCCTTCGATCTGTCAGCGGAAGCAGCACTACCAGACAATGGTTCATTACAGAGCAGCTTCTACTTTGAAGCCTGCCAAGAAGAAGAAACTGAGGACAGAGTGTGCTGCTAAAAAAAGGTGGAGGGGGGAATTAGCAAAGAGAAAAAAAAAACATTTCCTCATTGAGTTCAGAGAACCACGAAGACAGCAGAGGCGCAACACTGCATTCCTTTCAATAATTCACGCATAATCTCTAAAAATTGTTGAGCATGTCAATAATAGAAATAAAGGCAATAATGTACACAAAGTATATTAATGGTATTGAAAAGACAATCCTGGCAACAGAAAGGTACCCAGGGCTCGTCCGCGCTTTATACGGTCACCGCGTCCAAATGCTGCCAATTCAAAGTATTTATGGAAGCCGTATAGGTACGCGCGTAAAACATAAAAGAGAAACACAACACTAGGAATGCCTTGTCGGACTGAAACTAAAAGGATAAACTACTCTATAGAAAGGATAGGGATGCTACAAAGGAAAGCGCAGCTACTTGAGGGAAAACGAACTCGATTTTGTATTTTTTAGTACTTCCCTATTATGCTTGTTGGGATGCATAACGGTAGAAGGACCAAAAGGAACCCGATGAGGTCCCTTTTTTTCTTGACGAGTAAGGGGCCCCACGTTGGGCCCCCAGCATGTAACTGTCCGGTCAGTGGGCATCCGAAAATGCCCGTGAAGACGGAGCCTAAGGTGGCATGGTGACCTCAAGATCGGGCCTTGCCATCTGGCGAAGAAAAAAGGCTCCTCCATGCGCTAAGCAGCGGCCTATGCCTGCAGTAGCCCAGTTCGGGAGACGTGGGCGGGGTTTTCGCCGCTCGTTGCCCCTGTCTTTTACGTATTATAATAGGCTACACTACCGGGGGAGGCAAAAATGGGGAATAACAAAAAGGGGCGATAAGGATGGAATGGTCGGCCAACAGATCAGATAGCCTCGCGTTCGCATCGGCGTATGGGTGTAATAGGACCCTTTGTCTCTGGTTTCGTACCACCGACAGGTGGCTACTCATCAGGTGCTGCCTTCGGTATGTCGGTGGAATCAGCCTAAACCTAATAAGGGAACAATAAGGGAATGCAAAACAACTGTACATGTTTCAGTTGAATCATGAAGCAAGAATGGGGTGCCCCCCCTCCCCTCTAAATCCTTTCCAGCGTCCTTGATCAACCACTTTCCAAATTTCCCTTTAGGCTTTTAAAGCAAACAAACAATTTCACTGGCCTCACTTCTCTTACTCGGCAAATTCAAATTAATTTTTCCTCGTAAATATCAGAAAACCATATTCTCATCATTTCCGAACACATTATCTCGTAGTCACAATGGCAGAAGCAACGAAACGATGCCTGTAGTCGTCATCGTATTATGTACATCTTCTCAAATTTCCAGTGCTATGGGCATATCTCCTTGAGAAAACCCAACAAATTTCAGAATTCATTCATTCATTGAAAGGACATCAACTCTCTTGTCGGGTGCTTAGCGTACGACGATACTTAAGGATTATATTTGAGCGTTACTGCAGAGCGACGAAAACAATGGCTTTGGTGGGTTCTCAACCGAGCCCGCTTCGCTAACCTCTCTGCCAGCGACTTTTTATCTCAGCATAACGAAGATGAAATCTTCGAACCTGTTTTATGCCGGATAATGTTGGATGAGTTATGCTGACTTTGAAAGGATTTCAGTGTCCCACTTTTGATGACGTGGATATATTTCGGATGGGCATGTGATAAATTGCATTTGGTTTAGCCGGAATTTAGAGTTTTTCAGCTTTTCGCCCGAAACGGGCGCTTCATTTGTGCACACAAATTGAACGGATGGTGGTCGTCTGCCGGAGAGTCATTAGGAAAAAGGTTTACGGGACACGCGGACAACTGTGCTCTGATGAAAAAAATTAACAAAAGGTCCTGTCTATTAATCATGTATGTTAGATGATTCTCGGATTAGATATCTAAATTTGAAGAAATAAATCTTATGGAAATGAAAATGCCTTAGATTTCGCGATAACCTTTTAAGGTGGCATTCAGAATCGAATTGAGAATAGAACCCAGACTTCATTTTATTGTTGTTCAACATATTTCTCGGTATTTTCTTCTTTACAAAAAGTGAGAAATCGATTGCTTCGAAAACATTCCATTCAAACATTTCAATTCCTTTCACAATTCTATATAGAATAGGACAGGATTTCCAGCATTATGAGGCCATCCCGGCACTCTTCTCAGCCAGACTACTTAAAAACCTAAAGGTCATCAATATACGTAACCAAAAGTATGACAAGATCAGGCGGTCGCACCTTCTTAAGTGCTTAGGATTCATCGGAACCTTTTTTTTTTTGAAGCTTTGGCCTTTCGTTAGCACCCGCAGCATTCAACAAGCAAACACAAACAGTTGTCCTTTTCCGCCAAAATCTCAAGTCCTACAAGACCTTCGACACTTGAAAGAAATTTTAATGCAAAGTGATTGCTTTTTTCTTCTCACACCATATCACCCGAACATCCATGAAGATGTTGAAAAGGTCCGTACGAGGGATATCAGAAATTGCGCTGTGATTGTGTGAATCAAAAAATTTCGGGTGGTAGTGGGTCGGCCCAAATGTCAGAATCAATAAATCAGACTACGGATAGAAGTTGTATTTCAATGGATTTCAGGGGGACTTTTAAAATCTTCGGCAAACACTAGCTTGTAGACTTCCTCCCTCACTCCACTACACTCCTGTCTTGACTCTTGCACGTTATGCCATTCTGACATTGAATAATTTTTCCACGTATGAACGGAATCTAATCTTTTGGTTGCAAGTACGTTCTAGCTAAATATTGCATGAGTTAGAACATTTAAGATAACACCAATCATCTAGATACGAGTACAGATACAATTCTGTTCTACATCCCGATTAAATGATTTCTGTACATATATGAGTAGTATGTTATATGTATACCTACAGGAGTGATTACTGCTTTTCGAGTTTCGGGTTGTTGATTTCTAAGCTCCTTGGGGAATTGGCCCAGGGACTCCGTAGAAATGTCCAATCAACAAAATTGCTTCTATTTTACTCAACGATGTAAGCGAGGAAGATGCCCTCTGTTTACTTTGAGTTGTTCCGTCAAAAGGTATAGACAACAATGGGCTGGGACAAATTCCGTGTAATTCGATGACCGTAATGATCCACTAGTGAGGACGATTGACCAATTATCGGAAATCCATTCAGCCACTTGATTTTATCAAATGAAAGGTATCGGAAAAGGCGGTTTCGTTTAGATAGATTTATCGCTATGTGTTTTGGGGAGGGGGCAAAATTCATTAGCATAGTACGCCATTTATTATGAATGTCGAGGCGCACATTGCACGTTTATTTTTGGTACTACCATATGTATGTCGACTATAACGACAGTAATGAATTATTTATCTATCGGTTGCTGTTAGCAATCACGATTAATTTCTTTGGCGACACTCTGATAAAAATATTGAATTCTCGAGACAGCCTAGCAAATGAAATACTTACGTACGACAGATACAAGGAAGATTCTGCTAAGACGTTCGACATTATTTTAGAAATCCAAGGGAACAGATCCTTCTAGACTTACAGAATCCGCCGGATATGTGTGATCGAATACATTTTTAAAGCTTTTGAACAGGAAAAATCACATGTTTGCAGTCTCTTCCTCTTCAGCTATCAACAATAATTTATAAATACTGGGGCGACTGATTGGTATCCTCTTACAAGCGAGCCAACATTCAATTTAACGTCCTATCTCTGCCTTTAAAGGGCACGTTAACACAAAGTTACGCTCTTCGGTAAGCCACATTGATAATCTCTTACAGTCAAGGGGTTGACCGTCGTTGCCTTTCTGAACATCCACGACCCTTTAATAAACGTTACACCTTTAAGGTCGATTCAGACACATCAGTCACGTCAAGTCACAGTTCCGTCAGAACCGTCCGGTATCAGTCACAAAAAATATCGTTTCTTGAAAGTCAAGTGGCGCTGTCTACATTGAGCCGGCACAGTCACGAATCGGAACCGTCAGTCGCGCTTGCGTCACCGAACAGTCAAATTCACATTTCTTCCCAACGATATTTTTTGTGTTTGACGGACGTCAGTTTAGAAAGTGAAAATGGGCGACGACGAAAAATTAATGGAGTTGGTTCGAAATTACCCCGTTCTGTACGATTTATCGCATAATAAATATATGGATATAGCATATAAAAACAGGATATGGAAGCAAATTGGAAATGAAATAAAAATAGATGGTAAATCTAGGTACACTCGACAGCACACACAAAAAATGACTGACTACGGTCTGAATACCCTGACGGCTATATGTGAATACAGCCGCTATTTTGACTGTGACTTGACGGCGACGGTTATGATTCGGAAGGTTGACTGAACTGTGACGTGACTGATGTGTCTGAATCAACCTTTAAACACTCATCGTCCCAAGTCCCTCAGGTCTGATGTAGATGACTTTCTACTTAGCTTAGCGCAAGCGGACCTTCTTAGTTAGGGGGTTTTAAAGTGAGACGATTTCGCACTCCCCATGCGTGGGCTCCGCTCGCTACACGACCTCCCAGGCTTAACGGGCTGCAATCATCAGGATACCGACCTAAAACGCTACAGCGGGAAAGCTGCTATTAATTGAGATACGAACCGTGATGCACCGCCCAGTGAAATAAGGATATACCGCGTGAGATAAATAATCTGTTGCTTCCTTAGTTTTATCTATAAGCTAGACTAGCCAGGGTATTTTCTTTGCTTTAGGGCGTGTTTGTAGATGTACTCCAAGTTTCCCACTTCACTCGCATTAGCAAGCACGCTAGAGGTAAGAAATTGGCAATGCAACCAAATGTTGGTTTCTAGCTCTATGTACTCGTAACTGCTTTACGTCCCATACTTATAGATGAATTTGTTTTACTACTATAGCAGCTTAGCTAGCTAGTCACCTAGGGTACGAGTGCCAATATTTGGTGGTCGAGGAAAAAAATAAATGAAGTTTGAAACTTGGTCCGATTTGTTGGTTGGTACTAGGAGTATATCGTATTAAAGGTCCCCGCCTGTCGGGTGTGAGTTCGCGCGGGGGGAGAGGGTTAGAGAAAATTTCTTTATGTTTTTAGGAAATATCTCTTTAAGGCCGTTTCCACGCGCTCGGTGGCCGTGATCGTTCGATCACCGCTCTACGATACTAATCTAGAGCTTGGACATCAAATCTCGGCGCGATCAAAAACTGCCTGTGAGTACTAATAGAACTCTCACAGTGCTCCAAACTTATTAGTATATAGACGGTGCGGATGGGAGGTTCATGCTAGCAACTGCACTTCCGAAAAGTAGATATGCTATTGAAACGTCAACAAGGTATAGAAATGCTATAGATGTTGACGCGTCCATGCTCCTGGAGGGGTCAAGGCAATTAGAGAGAGAAGGCCGTTTCCTCACTTGTCGGTACGGCAGCGGTGCGTGGTCGGTATGCTCGGCATACGCGCACTGAACGAAAAAGGTACGTAAGTACAATGAAAAAGTTCATTATATTTATGAAAAATACATACTTTTTCAGTCAATAAACATGTTCATTGTTGCAATGTATCGCTGTTCATAATAATCACGAAATGAAATTTGCAATGAAAGATTCATTGGAAGAATGAACACAGTTCAAATTAATGAATGTTGTTCATAAAATCGATGGACGCGTACATTGCGAATACTAACACTTTCGTTGGGCGTTTGAACATGTTTATTGATTTAATAACTTTTTTCATTGCTATTATGTATGAAATTTCATTACTGTTATGTACGAAATTATGAGTATGTATGTACATATGTGTTCATAAAAGCTATGAACGATTTTCCAAGGTAAATAAATAAAACTCTGTATCATTAAATGTAATAAAGTTTTTATTCAAAATTTAAAAAATAAAAATAAAGGATCATCTCGAAAAAAAAAGTATTACCTTCCAAATAATTTAACTTAACACATATAAATAATAAATTATAATTTCACACGGTTTTCGATCATATTTTTTAAATAATTTTTTTTTTTTTGACAGATTTATAATTACGTTGAGTTATGGGTACGAATTTACTTTCTTATACATTAACCATTTTGTGAATAGGACTGACAAAATGTGATTTCACTCAAAATAGCACTACGAATCTAAATTTGTTTTATTTTTTTGAAATCAACTTAAAGAAATATTAATTAATTTGGCTAAAAATCATCACGAATTAAAAAAAAGCCATTTGACTCTAAATTTGCCTTGAAAATATATGAATCTCATCAAAAATTCTTTTACTCTGCGTGTACTAACATATACACAAGTTTATATGTACAATAAATTAATTTGAAGTTTGCTTTCCGATTTTTCGTTTTTGAATTCTTATTTTATGTGTGCTTTTTCTACTAGCTTACTGTTTCCTAGTACAATATAACTAATCAATGCATCCGTCATGCATTCGTACAAAATGTGTCGTCCACACAAAGATGCCACCCGGTCCCGCTAGACAAACTCATCTCATTGAGATGATATCTCACGAAATGTTCTGACCGAAGCTAGCCATAGATTACAGAAAGGTTCCGACCCAAGAAAATTTGAGGATGCACCCTGCATAGGAAGTTCAAACGCGCTCTCGTTCTTTTTTTTTTTTTCTTTTTTTTTTCAAAGAAGTGGTGGCTTAGCAGCTAACACAGAAACCTTTGGTTGTTGGCGTGGGAGTTCAAGATGCTCACTTACCAACCTTGAAGAGAGCTTTTGCGATGAGAGAGCCTCTATTGCTGCCTGTCTATCTGTACAGATATCATCGTGCGCGGCGTGATCTTTCTTTCCCAGTATTACTCTGACGCAGACCTCAATAGCATAGTTCTCGATATGAAAAAATGCTACGTCAGATGCTCATAATATGCGCGTTTTTTTAAGACCCATAAAGAACACACCAGGTTAAGACCACACAATTATACTAACAATTTAATCTGAGCTGCTCTGGATAAAACGCCAGTGCAAGAATGCTGCTCCGTTAAGTAGTCTGCGTTTTGAAATGCAGGCGGCGGAATTGTCGAAGTTTTCGAACAGATTACAGTTTGGGAAGTACATAACGTTCATTTCCCGTCAATAAAATTTTCGTTTTGTGTAATTATTTGGAATAGTAAACATACAAAATATTTTGCTGCCTAAAGAAAATTTGTCCGGTTGTATTTGTACTAAGGATTCAAGTTTTCTCTTAAAATTTGAGTTAATATTAGAATTCTAACTAAACCAAGACACACTCCCAGCAAAGACTTGCCCCGTTTTCGTGTTCGCTACCCCAGTTTGCTCTCGATCGTTTTTTTTTTTTTTGCATTTAACCTGCTCTGTACAAAAAAAAATGCAGCTAATTATTGATACTCTTGTGTTTGTACTAAACAAAGCACACGCTCCCTGTTATATATGGTATATCACATGAACCATCTAATGTCTTAGGTCTTCTTTCATATAACTTTTTCCGATCACCTTTTCAGAGAATGACTAGTTACAGCCTTCAGCGAACATCATTACGTAACTTTGTTATTTTTCGCTTAAATTATTCAAAAAAATTCACATAAATATGAGTTAACTGATGTTAAAATTTGATTGAATTCCAATTAATTCTTCCCACCCAAAAAAAAATCCTAAAAAATAAGTGAAAATCAACCTCCTAATGTGGTTTCCCCCCTTAATATCTTCGATAGTACTTTAGTTGCTGCCATCACCCAATTCCGAAAATACCGTAGTCCTGAAATGTACACCAACAGCTCCGTCGCCGAGTGGTACTTAGAATAATCCAAGTAAGCTTTTACCTAATTTGGTTGAAATCGGAATTTCTGGAGGAACGAACATTCTTTGAAAACATTTAAGCCTACTAATGTATTCAAAGCGAAACCAAACGTCAGATCCCATATAAATATTCTGATTATTTTGTTTCAATTCGTCAACGAATATATTCGTTCCGCACTTCAATACTCTGTTCATTATTTGAAAATTCACTAATGTCTTCCAAATAATAGATGGAATTCAATACGCCGAAAAAAAGTTCGTTGCATCAAAAGGACTCAATCGTCACATTATGAAGCATGGGTTCAATCCCCAGTGCGTCAGGTAAACTTCAGAAAGGAAGCTGCTTCAATTGTAGTAAGATGGGCATAATAACGCCTGCCTCCCCTACAAATGTCAAAAAATTACATATTACTTTAACTACGATAGCTTTTGATTGGGGACACTAGCGAGTTGACAAGTTGGTAGAATGTTGGTAAGATCTAGTTAATTGGTATTAAAAACAGGCAAGATCCTACAAAAGGAGCCCCCACCTCCGCTACAAATGATACTTCGAATAGGCGATAACTCTTGATAGAATAAAGCTAGCAAGTTGAAATTTTGGTCGCATGTTTGTAAAATTCAGTTGGTTAATAAAATAAAATACTTTCTTTACGCTACTGCCGGTGTATAACGGTATAACGGACAGAAATTATTTTATTTTATTAATCAACTGTCGGAATCAAAGTAACTAATAGCAAATCACCACATTCAGTTGATTGCTACTAAAAATGGGCATTATCGGGCCAAGAGAACGCCTGCCTCCCCTACAAATATTATTTCAAATATATGGTAACTTCCAGAGAATGGCGCTATTGACTTGAAATTTTGGCCTGATGTTTGTTGTGTGGGTTAGTTAGTTGATTTTGGGAATGGCCAAGATCCTATCTCTCCTATAAATTTGTGGTAAAAAGAACTGATTCCTCTCAAATGGCGCCCACCTTCTCTACAAATGTTCTTTCATCGTAGCTTCATCGGCTATAACTTCTGCTCAAACTAACTACAATATATGTATAGAAACACACTTTCAATGCAAATGGCTGTTGCATGTTTGAAATTTTGGTGTCACCACTATGTCTGTACAGGTCTAGGGTTTATACGCTTCGGAGTCGGGACCAATGCGAAGAACATAGCTTCGCCGGGGACCAAAGCCATATTCTCTAGGTGCAGCATCGTAGAGTGGTTAAACATCAAACATTTAGAACACACATTTAGAAAGCTAACAACCCTCTATCCAGTAACAGTCCAACAAAGTCGAACAGATGAACAGAGTTTTTGATAGAGAATATGAAAAAAAATTGATACTTTGTAACCCCAAAAATTATCCACTTTTGAGGGATCCTTCTAAATTTAGACGCAATATAAAAAAAATAAAGATTAATTTATAGGCTATTCATCTCGATAAACTCAAGGTAAGCACATATTCGATTACAAGCTCAATAGACGAATTTAAATCGAATTTGCGATAACCGCTATGGATCCATGACTATCTACGACATTCAAACCTTTCCAAAATATCTAGACAGAAGTGTTTGTAAAGTGAAAATTCAGTTATATCCGGGCGTGGGTAAATTTCAATAAAACATGCAAACAAAGAGCCCTTATATTGCTTTCATAACTTCTAAGAAGATGATATGCAAATAGCTATAGGTGTCTATATATACGTACATACCCTTGAACAGCAAATTGTCATCACATTTATAGGTACACAAGAATCTATTTCCGAGCCATTCACATGTGAGCCCATTCGAATGGAACCCAACCATATGTCAACCCAAATGTTGCGCTGCCTACACACTGTGACTTTTAAAGGACCTGCTGGTTTCCTATTTAAATCGATCGCATTACCATTTCAATGTGTCTGCACATCGGGTTGGTTTAAACGCAGCACAACGAATACCAGACCCTAAGATGAAATCAAGAAATCGTCGCCAAATCAATTCGCCAAAGATATTCTGCAAAAAAAAAATGGAAATCTTACTTTAAATTGACTTTCTTTCCTGGGGCGCAAACAATATTTTTGTTGTACGTCTGATGCGTCCGTATCCATATATGTATGTATTACACAGCATACGTATTATAAGTTCGCAGGATACAGACGCTGCACAAATTAGAGAAACTCTACACTTCTGACTCGGGAGCATAAAACGTTCTTAAGTTTCCCCAAAGCATTTCAAACTCAACAACTATTGCTTCAGGTTTGAATTCGCCCGACTGAACTCTCTTTTCGGCGTTAAATACTACTACAGACTACTACTTTTCATGGTGGATTGCATTTAATGCATAGAACATGACGACTGGCAAGACAAGCTTGAATAAAGCCTGGAACATCTAGAAGGACATTTAAGCGCCTTTGAACAGAAATGCAAATTAACGCCTCAACAAGTCCTTGAAAATGAACTAGTTCGCTTTGTGCGTTTCGTGAAAATGGAATTGAATATTCTCGTACATACTTTCCACCTGGCACTGACAGTGTTGAATTTCTTGGACTTGCCTTTTGGCATACAATGGATTCGGGAAGAAGTTGCGACCGTGTTGCAAGTTTTGTATTTTCAGATTAAAGTTTTATGTCTTCCTATTATGCTAAGAGGAAAATTTAGCCGCATATGGGCGATACTACGAAAGGTATCAAACCGGTCAATTAAAACTGCCATTTAAGTTTTCGTCGAACCATTTAAACTAACATTTCCAGTTCACAGATTCACAAAATTTTGGAAATCAATAATTATTATATAATTATTATTTGAGCTTTAAAATCATAAATATTTATTATTAAAACATTTCACATTCGAAAACGTAATTATTACAATTATATTTTAATTATTTCCTCAAATTTGTAATAAATATTTATTAATAATTATTATTTTTCCCTGCGCGATATGAATGATGATTTCGATAAGAAGATTGGGACGAGCTAAGAAGCATACGAAAATGCCAGTCAAACTCGCATATGAATATTACAAAACGCGACGGGGACTTTGTGGCATATATTCAGAGGACTGACTCTTCACATCAATTGTGCCAAATTTGGAAACACCATGATTTTTTTTTCTATTTTCCTCAAGTAGCATGGACCAAGCCATGATTGAAGTATATTTGTTGCATCTTCAGACTGTGTTTTTTTTTATTTAATACGTATTATTCGCAAATTTTCAAATCCAATTGTATTAAAATCAAAAAAATTTACCGTTGGAAAGTCAATACGTAGGGACAACTGTTGTCAAATTTGCCAGTTCAAAATACCGTTGAAAATTATTATTTCAATTTCTGATGGAAAATGTTTTTTTTAATTTCTTTAAAAGTTGAATAGTTGTTTTTTTTTTTTTTTTTTGTTGAGGTGGTTATCAGTTCTAGATCCGTACACCCCTACTTTTTGTGCCACCGGCTTACGCTCATTATACGAGCTGGAAATTATGGGATGTTTTTCCCTTCAGTGCTTTATAGCCCCCATATACGATGCAATCCGTCGTCAGATCGATCTGACGATATTTTCATCGTCAGATCGATCGCACAGTGTATGTGACTATCGTTGGCGAATTCACTGACGATCAAATTTTATCTGCCGATTTGTTGGTGCGATTTTACTGCAATCCGTCGGTCGATCGATTGGATTGGTGTATATGACTGTCGCAACTAAATGTCAAATTATGCAAATATAAAATATGTAGTATACAAAAATGCCTCACAAATCCAAATAGTCAACAAAAATCAATTTTGGTTATATTGGGAGTGAATCATAACCTATATTTTTATACCCTAGACTTTTAGTATAGGGTATATTGTTTTTGTCACGACGGAAATATGTAACACCTTAAAGGAGGCTCCGGAGGTATAGCAATATATATATATAAATGATCAGGGTCACCTCTTGATTCGATTTAGCCATGTCTGTCTGTCTGTCCCTTCGCACGATAACTTTCGATAGAATGAAGCTAGAGCCTTGAAATTTTGGTCAGATGTTGGAAGTATGATCTAGTTGGTTGGTATTGAAAATGGGCATGATCAGGCCAAGAGAACGCCTACCTCCCCTACATATGTAAAATAATTAAATGAAATTATAACTCCTGATTAAATAAATACAAAAAGCTCTAGCTCTGATAGATTGCTCGTGAGGGTAATCTTATATTCCCCTGGAAAAATAAAATCGATCAGCTGAAAACAAACGGTAAATTTCTTACAAAGAGCCCCGTACTACCCTACTTTTCAGATTTTTTGTCCATAACTCATGAACCAATTGACGTAGACAGCTGAATTTTGGCATGTAGCCCTGAAGTGAGAAGCTGCTTGGGTTTTAGTAAGTTGGGCATAATCAGATCAAAAAAACGCCTACCTCCCCTACAAAATTAAAAAAATTAAATATTACTTTAATTATGGTAACTTTCGATAGAATAACACTAGCGAGTTGAAAGTTTAGCAGAACGTTGTTAGTAAAATCTAGTTAGTTGGCGTTGAAAATGGGCAAGATCCGACCCAAGGAACCCCTACCTCCCCTATAAATGCAACTTCAAATAAGCGATAACTTTTGATAGAATGAAGCCAGCGACTTAAAATTTTGGTCAAATGATTCAAGTGAGATTGAGTTAGTTGGCATTAAAGATGGGTTAGATCCGACCTAAAGGAACCCCTACCACCCCTAGAAATGACATTTTAAATAAGCGATAACTTACGACAAATAAATCTAGCGACATGAAATTTTGGTTAAATGTTTGTAGTAGGATCCAGTTGGCTAATGCTTAAAATACGTTAAATCTTACCAATGAAACCCTGCTTCCCCTACAAATGAAATTTCAAATAAGCAATAACTTTCGATAGAATGAAGCTAGCGAAAAATTCTAAAAATATTCGTAGAATGGGTTAATTAATTGATTTTCAGAATGGCCAAGATCCTCCTGAATATGTGCCAACCTCCCCTATAAACTGGCCATATAGGAAACTCACTTTTAATGCATATGGTCGTTGCCAATTGGTACTTTTGGTATCACCACTAGGTCTGTACAAGTCTAGGGTATATACGCTTCGGACTCCAAGCCGAAGCTTTGCTTCAGCCTGGTTTTTTCTTTTTTTTTCTTCAGATTCGGAATCAGCGACCCTAAATACCCTTTAGTATAAGCCAGCCAGATCGGACGAGTATTCCCCCATGAAAATAGGGTTGCCATGAAAAACCCCATGTTTTCGTTGCTTTGTCGTAAAAGACGCGGAAAGAGACGCGCTGCTTATGAGTTTACACTTGCGTTTTTCCAACGCAAACACAAAGCAGCGAAAAGGCGAGTTGCTTTACGCGTTGAGATGATTGACTCATGAGGCTTCTTTTAGAAGTTCAGAAGCACCGTTACTTATATCCAGCTCGCGGTATTGTGAGGCTAATGAAAACTGGAACGAATAACGAGTTCGTAAATTAGCAATATTCCTTAAATCTTCTTTTTTCAAAACAAATGTCATATTTGTGAAGTTAATATTTTTTTTTACACTCGAGATGATAAAAACTTGTTTAATTTTTGAGATTATGAAATTAGATGTAAACTCCTGGATTGCGCATGGCCCTGCTCTAAAATTTGATTTTAACTGAAAACTAAATTCCTCTATATATCGTAAAATCGAACTTTTGTCATTCGTATGTGAGACGACCAAATTTGGCAAATTTCTTGACGACTGTCCTTATGATAGCTACCGATTTCGTTTTTCATATATTTGCTCCTTATAGTTTCGTTGAAATCCGCTTCAATAATTTCTCGATTCTGACTAGTTGAACCAAATTTCTTGTTTGCTCAAGTGTATTACAGTCTATGCTCACATCATGAGTTTCAATTTCCAAATATCCCTTTCGCATCGATTCATTTTAAAGGAAATGAAAATCGAATATTCCCGCTGTTGGTGATATTCGCACGATAGCGTCAATGCGTTAAACAGACTCCATACACCGGAAAGCTAAATTATTCAGGATATCCTGTCGGATTCAGCTCATGAGCTCATACGGTGAATGGCGGATATGTTCAACAAGGAGCAAGGATCTCATCTTGGTATATACCTATATACGTACTCAATGACTTGATTGGTGAATGGAATTCAATTAGCCTGGCTATGCATTCTAGTGCCTGATTTCTGTTTGCTTAGCAAAAGTACGGATACCGTCGTAGTGTCACTAAATTATTTCACTAGCCGTTGGTTGTTATGGAGTTTTGTATGCTGGAGCGATTTTAGTCGGCGACGACAAGTAGCAGGAAATGCTTTCAAATTGCTAATGCTGTTTGTGAAAGGCGACTCTTCGCCACCACGACAAGTTGAGCATCCCGATTTGGATGAGTGCTGACGAAACCATGAAAGAGAGAAGAAAATAAGAGTGTCCAGGCCGGAAATTGAATTAAGTCAATTTGAGCAAATTCTATGAAATAGTACAATACCAGCGACTGCTACTCGTGATCAGAGTAGTACGATTGTCAAGGGAGAGGTTGCATTCTTATATAATATTTGTATTAACCCATTGTCGGGTATGGTGCGTCAACTATTCCTAAGAAGGCTTGTTGACGTTTCTTTAGCAAATATCCGGTTTCGGACGATGTACCGTGCTAGCATACCCTTTAATCTTTAACATCACCCTGTGTTGGATACCGAGCCATAGTGGTTTCGTGGGAAACTGCGTGGCGGATGATCTGGCTCGGGAGGGCAGAACTGGGGGGTTTGACGTAAGATTGGAGGATATAGCAATGCCTTTTGCTACGTGTAAATCGGCGATTAAGGCCACTGCTGTCAACAGGACCAATACAAGATGGCTCAACGGGGAAACATGCAATACGACAAGGTCGATTTGGCCGATATTAGATTCCGGCCGCTCTGCCGGCCTGGTTTCGATGAATAGGAGGCACATTGGCAGAGTTGTTGGAGTTATTACCGGACACTGCGCAATCGGGGAGCATGCCAGGAGGCTTAATATCCCCCATCATGATTTCTGCAGGAGTTGTGGAGATGAGGAGGAGGAGGAGACCATCCTCCACTTTCTCTGTCATTGTCCGGCCTTGGCTGGTAGGAGGGGCTACTTTCTGGGCTCGCGGATCTTTCATGATTTGGATGACCTTAAGAATATATGCGCCTTCCGGTTAAATCGCTATATCAGTAGCACGGGCTGGTTTGATACGCAGCCCTCTTAAGGAGACGGTTTTTCTTTTCCGGGTGGTGTCACAACGGGCCTTCGGAGGCCTAAGTGTGCTGTGTGTAGCACGGCAGCCCCTTAACCTAACCATACCCTTTAATCGCACTGATTATGTAATTAAAATCAATGAAGCTAAGTTCGGCACACATGAACAACCACGACAGAACTTCCATCAAACCATCTGTCATAGAACAGTGAAAATGAGGAAAATTTTATTGCTACACGTTCTATTGATTTTGACGTGGTTTGATGGGTGCTCGTGACCAAAATGGTTGCCGTGTATGCTGTAAGGCGGAACGAGCGTGACCACTAACCATTCACCTCACAATAAAATGGTCTTAAAAATTAAGTCTTCTACCATGATTTGTACCACATATTCCCTGTTTGGGATAAAACGACTAGGTATAGTACATAATATCCACCAGTAACGTCTGTGATCCGCAGTTTGGCCGAGGCCAGCCCAAAGCCACAGTAAGGCTCAGGTCCAGGCCTTGGTGGCCTGGCACCCAACACAAGAAGACTCGGTTTTTGGTTGCCAACAGTTGAAGGAGTTCGCAACACTCCTTCACCAGTTTTGAAGAGATCTTATATGAGGAGAGCGCTTTTATAGCTGTTAGGCTGTCTGAGTAGATAGCAATGTGATCGCCGCGAAGTCCAGTTTCCGAGATTACCCTGGTGCAGACCTCAATCGCGTGGATCTCAGCTTGAAAAACGCTGGGCGAGACTCCCGTTACGATCGAAATCCTGGTGTTGGGTCCAAATACACCCTCACCAACACCCTGTACTGTTTTAGACCCATCGATGAACCACTTAATACATCTAGGGTTTGGACAGGGTGTGCCATTTACCCATTCAGAGCGGTCAGGGATGAGGGCTGAAAATTTTCTGCCGAAGCAAACCTCCGTGATCATGTAATCTGATCTCAAGCAGATCTGCACGTCAGCAATTTGATTCAGAATGCTCATGTGATCGCTTGTTCACTACGCACGTCGGAAGTTAAACGAAATTTAAGAGCATTTAGAGCTACTGATTCTTGAATTAATATATGCAACGGAGTAAGTCCAATAATCGCCTCCAGGGCTGGCGTAGGACAAGTGCGCATAGCTCCAGTGATGCCAAGGCAGGCAAGACGTTGAGGCTTATTGCACTTCAGTAAGACAGAAGATTGCTGAGTTTGCGGCCACCACACAAGCGCTGCGTAGGTCACCATGGGCCGCACCAGCTTGGTGTATAACTACTCAATTATCTTTGGGGTGAGCCCCCATGTCCGTCCAAAGAAACTTCTGCACATTGTGCGTGCGGCTTTGCCAAGTACATTATCTATGTGAGTTTCGAGTCTAGAGTTACCCCGAGATATTTAACTTCAATGAAATAATATAAGGTCGTGCCGCCTAACGGAATTGGATCCAATGTAATATTTCTTTTTCGTGCGAACGGCACAACGACAGTTTTCTGTGGGTTTACATGTAAGCCCACAGCAACACACCAGTGTAGAGCTATGTCGAGGACCGACCTCATCACCTCAGTGATGGTAGATTCGAATTTTCCCCTGACTATGATAGTTAAATCGTCCCCGTATCCGATAATAAGATAACCGCGCTCATTAAGCATTGAAATCAGGTCGTCTACGACAAGGGACCACAAAAGGGGTCACCTTGTGGACAACCCTTTACGGCATTCACGCAAATAGATGTACTGCCTAGAGTTAAGTTAATATCCCGTCCACGGAGCATGACATCTATCCATGCAATGGTAGCGGGTGGGATGTCCTTGAGTTCCAGTGCTCTGGAAATGCACTCGTAGCCCTACGATGTAGGGGGCTCGACAGTTCCATCTTGTGCCTGATATGCAAATAAAGCAACTTTTCTATGGTTTTAAGGAAGAAGGAGGTAACGCTTATCGGTCTATAGTATTTGGGCATATGTTGTGGTTTATTGCTCGCTTTGGGTATGAAGACCACATTAACTTTCCTCCAAGGTTGTGGTATGTCCCCAAGGGTGTAACTTGCCCTAAAAAGCTCGATTAGCGGAGTTATTATGATCTCTAAGCTGTTTTGCAACAGAGCGGGGAAGATGCCGTCTACTGCGGGAGCTTTAAATGGCTCAAAGGATTCTATCGCCCATTTTACTTTGTCCATGTCAAAGATGACCCCCGATAAACTGCGAGCCCGGCTTACGGGAACCCGTTGGGGCCTCGCAGTTGTGCAGGGGTCACCATCAGACAGTACGTTTTTGTTAGTAATAAAATTCGAATTATCTGTCAAATGCCAATACTCAACATGGCATTTAACAAATTCTGTTTCTAAAACACGAAAATAATTTCACGGCAATTGTGAAACGCTGACTCTGCGCAGGCGTTTTAGGAACGCAGCTATTGTCTAGATCAAATGACACCGACCCCACATTCTGTGTCGAATATTTCCTGTCGTTTGGAAGGATGCGTTTAAATCGACAGGAGGTGTATGCTAGAAATATGCTAACGAAACGTCGACTAGGCCTGTTGACGCGCTATGTCACACTAGGTGTTAGCGCAAATATAGTATGCA
Source organism: Chloromyia formosa (assembly GCA_964017055.1). Classification (NCBI taxonomy): domain Eukaryota; kingdom Metazoa; phylum Arthropoda; class Insecta; order Diptera; family Stratiomyidae; genus Chloromyia; species Chloromyia formosa. The sequence continues at coordinate 89,607,184 of OZ024816.1, forward strand.
CTTTGGGCATCAAGTAATATCAGGCTTCTTTGACCATTTTTTCTACTGTGAATTTTCTCTGATGCAGAATTGAAAAAAGCCTTACGGCAACCTTAAGGTTAAGGTCTAAGAAGATTTCGGTTTTAGTGTTTTTTGACTATTGGTATCACGCCCACCAAGTCGATTCCTCATCATATCGTTTCATTTATTAAATCAAATCCCACTGACTTCACATTGAGCGGTAAATATTTTCGGCTGTACCTTAACGTACCTATGCATCAGCCAACTGATTGATGTCATCATACTATCTATGATTGGATGAGAAAAAACACTCTGCAGAGCAAATGGCGTGAAATAAAGTGACTTCGATGTATCGGACTGATGAGGCTTTTGTGTTTTTGTTTGTAATGATTTTGAGTGTTTAGTTAAAAGCAGCAATTCGTCAACTTTTGTTATTAGTTTTGGATTCAACAACACAAACCCAGGTAAATTTCTAGTTTTCTCGCAAGGTTCATCATTATCAAAAGTTATCTGTTGCGACAGATGGTTGTGTGAAGATAAATCGCCAATTTTGCACGGTGAACTAAGGGTCGATTTTGGGAAGCAGATACCTTTCCAAGGCGAATATCCTGTATATAAAATATTATGTCTAACATTCATACTTCCAATTTGTTTAATATGACGCTAAAATAGTTAAGGCCATCACTGCTTAGGAGAGTAATAATTACAAAGTGACTGTCCACGAGCGCAGTCGAACTGACGAAGCTTCAGCGCATTTTATACTTGCCTTCTGCTTATCTTGTCTATTTCTGTGTGTGTTATGTATTGAAATCGTTATGAGTTCATTTAATTTGTCAGGATTTTAGACAGTTCTCAAACTCGAGATAAGGACAACATAGGAGTGATTGTATAAGAGCCCCTGGGGAGGTTTATCCCCTTAATTCCCCCCTTATCTACGCCACTGATATCCACTTTAAATTTAAAGAACCCTACATGTTAGGAAATTTAAAAACGTTTTTGTTACTATGTCGTAAAGCAATAGATTCCGTAAACAAATGAATTTTTTATGGCTCCACAACTCACATAGTACATTTTGGGCACTCGGACAACTGGGAGTATTCTGATTCAAAACAATGTAACGAATCGTTACTGCGGCCACCGACCCACATGCCGGAAGGCGAAATTCGCATAATAAACATCTGGTTGTAATGTGTAACTTCTATTGTACAATGTTTTCGGTTTGTTCTTTTTTCCAGGAACGCCAAAACTCTTGTAACGAAGAACGAAACAATGTTTTTTCAGTATCCATCCATATTTGTTTCATATTGTCATGACGTGAGATTGATGAATGCGATTTTGAGTGTTGGAGGTAGTGAACCGAATACCTCCGAAATCGAAGTATGACAGAAAAGTATGTGATATGAAATATATTACGTTAAGACATGTACATATACTTTGGTGAACAGCGCTATATATGAAAGCTCTCTCTACTTGTGGAGGCCAACAAAAAATATTAGCTCGGATTACAAATGTTAATGCTTGTTTATTTGATTCCAGAACTACTTCTACTTTGCCTTAACCCCTAGCGGGGCATAGCGCGTCAACTACTCCTGCGCGCCATCGTACTCTGTTCTGGGCAATGGGGCGCAACTCCCCAAAAGACTTACCCAGTACCTGACACTCCTTTGCCACAGATCGACGCCATGTGATTCGAGGACCCCCTCTTGGTCGGCCTTGGTTGGAAATGGGGTTCCATTTCATGGCATGCAAAGCAATGCAGTTATCACTCTTCCGCAATGTGTGACCTATCCACTGCCATTTTCGCCTGCGTATCAATTCGTCGATTGGCATCTGACCCGTACGCCGACTTAGCTCTTCATTTGATATTGTTTCGGGCCAGAAAATTCTTAAAATTCGACGAAGACATGAGTTGACGAAAACTTGCAGCTTTCTGGTAACTCCTACGGAAACTTTCCATGTACTGCTCCCATACAAAAGCACTGATAGTACCAGGGAGCGAAACAGGCCCAGCTTGGTCTTGATGCTGAGATAACTGCCCTGCCAGATTTTGGACAGCATGCCGTATGCGCGTTTAGCCTGGTTGATACGACGAGCGATGTCCTGCTCCGTACCACCATTTTCGGCAACAATGCTACCCAGGTAGACGAAGTTGTCCACCTTCTCCACAGGCTGCCCATTAATATTGATGGCAATAGGTGTCGGATTTCTTTTTCGCAACGGTGGGCTAAGAACCTTGGTCTTGTTGGTATTAATCTTTAGCCCAACCTTGCTTGCCTCCCTCTCGAGATCTAATGATTTTGTGGGAGAGTAGGCATATGTCGTCAGCGTAGTCAAGATGTTGTAGATAAGATGTCAAAGTCCATTGAATTCCTCTGTCGAGTCCGGATAGGGCTGCATGCAACACATCGCCGATCACAATGAGGAATAGGATCGGTGAGAGGATGCACCCCTGCCGAACTCCACTGCGAATCTCAAAGTCCCCCGACACCTTACCTTTATGCAGAACGCGACATTTCGCGCCGTCATAGGTTGCCTTAATAATAGCCACAAGCTTCTCAGGGATGCCTCTCCTGCGCAAGGCCGCCCATATAGAATCCCGGTTCACACTATCGAAAGCCTTTTCGAAATCGATGAAAAGCAAGTGAAGCGGAGAATCGTATTCAGCGCATTGCTCGATGATGATTCGCAAGGTGTTAATGTGATCGACACAGGAGAATCCGGATCGAAAGCCAGCCTGCTCTTCATCAATTGTGCTTTCTAAGTGGGCCTTTAGTCTTTCCAGGACGATTTTAGCTATTATCTTGGCAACGGCAGGAAGCACACAAATGCCTCTCCAATTATTACAGTCTGTGAGGCTGCCCTTCTTTGGAAGTTTGATGATCAAACCTTCCTTCCACTCAGTGGGAAAGGTCTCTGTATTCCACGCTTTATCAACAAGTGGGTGCAGCAAATCGGCAGTTACGCTTGGCGCTGCTTGATAAAGTTCGGCAGGGATGCCGTCAAGTCCGGCGGCCTTTCCTCGTTTTAGTGCAATAATTGCAGTGACTATTTCCTCTTTAGTCGGGGCAGTGGACCGTATACGCACATTTTGATGGTTAGCTAAATTATCTATATGAGGGGGAACTTCACCAGAGGTTACACGGTTCAAGACCGCGGCGAAGTGTTCTTTCCACCGCCTCATTTGATCTTCTTCCAAGATAAGTAGCTTTCCATCACTATCTTTCACCGGATGTTGGCAGGAGTTACGACCACCTGTAAACTCCTTGATGACACCGTATACGGCGTTTAAGTTGTTACTTCTAGCGGCTTCTTCTGCTGACGCTAAAAAAGAATTGGCATAAACTCTTTTATCGCGTCGCACACTACGCTGAACTTCTCGAGCTTTCTGACGGTAAAGGAGTTCGATGCTGCTTCGATTGTCGTCTGATGCTGCAGCCAAACGAACTTTCAGCTCCTTTCATTCAACAATCCGCTGCCATGAAGCGTCGGACATCCAGGGCTTATTCCGGCAATCCGGGTTTGGGCCAAGGATGGTATTTGCGCTATCAATGTACGCATTTTTTATGGCATCCCAGTTGATTCCAGAAGACAACTGACAATTTATTTATGCGAATGTTAAAATTACACCTGTGAAAATATAATATATAACTTAATTGTAATTATACTACAACTACTCCTCAATTGCCCTAACCCCTTGTGGGTTATAGCGCGTCAACTGTTCCATGTTGCGCAGTTGACGTTTCGTTGGCGTAAACTGGTTTCGGAGAATACAGTTGCCAGCATGCACCTCATGTACATCCATGGCCACGAACGTCGTCGTGGACGGAATTCGAACCCGAAACGGGCCGGCAGTTAAACATGAGACTGATGCCTCAATACACTGCGCTACCGGTCGCCCCAATAATCGCAAAATAAAAAGTTTCACATTTGAATAAAAAGATAATTCATCGAATTCAATGTGTATGCACAATATAAATTATTTTGAAATATTGGAAATGCGGGTGAGCTATTGAGGTATGGTAAATGTTCGATTGGGTAAGTGCATAATGCTGAATGGGAATAAGTGGGGGTTGTGCTAACTCCACCCTCTTTGAGTCTGTCTCTTCTTCAATACCTATCACATTTTTGTTTTTCACATGCCTAAACAAAAGTCAATGCACTTATCACCAAGGATAAAAGAAAGAACGAAGATATGTGTCGAAAGAAGAAAACTGGCTAAATTACTCCCGTTTCATGCTCTTGAGGACGTGATCGGTTCAGATGGTAAGGACTGAGACCTGCTACACCCATCCACCCACAGGTTTCAAGTTGGGAACCTCCCATCAATCCTAAAGATGTAACTACCACTTAATTATTTCATTGCTACTTCGAGCCGATCCGCACAAAAAGAGGGACAGGCATTTCAATCAGGAAAATCGAATTTTTTTAAGCGAACATGATGCTAAATTATTTATTTATTTATTTTTTTGTTTAGGAAAGAATTTAGACTTCACGGTTCTATTAACCTGTTGCAAGTTACATTTGGGTGTAAAATAACATCACCATAACTTAAATTCAAATAAAAATCAACTACACGTTCTACATTGGCCAGAAAGTCGAAACAAGTCGAAACAATGAATATACATACATCATTCACCCCAATTCGACGTCCGGAACGGCCGTGGCGTACGTTGTTGGGTTCGACTGAAGGAAGAAGTTTATCAACTTTCGGGTGTTTCGCAGACCAGGCCATCAAAATTATTTTTTTTTTATAAACCTATCATTTATAAATCTCAACAAACAACAAAGAAAACTAAGAATACTAAGAATTATTCGTTCACAACCAAAGTCTAGGGCCCGTTTTCTCAATATCTGGTTAAACTGCCAGTTAGCTATCCGGGATACTAAATTTAACCTTAGCGCATGCAATGCTCAAAATAGCGCAGCTAATACAGGAAAAAGTCAGCTGATTTTCTTGGCGGAAAAAAAAATGTTGTAAAATTGCTATATATAGGCCACCCTATATCTTTTAAAGCATTAGTCCTACGCCAAAAGTGATTCGGACCTTTTTTATAAACAATTTTATCTAGATTATTTTGTTACAACAATATTAATCGCTGGGAGTGATAGTTACAGAGATATTTCCAAAAAACGCAAGAACTCCACTTTAACTCCTTCCCCGTATGATATACTCCTAGTATCAACCAACAAATCGGGCCAAGTTTCAAACTTCCTTTATTTTTTTTCTTCAATCACCAAATATTGGCAGCCGTCACCTGGGGTATTATCCAAAACATTCTTGTTTGAAGTACGAGTACGTACATAACATATTAATTCTATTGTATAATATCATTCTCTTCGGAAATTATTCAGTTGAGGCCGCTATACACTTCACGGTGAACGTAAAAATGAAAAAATGTTTTCTTGGAAAACATCTACTAAAATGATTTTTTTTTATCTACAGGGATTATGCTGGAATAAATGGGGAATTCAATAAACCACATTCTGAATATTTCTTCACAACTTTATATTGAGATTTCATATACTTTTTTTAAATTCCCCATACATTTAACCATGAAAAAAATTCATCGTGAAATGTACGCGGAATTAAAAAAAAAGTGTTATACTATATATGAAATCTCAATATAAAATTATGAAAATATATTCAGAATGTGGTTTATCGAATTCTCCACTGATTCCAGCATAATCCCCGTAGATAAAAATATCTTTAGTAGATATTTTCCAAGGAAACTTTTTTCATTTTCACGTTTACGGTGAAGTGTACAGCACAGCGCCTTTTACACAATAAAATTAAAACATAGATAATAATAACAGAAACTGAATAACTGTCACATTTTTTAACCCGTTATCAATACCCCTTTGGGAAGACAATTTCCAAAATTAATTTTGTTATTGAAAATTGCCATGAAATTTCACCACTTCACATCAGTGTAAATTTTCCAATTTCCATTTTTGCAATATGTCACTCCCTATAAAATTCCCAAACGTATCCTGATTTGGTTAACCAAAACATAACAATCGTTCAATTGTTCTTCATGGTACGTGTAGATGGGGAACCATTCAATTTTGGGACTCCATATGGCTCGTGTAACGTGACCAATTTCAATTAAATTTCATTACTTCAGAATTGTGTACTAATAATGGTCAATACATATATCAAGTATTGACCATAATTGCGAGGGATAGGAAGCCAATTGTCAGTCCAGGCTAGGCAAAATTATAATGATTCAGATTATGTTTAGCTTGTTTTAAGTCATCTTTTGACAAAATGTATATTATGAAAGAAAATCTTCCATGTTATTCACGCCATACGCGCAATTTCAAAGTTTTTGAGAATAAAAGTGGTGTATATCATTGCTAACTTAGTCTATCTGACTAAGCCAGCAAGACAGCGGTATTGGCTATAAAGCCGAGTAATTTTTTGAGTGGAGTTTATTGCTGGCTTAGTCAGATAGACGAAGTTAGCAATGAAATACTCCACTTTTATTCTCAAAATGTATTTTAATATTTTTGTTATCCATCGGCTCAACCCTCCCTCTTCATTACAAAGACCGCGTGCTTTCTTTCAAAACACAGATCGGACAGGTCCAAGTAGCGTGCTTGTGTAATCCGTTGAATAAACCAACACAAAATATCTAAAACTAAAGTGTTTTCAAGACATTTTAAATTTTGCGAAAGTTTTTTTTTATCAGAAATGGGCCGAGCTAAATGCCTTTCACTTACTTCCCCTCGACCTACAGATTAGGTTCAACGCCGCGTGTAGCGCGGTTAGACTTAAGGAGTCTGCGTACTGGACAGCGAAACCATATGGGCATAGCAACATTCTGTCCTCCCTGGAGGGAGCGGTGCATAATATGCTACCAATGGACTACATCGTACCCGAAACAGACTTCGAGAAACACTTCGCTACTAGATATCCAACTAGAGCGGAATGGTGTGACGAAGATGTGATGTCGGGATATGATCTGAGAATTTTTACCGATGGCTCGAAAATGCCTTGTGGAGTCGGTACAGGGTTCTTCGCCGAAGACCTCGCAGTCTCTAAGCTGTTCCGCCTCCCTGATTTTGCTAGTGTATTCCAGGCGGAAGTGCTAGCAATTAGGGAGGCCTGCCGGATGTTGAGGCGCATCATGGTTACCACAAAGGATATCGCAATTTTCACGGATAGCCAGGCTGCCATTATGGCCCTCGAGGCAGCGACAGTGTCATCTAAAATAGTAAAACAATGCCGTCAAGAACTGAACTCTCTGGCCACCCTTAACAGAGTCACCCTTCTCTGGGTTCCGGGTCATATGAGTATAGCGGGAAATGAGCAGGCCGATCACCTGGCGCGGTTGGGACAGATAATATGCAGTGGTTGTCAGTGCGCCACTTAGCGCCACTAAGAAGAAAGTACATACATGCTACATTAACTTAGCAAACAACAGATGGGGCGCATTAAGAACGTGCATCGCCTCTTGGAAAATATGGCCATCCTATAATACACAAAGAACAAATGGCCTTCTGATAAGGATCCGTCCAGAGGTGGCCAGGATTGTCGCCGTTACAACGGGTCACTGGCCTGTGGGAGAGCACGCAGCCAGACTTGGTATTCCCTACAACGAGTGCTGTCGTAGTTGCAAGGACAGTGGGGAGAAGGAGACTCTTTTACACTTTCTTTGGGCAGTGCCTTTCTTACAGACATAACCGAGATCTCCTCTTTGGGAACTGGCAAGATACTTCATTTCTTAAATTCCACAGGGTGGATTTAAGAAAATACCCCACCCGACCCCTCTGATTTACTTAATAGCATCAGTTTTTCTCTTACGAGGCTTGTGGCATCAAAACGGCGCGCACCAGCGCTAATTGGGTATTCTTCTTTTTGGGGGCTCTACCGCCACCTAAACCAACCAACCAACCAAATGCCTTTCAAATGAGGAGGTCACAAAAATCAAAACATTGAAGGAAATAGGCTTTGCAAATTGCAGTATTACGAGGAAGATTGATCGAAGTCATAAAGTTTTAAATTTCATAATTACTGATACTCCAAATTATAGCCAATAGCAAAAGGGACGACTGAGGCCGAGAGGTGGAAAATCTGACCGATAGCAATTCTACGCTGACGACGAAGAAAATTGCGTTTCAATCTGGGACTTCTGAAAGTATTACAACTGTACGAAGAATTCTGAATTCTTCCATCAACCGAAAAGAAGCGAAGCGAAGCGAAGCGTGAAGGGTATCATACCTATCATACCTATCACCTATCATACATATCATACCTATCACATCTGTGAAGGGTATAATAAGTGCAAGTTTTCTGTTACATAAATCGTAAAGCGGGGCACCTTGAATTTAATAGAAGTCATTATATTATGGTGATATTCAGTGACGAATGATATATGCTCCTGTATGTACCAGTGACGTGCACTTCATACAAGCGAGTCAAGCGCCGCTTGATTTAACAATTGTAAAAAATGTACCTCAACGTTTCATTTAAACTATACACTCATTTATACATAGTATAAACATTCAAATAACGCAATGGAAATAAAAAACGTATTGCTAGTCTTCAATGCAATTCACCCGCATCTTTACCCCTATATGTATGCAAGCAAGCTGTATGAATTCGCTCGCTACAACGTATCAGTGCCAACCGGGTTGTTAAGATGTTTGTGTTGGGGAACAGAGCAATTTGGTCTTCTTCACACTAATTCGCCCCTATTTACCCCTATCTGTATCTGACCTTCTCATAATCGATCTGGACTGCTGGAATTGGTCAATATAATTTTCTTATGTTTCTTTAAAATGGTTACCACAAAGGATATCGCAATTTTCACGGATAGCCAGGCTGCCATTATGGCCCTCGAGGCAGCGACAGTGTCATCTAAAATAGTAAAACAATGCCGTCAAGAACTGAACTCTCTGGCCACCCTTAACAGAGTCACCCTTCTCTGGGTTCCGGGTCATATGAGTATAGCGGGAAATGAGCAGGCCGATCACCTGGCGCGGTTGGGACAGATAATATGCAGTGGTTGTCAGTGCGCCACTTAGCGCCACTAAGAAGAAAGTACATACATGCTACATTAACTTAGCAAACAACAGATGGGGCGCATTAAGAACGTGCATCGCCTCTAGGAAAATATGGCCATCCTATAATACACAAAGAACAAATGGCCTTCTGATAAGGATCCGTCCAGAGGTGGCCAGGATTGTCGCCGTTACAACGGGTCACTGGCCTGTGGGAGAGCACGCAGCCAGACTTGGTATTCCCTACAACGAGTGCTGTCGTAGTTGCAAGGACAGTGGGGAGAAGGAGACTCTTTTACACTTTCTTTGGGCAGTGCCTTTCTTACAGACATAACCGAGATCTCCTCTTTGGGAACTGGCAAGATACTTCATTTCTTAAATTCCACAGGGTGGATTTAAGAAAATACCCCACCCGACCCCTCTGATTTACTTAATAGCATCAGTTTTTCTCTTACGAGGCTTGTGGCATCAAAACGGCGCGCACCAGCGCTAATTGGGTATTCTTCTTTTTGGGGGCTCTACCGCCACCTAAACCAACCAACCAACCAAATGCCTTTCAAATGAGGAGGTCACAAAAATCAAAACATTGAAGGAAATAGGCTTTGCAAATTGCAGTATTACGAGGAAGATTGATCGAAGTCATAAAGTTTTAAATTTCATAATTACTGATACTCCAAATTATAGCCAATAGCAAAAGGGACGACTGAGGCCGAGAGGTGGAAAATCTGACCGATAGCAATTCTACGCTGACGACGAAGAAAATTGCGTTTCAATCTGGGACTTCTGAAAGTATTACAACTGTACGAAGAATTCTGAATTCTTCCATCAACCGAAAAGAAGCGAAGCGAAGCGAAGCGTGAAGGGTATCATACCTATCATACCTATCACCTATCATACATATCATACCTATCACATCTGTGAAGGGTATAATAAGTGCAAGTTTTCTGTTACATAAATCGTAAAGCGGGGCACCTTGAATTTAATAGAAGTCATTATATTATGGTGATATTCAGTGACGAATGATATATGCTCCTGTATGTACCAGTGACGTGCACTTCATACAAGCGAGTCAAGCGCCGCTTGATTTAACAATTGTAAAAAATGTACCTCAACGTTTCATTTAAACTATACACTCATTTATACATAGTATAAACATTCAAATAACGCAATGGAAATAAAAAACGTATTGCTAGTCTTCAATGCAATTCACCCGCATCTTTACCCCTATATGTATGCAAGCAAGCTGTATGAATTCGCTCGCTACAACGTATCAGTGCCAACCGGGTTGTTAAGATGTTTGTGTTGGGGAACAGAGCAATTTGGTCTTCTTCACACTAATTCGCCCCTATTTACCCCTATCTGTATCTGACCTTCTCATAATCGATCTGGACTGCTGGAATTGGTCAATATAATTTTCTTATGTTTCTTTAAAATGTATGTATTTCCGATTTACTAGGTAATATGCAAGCGCTACACTTTCAGCTTGTATGATGAATCAACAACAACTGTCTGAAACATGTTTTTCTAACAAAAACTTGGTTTTGGAACGGTCGTCCCTATGACAGCTATATGATATAATAGTCGGATTTCAGCCAAATTCGGGAGTGCGATTTGACTAAAAATACTATTTATTAGTGAGAAATTTTAAGAAGATATCTTTTGAACTAATAAAGTTTTTCTCACAAAGACGAATTTTTGGACCGGTCGTTCCTATGGCAGCTATTGTATATGACCTAGCAGTCCGATTCTGTTGGTTCCAACATATTTATAGCGTTTAATAAAAAGAAGACTTTGTGCAAATTTTGTGAAAAATAGCTTTCGAAATAAAAAAGTTTTTCTCACTAAGATTAATATTTGTACCGGTCGTTCCTATTGCAGCTATATGACGTGGTGGTCCGATTCCATTGGTTCCGACATATTTACAGCGTGCAATAGAAAGAAGGCTTTATACAAAATTTCAGCTCGATAGCTTTACAACTGAGGGACTAGTTTGCATAGAACCAGACGGACAGACGGACAAAGCTTAATCGACTCGCCTCATCATACTGACCAAGAATATATATAGTTTAGATGGTCGGAGATGCTTCCTTCTGTGCATTGCAAACTTCATGACAAAGTTAGTATACCCTAGCACATCCGTGAAGGGTATAAAAATAAAAAAAATCGGTTGCTGCCAGCTGAAGACTTTCAAAACGAAAATAAATTTATTCTTTCAACTGTACGAATTAGCACTAAATAGGCCCGCATTTGTTACACTTCTTTCAATTAACTCCTGTGCTTTTTCTCCGCCGGCTTAAGAGAGGTTGAATATTCGGTCATTTGAGAATGAAGTTCATCAAACTATGGTGCCACGGAGAGTTATACTTTGCCCTATTTTGTGTTCGTGAAAAATTTTAATGGCAAACTTTTCAGCAGTTTCGGGAATTTTTGTATTCGTGATTCTGAATTTGGGGATTTTGTATTTATGGATTTTGCATTCGAGGATTTTGTGTTTGGGGACTATGTAATTGGAGAATTTGTGTTTGGAGATTTAAATTTTCGAGATATTGAGTTTAGGGATGTCTCTTCATGTGTGGATTTCCTTACGGGGAAATCGTTTATATGTCAGCGTGCGGTAGGAGGAGGAACTTGTGCAAAGTTTCTGCTCGATCACCCTGAAACTGCGAAGTACAATAGTTTGCACAGGTGACAAACAGACAGTCATCCGGACATAAGTTGAACGACTTATCTCGTCTTCATGACTAAGATTATAAACATTTATATATACGAGTACTTTAGACAAAATAACTGGCGCAACAGTCCAAATTTGGATCATGGCTTCCAGGTGAGTTAGCATCATCTCATTTACCAGATCGTGACGGTGTGTTTTGTGCAGAAGTGTGTGATCTCATTTAACAGCTGAGTGGGCTCATAGTCCGACACGTAAACTCCCTTTTTTCTGTCGAAGACTACTGCATTCAGTAGGAATCGAACCGGGGCCCAGTGCATAGAACGTTATGCTATCCGGACTACCTATATAAGTACTTTAGATGGTCGAAGATATTTCCTTCTGTGAATAAAAATAACTGGCCATCAACACGGGCTGAGCAAAACATAGACAAAAGCGGCATATAGAAAATCTGGAGGTCTCACTAGAAAGTGTCTTCATAACACCGCGAGTGGCGATGTATGGGTTGAATATGCTAACGAAGACTACCTGGTCTATGTACACTCCAAATTCATTTTTTGGATGGTCATATGCAGCGATCCATATGTCTCATGATAAAAGGACCTTCTTGACAATAAAGTGATATCTAGACAATATGGGTGTCGTATGACACTGTTTGTTGAAGCGGATGCACTAGACTGCCGTTGAAGTCACTTTGAATCCTTTGGTAAGGAAAAAGGACATTCGTGGCCATGAAGTGATATAAAGGCAAAATTAGAATCATATTACTGGGGATGTTGAGACAAATGCACTAGATTACTGCTCAAGGTATTTTGAGCTCTTTGGTGAGGGAAAAAGACATGTATCTATTGCTCAACAAATATTGTATCTGCTGCTCAATAGATGCTACATCTGCTCATCTATAGATATTGAATCTGATGCTCAGTAGACCCTGTATCTGTTAATCAATAGACACTATATCTGTTGCCCAATAGGTACTGTATGTGCTCGAGGATCCTGTATATTTTCTTTGTAGATACTGTACTGTACGTATGTGACGCTCAATAGGCAATTTAACTATTGATCAATAGATACTACATCTGTTGGTGAATAGATACTACATCTGTTTCTCAATAGATGCTGTGCATGTTGGTCAATAGATAGTGTATGTGTTGCGCATGCGCAGTAATATAATCGTGGCAATGACGACCACAATATTTTCAAAGAAAACCATAGACAACTTAAAAGCTAATGGATCAAAATTAAAATGGATTTTTAAGGGACGGGCCTAAAGTACCGATGAACATCATCACTCTTTTCGTGTCAGCATTGATATCGTAATATGGTTGGCTTTTTTTTTGCTTTGTCATATTTTAAAATATTTCTCTGACCAAATGAAAATAAAAGCTTATTGTCTTTTTAATGAATTGGATAAATACAATCATTTCCAGCATTTATTTATTTGATTAAGAAAGATGGGTAGTAACCAAAAATTATTGCCAGCAGATTTAAGTTACACGACTATGTCTCACCCATATCTTTAAAATTATCAAAAACGTCATCACTTTAACAGATTGCCATAAGATTCGTCTTGTTTCGGTTGTGCCCTTCAAGTCAAGTATGCCTATTTGTTTCCAGAAATCCCAACAGCCTTTCCAGCTCATTTAGCAATCGCTCACGCCTTGCTGCTTTAATCTTGTAATAAATTAGTCCCCGGCACAAATGTTTCTAAACAGAGTTTAGTTTTAATTTAGACGAACATTAGCATCGTTTGTCTTTCGACATTGAATTCTTGACTTTAAACAAATAATGGGAGATTTAAAATTCAGCAACATATGCCGCATATCCTTGGTAGTCTATCCCATGGGCGTTCATCCGTGTGTCGTATCATTTCATGTGATGAAATCTACGAATCATGGTAGAGCGAGGAGCAGGATAAGCGAGCATTCAAAATAAGTGTATATATGTAGATAGAAAGATACCGGCATGAGAATTATGAAGATATGTATATCTAGAGGCAAATTTCTATTTAGGCTCGTCGTATGTAGCCATACATACGAGAGAATGCTGCAACTCATACCTCAGACGAGTACAGGTTTATCTATACAAGATTAATGGTCTACGACATTATGATACCGAGTATTCAGCACTTTCCGGAGAACAATAATAACATGAAAAGTTGCACACTTATAAAATGCCTCATGTGAAAAATAAATTATTAAATTGCAGTCAACGTTGTCGACAAATTTTATCAAGCGTACTTTGCTTATCGTTAGACGAAATTACGTGTACAATTAAGATAAGATAGTGGCATGAATGTACATACATGAATATAATTCTGAGAGTAGTGCTTTAAGAGCCTTGAGACCTATCTGAAGATTGCAAATGTAGTTCTAATTTATAATAGGGCACCAGGATCTAAAACTTATTCCAATTTAATGAAAATGGATTATCCAATAGAATAGAGTGGCGTTTAACTCGAGGTGTGTTAATGTTGTAATCCTATAAGCAGGAGTAGGCTTAGCTATTAAGCTTTATCGTTTAGATAAATTTGTGCAGCGTGACTTTAAGGTAGAAAATTGCCTCACTTTTGCAGTCGATATTAGGGACAGGAAATACCTACCGGCTATTTCGACAACCGGTATTTTCTATTTTCAAAACCGGTATCCGGTACTACTTTTGAAAACCAATAACTGAGCAAAAATAACCGACTAGCAAAGTCTCAAGCTTTTGTGATCCCCGTTTCAAATCGCACGCTAAAGTGCCGACGCACAATCTACAGAACAACGAAACCACTTGGCAATTATGCATATTAACTAATTTACCTCTGATTTTCCTAAAGTTTTACTATGTTCTTCTCCAGACCTGATGATGCTGATCAAGAATATACACTTCCGATCACTAGGATAGGCCCACTCGAAATACTAACGGCATATTCTCGAAACTTTATGACATTATATACAGTAGTCTACTTATTCATTTCATTACAAAAAAAAAAGATTGTAGTTTTGAAATTTGGCTCAATTGATGTGGAGAGTCCTCTGGAAACATGCTTCAAAGTTCCCGCTGATAGGGGGCCCGGAAGTATATGACAAGGCCGTTAAAAGTCATTTTTCCGGTTTTTCTTGAATATTTCGGTTTTTTAGTGTAGACATCGATGTACGAGTAATAACAGGAATACAGAATCGTGTTGTTTTGAAATTTTTCGAAATCAGTAAAAGCAATCTGCTGAATATATTCTCCAAAATTTCCGTTGATATAGGATCCAGAACTGTAGGGGAAAGGGAGCCGAAGGTCATTTTTCCCAGTTTTCCTTGAATATTTCAAAACTATGAGTTCTACAAAAAAGAGTTCTAGACGCGAATTAGGACACGTACAATTTCTTACCAAATGATATATCACACATTTGACCATAAAATTGTATATCATACTGTACCTTACACCATAAACCTGGGAAAACTGAAAAAAATCCCATTGACTCCCTCTACCCTACACTTACGGATTCACATCAACAGAGATTTTGGAGAATATATTCAGAAGACTGCTTTCATGAATTAAGCAAAATTTCAAAAACACAATGCACTTTTTTTCTGTTATTATTGTACATTCAAGAAAAATCGGAAAAAAGATATATAACGGCCACTTCCGAACCCTCTATCAACGAGAACTTTGGAGCATATATTCAGAGGACTCTCCGCAGCAATTAAGCCAAATTTCAAAAGTTCAAGAATTTTTTTCCTATATTTCATTCGTAGCGTAGGCTATCTCTTAAGTCAAGGCTGAAGTTAATTGGTTTCTTCTTCAGACCAGGATTTTTTCCTTTAATTTTACACGTAAAGTTCGCAAATTTTCAAAGCTAAGTTCTTAAAATTTATGTGCCGCACGAAACCTAATACAATGGGCAACTTTTGTCAACTTTGCAGTTTTATCAGTTCAAAGTCGCGTTGTAAAATAATCATTCGAATTCCCGATGAAAAATCAACTTTTAATTTTCTTTTAAGTTTGAAAAGTTGTATCTTCGACTTTTTCCCAGTTGCAAAGATGACCGTTACATCATTGCAACTGAGAAAAAATCCGTTTACAAATCTCGGATTAAATGATCGGGGAAGTGGTAAATTTTAATTTTGTCCGGCAAGTCCAGCTTTTTGATATTATACAATTTACAAAAAATGATATAACTCTGTAACGGTTAAAGCGATAGTGTCCATGTCATTTGTCAATATACCTGAAATGAACACTACTATCTAACATTAATGTATTTACCATCACGAGCGATACAACTTGTATTTCGATCATATTAAGCCTTTTATCACTCGATTGAATACTGCTCGGGAACCGGAACAACCGATAGATTTTCCAATAACCGCCGTCCCTAGTGGATATGTTATAATGTATATTGATCGCTCTCTTGAAATATCACCTTAAGTCCTCTTTTATTTTTGGTTCATGCTCAGCAATTCCATGGCTCGGTTAACTGAGTGACCTGAACATAACAATTTTGCCTACTGCATGTTCGGAAAAACTACCCACTCTTCGGTGCGCTCAGCTCTCTTAATTTGACCTGGTACCCTCGTGATGCCTATTTATTCTAATCCTGATAATTCTCTGACAATCTCAATCTTATGGATAAGTAAAAATAAATAACTGGCGCAACAGGACCAAGGGCTCGAGATGAGTTAGTATCATCTCATTTACTAGATCGTGACGGTGTATTTTACCCTAAATGGGTACTCGTTTAACAGCTGAGTGGGTTCATAGTCCGTAAATCCCCTTTTTATCGAAAACTTCTGCATTCAGTAGGAATCGAATGGCGACTCAACGCCTAGAAGGTGAACGTGCTAACTACTGTGCCATCCGGTTTCCTATGGATACTGTTCGCATAACTATCCTGAAACTGTGGGCTTACCAAACATCCTTATTGGCTTGCTAAAATTATAAGAAGAATTTATTCCTAGCGGCAGACTAGTCTTTGTGGAAAAGCAGCTCCAGTTGGCACTAAACAATTCAGGCTTCGCTTTCGGAGAATTTGGCAGAAATCAGGGGTGATACTATAAGAAAAAGACATTTGACCATAACCGTCAATGGTATTTGAAATGGCATCTGGGAAGGGTTTTTGGACGATTCTATGTGTCTAAATTGTTTGAATGTTGGGAAAAGAAAAGGGGAAAATAGTTCCGCTTAGGCGCTTTGAATTTAACCAACTATTATAATGGAATTATATTATATTATATATATAATTATAATGGAATTAATTTTTCACAAACCTTTCAACCACACCATTTTATAAGATCATTGCTATTCTCTCTGAAGTATCTTCATTGTGTTGACTAAAAACCTTCAATGTATGTCTGCTCCAAACAAGCTAAAAATACACCTACAGATATTTGTTAAAAAAAAGTACGAAATACTCACTTGCATCCATAACAAGGAAAACGATTCTTTTCCGAGAAGATCCTTGAGAGCAACATCGGAAAACTTAGGATATAATTTAGGCAACTAGTCGCTTCTTCAGCATACATACTGTTATCACCTGGTAGTAGTAAAAGCATCTAACCAGACACAACATTTGAGGTGGTGCCCTGCTACTCGCGTATCTAAATTGACAACATTATGAAACTACTTTTTGTTCTTTTCAAATCGCAAACTTTTCTTTGTACAACACTGACATTAATGAGATGTTCTTGTTTTGTATTCGTCGCGTAAGATGTCAGGACATAATATCAAATACGGTTTGACATTGTATGAAAGCAATTGGTGAAATATTGCTGCCTGTGATACGTTCGTGAAAGATCTGACAGGAGTGTGGTTCTTTGGAATTTGGTGTTACCATGTCTGAACCAGGAAGGTTGATGTAGTGGGATAAATCTGCTAAACACACATGCTGATGCAAGTTTTCCAATTAATGAACTTAGGTCTAGAGTAGACTTAGCATCATCTCATTTATGTAGTAGATGACGACGTGACGATGTACTTAGGGGTGTGTGATCAGCAACATGCTCAACCGATTTATTTACCCGAAATAAGTACTCATTTAACAGCTGAGTGGGGTCATAGCCAGATACATACTATAAATCCGGTTTTCCATATAAACGACTAATTTAGTTTGAGCACGAAAAGTTACCATGTTTTTCCAAAATTGGGGATATACATCTAGATACATATAATTAAATTAAACAGTTACTTACCAGCACATCAAGACAAGACAGCACATTTGTCGAAATTTTCCACACGATGAATTTACAAAAACATTTCAAATCTTATCAATCTAATGTTGATAGTGCCATATTACACTCCTTCACGAAAATAGAATTTGCTACAGATCCTTCCATTGTCATGCTTAGCTATCATAGAATTTTGTATAATCATCCACACACACCATAGAAAGGCTACACTTAATCTTGCCAGCAAGATGTTGCTTTTAGATAAACTCAACGTAATATCGTCGTTTTTTTTTCGTATAATCAGACTCAAGAGATTTATCCGCCTGCATAGAATCTTTCGTCTTGACAATTTCTTCTGTACATCTTCTATCTCTTCCCTTTTGTCGGTAGACACAAAGAAAAACACTTTATGGATTGAGCCAAACAACAATGAGAATGCGTGCAGACTAAAATTCAAAATAATATCCTTCGTCCATTTGAACTAGATTGTGCTAAAGAATTGTTCATTTTATTCTTTGCAGCTCATCAGCCACCGAATTAATATCTCGACGGGGAGTGTTCTCCCGAAGACATTACGGTTCCGTTGACCAGGTAAGTTTTTCAAGCGTTAAATACAGTTTGACATATCAAAGGACGGTATATCGGATGCAGACTCGATTATGAACGGAGATGAGGAATGCTTGGTTAGTTGAGTAGGTGTAATCTGGGGAAATTAAATTTGTAAGCAGTCGCTTAAAGTAACGGCTGCATTGCAGAAAAATCGCTTTATTTACTAAACTTTAATGAGATGATTCGTTGACTTGCAGTATTGTTGATTTTAGTGTGAGCTATGTATGACAAAGCAGCGCCCCAAGGTGACTTTTGTAGTCAACATGGATAAATAGCTGTTATATAAAGCATGTAAGCGCATTATACACAACGAATTGGAGCTTTTACTGTGTGCTCTCTTTACTGTAATAAATGCCATCAGCATCCCTACTAACCAAGTCATGATTAAGACATCAATGCGCTCATTATCCAGACCTGGATGAAAGGCATCATGACCATTGTTCTAGCCGCGGGACTAAAGTCACTTATGTATTTTTCAAGCATATGATGAAACCATCCATGACCACCTACGAGTCCATACATGAGTAGCACGGACGAATTCGTTCAAGCCGGCTTGATGAACATAAGCGATCGAAGCGGAAATGTGTCACGCATATATTTGCATAATTTTCTTCCTGCGCTGCTACTCTGCGAAAAAAAATTGTCGACTGGTGAACGATGGTTTGCAGGGATATTGTTATTAATTACCTTGACCCCTCCCGAGGCATGGGCGGGTATATCTCCTGCATTCCTATGCCTTGTTGACGTTTTGATAGCAAATCTACTTTTCGGACGTGCAGTTGATAGCATATACCTCCTATCTCTCTATAATTGCCTTGACCCCTCCAGGGGCATGAGCACGTCAACATCTCTAGCATTTTAATGCCCTGTTGACATTTCAATAGCATATCTACTTTTCGGAAGTGCAGTTGCTAAGATGCACCTTCTATCGGCGCCGTCTTTATACTGACAAGCTCGGAGCACTGTGAGAGTTCTATTAGTACTCACAGGCAGTTTTTGATCGCGCCGAGATTTGATCTCCGAGCTTTAGATTAGTATCGTAGAGCGGTGACCGAACGATCACTGCCACCGAGCGCGACAACCTCCTATCCGAGCCGTTTTTATACTGACAAGCTCGGAGTGCAGCGGCAGTTATATTAGTACCTATAGGCAGTTTTTGTTCGCGCTGAGGATCGAACCTCCATTATCTAAACAGCTGCCCGGCCGAACACGGCCACGGAATTCGGCACGCATACGTATATAATAATCCCAAAGCGCTCTGGGTGTTAGTGGCGTGGGTGTAGTTGGGCAGCTGAATATGTGGTGAACGTCATGGGGGGATGGTGCTGTCACACGCTGATGGGTCGATACGAGACAAGCACGAATTTAGTCGGGTGCACCATCCAGACCTGAGTTGAGCAAGTGCAGATCTTGTTGCATGTGCTAGATTTACTTCATTCAAAGATCCGGTTCGTGTTTGTGCTGAGAGTACCGAGTTCGGTTTTAAGTTCTCGATTGACTTCTGAACTTCTTCCCTATGTAGTGTGGCGATTGTAGTTTTGTAGGAGGTATCGTCAAATGGCTCTCTTTAGCGCTTTAAGAACTTTATTCCTTCTTCTCATTTTGTCGGAGATTTTTTAAACATGGGCAAAAGATGTCGCCATGCTATCAAGGGTGCTACCTAGGATTTTTGATTGGTTTATCGTTGGTAGAAGTTGATAGCCTACTGATGTGTTCAGTTGTATTCTAATTTCCTTTGTCCAGGATGTGAAAAGCGTGGCTAAAGACTTCGGATCAGATATGTGCAAGTTCTTATTAACGTAGAAGATGTTGAGCTCTTCCAGATACTGGTTGATTAAGTTGCACGTGTATTCAATAGCATTACCCGTAGCTAGAATAGAACAATCAGCCACATAGCTTTTTATGATTTTAAAAATTATTGAAAACACCATTTAATTGTCGCGAATTCAAAGTAAATGGTGTTTTCAATAATTTTTAAAATCATAAACAGTGTGGAGTTCGCGTTCCTCATTTCTATTAAATTATAAACAGCCGCATAGCTGTTAATTTTAGGGCCTCAGGTGGTGTTGGGAACCTAGACAGATAGGGGTTAAGCAGGGTGGGTGACGATACTCCTCCTTGCCGAACGCCCTGTTCACCTCTTCTGAACTTGAACTTCTTATTTCCAAACTTTGTGAACGATTGTCTGCCAGCATGCGATCCGGTAAATTGGTAAATTGAATTGAAAGCGAAGTACAGCAGATGTCCGATAACAGGGACGAATGGTTGACAGTATAAGAGGCTTTTGATAAGTCAAAGGCCACCAGAATCGTTCGATGACATGGACGGGATAGGTTAAGGCCATTAAAATTTTTCGATGATATGTCATCCAATGCCGTCGTGGCGCTCTGCATACTCCTGAAGCCGTTTTCATGGTCGGTTAATTCCAAATGGGTCGTAAGCTTAGGTAGGGATAGCGCTTCAAGCACCTTAGCAACCGGCGAAAATAGTGTGATAGGTCGATGTAATTCACTTTGGGTTGCTTTTTTCCCGGGTTTCAGGGTTGGGACTACCCTTTCTTTTTTGCGCACTTTGGGAATTGGTGACGTCACAAATGATAGATTAAGAATGGACGTTAGATACTCCAATGCTGGCATGTTAAGGTTCTTGAGCATGATTATGGATAATCCATCGGGACCTAATGATTTAGAGCTCTTGGCTTTCCAGATAGTAGCTGCTAATTCGTCAGAAGAGAATTGGTACGTCTGGGCGATGGTTTCATTACGGATTTTCTATGAATTTTAGATCAGTCGGCTGGCGGCTGTTCGACAAATTGCCTATTGAAGAGGCAAGCGCTTTGTGTAGGGTCACTAATCATGTTGTCGCCAAATTGGATAGCAACATTCCACTCGTTGGTCAGTGGGATTAGTGAGGGCCCTCACAGTCGTTCAAAGTCTACTGATGCCAGATTTTAAGTTACAACTGTTAAGGTGATTATTTCATTTGGCCCTTTTATGCTCGGTGACTTGACTATAAATTTCGGCGTTGAGCTCCTTACGGCGTTGAGCTCCTGGGATCATGTGTATTGGTGCCGTCTGCCAATATTACAACTGATGTTGGAAAATTGGTTCGAAATTTAGTAATTCGACCGGTCGGTATGATCTTAGCTACTGCTTTTACCACGATTCGTCTGAAATTATTTTCAGCCACGCGAACATCAGATGGTGCTCGTAGGGCAGAAATGCCTTAGTGTAACTCCGTAAGCTGACTCAGTCAGCTTTGTAGTTGTTGGTGAAGCTTCGATGGTCTAATTCCTGAATATTTGTTGTAGGATCGAGTTCGATTAAGATTGAAAGCGTCAAAATGGATTCCCATTGAGCTGGCACTTAAAATGGAAATGTCTGGAGAGCTGGAACAAGATCCTGTTAAGCGGCTGGGAGTATCTCCGTTCACCGGCCAAAAATTAGATGTGTGGACTTGCTCCGCTATTGTAATACCTCGGGAGTAATTGCTCAGGTTGGAATGCCACAACTCATATGCGTTAAAGTCACCTAGCATAAGTCAATATTGGCCAATTATCCGTAGAAAAGGACTGATGTTAACCAGGGGGGCGGGAAGAGACAAGCAGAATATATAGTAGATGTCAAAGATATCCATCTCGATATTCCCAAATTGAAAAATTATTTAACCTCCTGAGCGCAAGAGCCTTTTTCGTTCTTGTTAATAAAATTTTTAGAGAGTTTTTTTAGAGTTTTATTGACACCGCAAATTTTTTCTAAAAATATATAACATCGATCGCCATTTTTAAAATCTGAAATGATAGCATAAGGTCCCGCTCAATTCGATTAATTTTCCTCCTCCTGGTCTCTATTTCTGGGGCTCTAACTCCGCTATGTTCGTGTTTCTCGGCTCCACTATATGATCTTTACTTTTTGGAGAGATCGGTAGTTTACTGCGTTGAGGCCTCATGTCAGTCTGATATTTCATGCTACCGATTAGCCACGGGTTCGAATCCCATCTTGTCCATAAGTATTTGTATTGTCTTCCCCGTAACAAAAAGCAATAACCTTTCCCGACTGGTCACATGTATGCTAAATGGGCAGGAGGCGCTAAGCTACATACGTAGCGTCAACTGAGCTACATGGAAGTTGCTGACGCTCTACGAAGTGACTTTCCACATGTTTTCTTGGGAGTTTTTACCTCAAGGTCGTACGGTCAATAAGGAGTATTACCTTGAAGTTATGCGCCGTTTGCGAGAAGCAATACGAAAAAAACGTCCGGAATTGTGGAAAAATAATTCATGGCTTTTGCATCACGATAATGCACCTGCTCATTCATCGTTGCTTGTGAAAGATTTTTTGGCCAAAAACAAAACGACAATCATGCCTCAGCCACCATATTCACCGGATTTGGCCCCCTGCGACTTTTTCCTGCTCCCAAAATTGAAAAGACCTATGAAAGGACGGAGATTTGCAACGATTGATGAAATAAAAACTGCATCGCTGGAGAAGCTCAAGGCTATACCAAAAAGTACTTATGAGAAGTGCTTTGAGGACTGGAAAAACCGTTGGCACAAGTGCATTGTATCTGAGGGGGATTACTTTGAAGGGGACAATATAAATATTGATGAATAAATAAATATTTTTCATAAAAATATAAAGTCACCTTACTTATTGAACACACCTCGTATGTCCCACTACGAATTTGGGCAAATAGTAAGTGCTCATTACATATTTAATGAATTGTAACGTATGTAATATTAACTTTCAGAGATTGGACTCGAAAAAGCTGAATAAGCAATGCACGTACTCGTATATTGCATAATAGTCCGTCCAGCCCACCACGTTCTCTTCTTGTTTTAGCAAAATTAACCAAAATTCGGGATCCTTATATAGAAATCCTTTTTCAATTTCATGGCAATTTTTCATATAAAGAAAATATTGCGGAAAATTTGGAGCATGAAATTCATTTCTGGGTAGGTTTAAGTATACTCGAACATACGCTCATACATTATGTTATTTATACCAAAACATAATAATGTACGTACCGTAGAATTGAATTCCAAGACATTTTCATCGTCTCCTTTCAAAGTTCAACAGCACGCCTATTAACGGTGTTTTTCAGGCAAATCATTCCTTTGTATAATATAAGCTGGTTATCGGATATGTCACAGGTGAAAGGAAAAAGGCAGAAATTCAACACGAGCCATTCATGCAGATTAATTCTTTATAAAAGTTGTTTTTTGGGAAAAATTGGAAAAATCCACATATTCATTTTCATACGTATACGAATTCATATCTCATTGAAATGATGAAAAAGTATAGTTAACCATCGTGTTCAAATCAATACAAAATTGATTTCAGGAAGTGGAAAGGAAGCAGTCTTTAGATTGAGGAATGATTTTTTCAAGGTTCTCTGTCGATATTTTTGGAAGCTGAAAAAAAGTTAAAGTAAAAATTAAATTTCTGAAAATAGAAGAATTTTAAGATACACAGGGACTTCGAAGGGACCAAGCATTTTGCGTCGTTATAACCGATCCTCGTATAATCCAGTCATATCGACAACGGACGGTTGCCGTTATATCCAGTCAAATCGTTTATAACGTCCGTCGCCGTTATATTCACCTCATATTGTGATAACGACAGGTCGTTGTATACTAAGAATATGAAGGTTATGCTATATAAAGAACGGAAATAAGCCAAGATTTTTGGTACCCGTTTACACACTGTGACGTGTGACATATTACACACACCACAAAAATGTTCCCCCGGCTGTCAAATAATTTGTTGTGATTTTCAATCATACCGCAACCCAGAGAGCACCAGCTGATAGGAGAAAGTAGGCAACGAAAAAAATATTGTAAAAAGCGGGCACAAATTGCAACTTCCCAGTCGGACAAGAATCGACACTTGTTCGATCCTGGATCGAAGACTGTCTACCAAGAAATCGATGACTTTATCGAGGACACGTCGGAGACATTTGTATGGGCATGGCCGCTTTTGCGATACCGAAAATGAGGACAGGAATCGATTCGAAATCGATGACGGTAGTCGATGGAGAATCGATGACTGGAGTCAACGTAGAATCGATACTGGGATAGAATTGTGATCGATGACTGTACTCAACGTGGAAACGAATCAGGATCGGTGACTGGAATCGATTCAGGACCGATGACTGTAGCCGACGAGGAATCGATACTGAGATCGAATTCGGATCGATGACTGTATAAATGGCTTGAATCTATTTAAGCCAGAACAAAAAACATATTCCGTATTCCATATTTCATATACATATGACAACATGCGTCGCCAAATACCAGATACTTTCAAATGAATTCAAATTTCAGGCTAATTGATTACCAGAATCGAAAACATTTAAATTTTTCCAGCTTCGGAGACAAACCGATGAATGGAACCGGTAAGGAATCGAAGACTTTTCGATTCCACTGGAATCGGAGACAAATGTCTTGCTGGGACAGTCCTCGATCCTGGATCTATTCGTTATGCATTTCGGGCTCGAATCCCGTCCACGACGACGTTCGTAGCCAAGGATGTGAGGGAGGTGCATGCTGGCAACTGCATTCCCTGAAAACCGTTTATGCCGACGAAACGACAACTGGGCCACATGGAACAGTTGACGCGCTATACTCCACAAGGGGTTAGGACAATTGAGAGAGATATGGACGTGCATGTATACGTATATAATTTCGTGCCCATAAATTCTGCATTGAAAAATTCATCAATAAGCAGACCATATTGTATTTCGACACACACCGTAATCGTTCATTCCCAACAATTCGCCTGTTCAAATACCGGTCGAACTCTATATTGAAATTGTTGTTGGGTCGGGTCTGGGTCGGAGTCGGGTTCGTTGTGTTGAGCATCGAGCTCGACACCAACTCATAGCCAACCCAAACAACATCTAAAATCTTCTGTTGTCGGTAGTTTTCCCGTTGAAACTTATTTTCATTAAAACAGCGCGTTTCCATAACGAGATCTTTATTTTTCCTTTTCGAATACAATTGTTTCGAGAGACACTTGCTCTCTTCCTCAGTTCGTGGTGCTGACTACTCAACGATGGCTAAACTACATCCTTAAATACTAATACTATTATGATCCTACCTTACACAACTTTTTAAAAAACTATTTTAATTAAGAGCAATAAATCCTTACACGACCTTGCATCACTAATTAGGGCTGTATCCTAATACATTTTATCTAATTTACCTAACCTAACATTTCATATTTTTTATTTTGGGAAATTTCCTTTAGGTTTTCCCTGATTAACGACCTTTAATAATTTAGATGGGCAATTTCCATCATCGTGGTTCAACAAACGTCTTTTCGGTATCCTACTGATCTCGAGACTTTCCGCTGCGTCGAGTTTGTAGGGTTGTCGGACTGCTCGTAATATTTCGACGTCGTCAAAAACGATCGAGTGTCCCGATTCGACCAAATGCCTCGCAACCATAGACTTAACATGTCGTATGGGATTCTTTCGTCCTAGTTCCGCGTCTTTCTTGTGCTCCTCGAATCTCGTAGTGATTAGGCGTCGGGTTTGTCCTATGTATACCATCTCACAGTCCTTACAATTGATCTTGTAGATTCCGCTTCTCTCTGTTTTTCTCAGGTGGTCCTTCGCACTACCTAGACGTGCTTTAAGCTGGTGCATTCTGCTGGTTCCTACTGCATCGATCCGGTGCTTTGCCAGCACCTGCCTGATACGACCGAACATCGGTGAGAAAGTTATCCCTGCTCTGCGCTCTTTTGTAGCGTCTACCTGTGAACCAAGTGTAGACAGACTTGCTCGATCGGTCTGGGTTCGCTTCTTCCGGATCAGGTTGTCAATGAGCTTAGGGCTGTATCCGTTGATACTCGCAGTTTCTTTAATGTAGTCGAGTTTGACTTGGTATCGGGCGGCGTTCAGCGGTTGTACTTACTAGTCTGTGCACCATACTATGGTACGCTGCCACCTTATGTTGCCATGTGTGTTGTGAGGTGCTCACGATGGTGCGTTGCGTGCTCGTCGGTTTCCGGTATATGTCGAATTGTATTTTATCGTCTTCTCGCATGATCTTCAGGTCCAGAAAAGGCAAAACGTTATTCTCCTCGACTTCCATGGTGAAGTTGATGTTCTTGTGGATTTTGTTGATGTCCTCTAATAGGCTGCTCGCCTGGTTCCTAGGTGCGATCGTGATAATGTCATCGACGTATCTAGCCCAAAATCGTGGAATTAGCCCTCGTTTCGCTATTTCTTCCTCGATCGACGCCATGAATATCTCGCTCAATAGGGGTGACAAAGGGTTCCCCATTGCTGTGCCTGCTGTTGTTTTGAAAAAATGCTCTCTGAAGGTGAAATATGTTTCACTCATACAGAGGGCCGCTAGCTTGGTGTATTGCCTCGTCTTTAGTCGCCATTCCGGTGTACTGTCGTCGAACTTCGTCAACCATTCCTCGAATTTAAGCAATGCTTCCTTCACTGGAATACTCGGAAAAAGAGCTTGGACGTCGAAAGATATGATCACCTCGTCCTCACTGATGGATTCCACACTTTTTAAGCGCTCGATGAGGTCCCCTGAATTTTTTTATAGCGTATGGGCTATAAAAACTACCCAGCTTCTGACACTCCTTTATGAGCCACTTAGCTATGTTGAAGGTCGGGGAGTTAGTATCCGCTATAATTTCCCGTACCTCGTTGCCGGGTTATACATACAAACGGCATACGACTGCGAGAAGAACAAGAAGAGGGATAACTTGGAGAAGAAACTGCGGCATTTGCGTTCCACGAGTGAAGTCGAGAAAACACAGGTGCACTTGGTCGAGAATTTCGTTGTCAACAAATCAAGCGTGGTTTTTTCCAAAGATGAATTAGAGCTGCTCAATAAAGGATTCAACTACGCGGCCAGAAGCAAATTACCCATCGACGACACAATTATCGATGTAGAAGGAGCCATCCGCCACCTCCCCACAGATGACAAGGAGGATGCTAGACGAGAAGTCGCGACGATAGTCCGTTCCTTCCAAGGGAACCACAGTGAGAGCAGACATAGTGGAGAAGCAGCCGTAATTTCGTCCCTGAGGAAGAAAGACGTTTATTACTTGAAGGCAGATAAGGGAAACACAATCGTCATTATGGACAAGACGAAATACGACGAGTTGGTCTACGCTAAGCTCCAAACGGGGAACTTCTTTCAGCTCCGAGCCGATCCGCTACCGAATTCTGTAAAACGAGTGGAGAAAACTTTAAATGAATGCACGGGAGTGGTGCAGAATATTGCGGCATTACGTATGCCGAATCCATCTCTACCTCGTATAAGAGTTCAGCCGAAGATACACAAACCCGGCAACGAGGTACGGGAAATTATAGCGGATACTAACTCCCCGACCTTCAACATAGCTAAGTGGCTCATAAAGGAGTGTCAGAAGCTGGGTAGTTTTTATAGCCCATACGCTATAAAAAATTCAGGGGACCTCATCGAGCGCTTAAAAAGTGTGGAATCCATCAGTGAGGACGAGGTGATCATATCTTTCGACGTCCAAGCTCTTTTTCCGAGTATTCCAGTGAAGGAAGCATTGCTTAAATTCGAGGAATGGTTGACGAAGTTCGACGACAGTACACCGGAATGGCGACTAAAGACGAGGCAATACACCAAGCTAGCGGCCCTCTGTATGAGTGAAACATATTTCACCTTCAGAGAGCATTTTTTCAAAACAACAGCAGGCACTGCAATGGGGAACCCTTTGTCACCCCTATTGAGCGAGATATTCATGGCGTCGATCGAGGAAGAAATAGCGAAACGAGGGCTAATTCCACGATTTTGGGCTAGATACGTCGATGACATTATCACGATCGCACCTAGGAACCAGGCGAGCAGCCTATTAGAGGACATCAACAAAATCCACAAGAACATCAACTTCACCATGGAAGTCGAGGAGAATAACGTTTTGCCTTTTCTGGACCTGAAGATCATGCGAGAAGACGATAAAATACAATTCGACATATACCGGAAACCGACGAGCACGCAACGCACCATCGTGAGCACCTCACAACACACATGGCAACATAAGGTGGCAGCGTACCATAGTATGGTGCACAGACTAGTAAGTACACCGCTGAACGCCACCCGATACCAAGTCAAACTCGACTACATTAAAGAAACTGCGAGTATCAACGGATACAGCCCTAAGCTCATTGACAACCTGATCCGGAAGAAGCGAACCCAGACCGATCGAGCAAGTCTGTCTACACTTGGTTCACAGGTAGACGCTACAAAAGAGCGCAGAGCAGGGATAACTTTCTCACCGATGTTCGGTCGTATCAGGCAGGTGCTGGCAAAGCACCGGATCGATGCAGTAGGAACCAGCAGAATGCACCAGCTTAAAGCACGTCTAGGTAGTGCGAAGGACCACCTGAGAAAAACAGAGAGAAGCGGAATCTACAAGATCAATTGTAAGGACTGTGAGATGGTATACATAGGACAAACCCGACGCCTAATCACTACGAGATTCGAGGAGCACAAGAAAGACGCGGAACTAGGACGAAAGAATCCCATACGACATGTTAAGTCTATGGTTGCGAGGCATTTGGTCGAATCGGGACACTCGATCGTTTTTGACGACGTCGAAATATTACGAGCAGTCCGACAACCCTACAAACTCGACGCAGCGGAAAGTCTCGAGATCAGTAGGATACCGAAAAGACGTTTGTTGAACCACGATGATGGAAATTGCCCATCTAAATTATTAAAGGTCGTTAATCAGGGAAAACCTAAAGGAAATTTCCCAAAATAAAAAATATGAAATGTTAGGTTAGGTAAATCAGATAAAATGTATTAGGATACAGCCCTAATTAGTGATGTAAGGTCGTGTAAGGATTTATTGCTCTTAATTAGTTTTTTAAAAAGTTGTGTAAGGTAGGATCATAATAGTATTAGTATTTAAGGATGTAGTTTAGCCATCGTTGAGTAGTCAGCACCACGAACTGAGGAAGAGAGCAAGTGTCTCTCGAAACAATTGTATTCGAAAAGGAAAAATAAAGATCTCGTTATGGAAACGCGCTGTTTTAATGAAAATAAAATAACATCTACAATATCGGGTCAGAAAAGGTAGTCGCGCGGGCTGTCTCTGTACACTTATGCGGAGCGCGTCGCGGCGGTAGTGAATGACTTGTTTGACTACTTTTCTCGAGTAAAATTGTATGAATACGGTTCGCGTATCAGCGGTTGACGTCCGACCAATCCGATGGATTAGTACGTGCGTCTATGGCTAGCATTAAGAAACACCTTGGTCAATCGATTCGCGGGCAGTACTAAAGAGAAATACAAAATCAACTGTTATAGAGGGGCGCAGCAAAGTGTTGTTTATACAGAAGTTTTCTGGGTTCTGAGAAGCGACCAACGTTATATCCGATCTTTGCACATGTTGGGTAACAGAAATTTCGTCGTTACAACCGATCAGTCGTTATATCGGTGGTTGTTAGGTCCATTAAAAAATACATTACAAGAGATTCGTGAATCTCGGGACCCATTATTTGCGTCGTTATAACCGATGTCGTTATAAACGATATCCAGTGTAATTATTTTCTTAAATGCTATGCATTTTACAAATAAAAAATTAATTAATTTAATTTTTTCATCAGTTTTAATAAATCCGAAATTAATCTATTTTGCTCTCCCTTCAATAGAATCTTCCCTGAATCTACAATACTTCCATCCTGTCATAAGCATTGTCATATAAACTCCACTTTGGAATAATATGTGATAAGTATATGGAATCTATATGGCTGAGTGACAATAATGATGAAACGCCTCACCTCCCTTTACATCGACAAAATCCATTCGCTTGCAGTTTTATTTGTCATAAACTTTGACATAATTTTCTTGGAAGCCATAACAAAGGGCGTGAAAAACTTTAGTTGTCAATAATATGGATTGAATGACGGATTTGTGCATCTGTTGCTATCGTAATAAAAGGATAAGAGAAAAAAGAGATTAAAACTCAGAAAATAGCTTGAGCGTAATATATTGTACATTAGGGATGTAACAAATCCTCTTTAGTGGATGAGAATAAAAAAAAAGGAGTGAGATTGAGGATGAGAATGCGGTTGCAGATTTGAAAATGCGATGTGGATGCAGTTGAGGATATGGTTAAATATGCGAGTATAAAGTAAATTATACTGCTTTTTTTAAATTCATTAACATCATCATCGTGGCGCGACAGCCCGGCGTCGGGCCTTGGCCGCCTGAATCGTTATCCTCCAATTATCTCAGTCACGTGACCGCGTCCTCCAATCTCGGAAGCCCTGTAGTTGCACAGCGTCCACATAAACTGAGCTCTCCCAACGAGATCTCGGTCGTCCTCGCAGTCTCGCTCCGTCAACTCGTCGTGCGTTCATTACTCTCATCATGCGATCATCGTTCATTCGTTGTACATGCCCTGCCAATTGAAGTCGTTGTAGTTTGACGATTTTCGAAACTTCCAGTTCATCGTACAGTTCATACAACTCATGGTTATACCGGATGCGCCATCCATATCGATCGCAAACAGCCCCGAAAATTCGCCGTAGAACCGTACGTTCAAATGCGTCTAGCATATTTGCGGAGGCTTGAGTTAGGGTCCATGCTTCGCAGGCGTAGCATAGCAGTGGTCGTATAATGGTTTTGTACACGCGGAGCTTCGTGTTTCAGTGCACATGCTTCGATTTCATTATTTAGAGAACCGCGACAAATTTTAATATCACCCATCATTTTTCTATTAGACCACGCATTAGACCCCCTATTAAGCCGCTCTGGTGACGCACTCCGCGGCCGTGTGCTCTCGGACACCGCTATGCGATGCTACATCCAGAGAAACAGAGGTTCGATCCTCGGCGCGAACAAAAACTGTCTGTGAGTACTAATAGAACTCCCACAAGCTTCTCAGTATAAAGTATGGTATTTTAGATCGTCGGGTATTTTTGAGTGGGGACCTGAAGCCCCCACAGCCCACCCGCTGGACCCGACACTGCGTGAAGTCATGCCAACTTTTTTTTTGTTATACCAAGACCAGAAGCCGGTCATCGGATTCCAAACAATTTATTTTCGTCTCATCCGACCATGTAACTAGCTTCCACTGCCCCTTAATAGCAAGTTGCTTTGCAAAAACCAATCGCGCGGCTTTGCGGGGTCCTGTCAATAGATCTGCGGCTGCTTTCAAGGAAATAAGCTGGAAGTTCTTTGTAAAATAGATAAATTAACGGAAACTCAAGATTTATGTTAACATTTTACCAGACTCCTACCTACCCAATTTAGAAAAATTTGGCTGCAAACCAACAAACAGTATTCATGCAGGATAATAACCTCAGTCCAAAATTACTGTGAAGTGGCTCCGGGACCTAAGTATTACCTACATGGGTTGGCCAGCGCAGTCCGCTGATATAAACCCACCGAGAATTTGTGAAATATTTTCGAAAATTCAAATTAATAATTAGAGAACCATTACCACAAAACCCGGAGGAGCTGTGGACTTTCGCTAATAAAAGCGGTCCTAAATAAGTAATAAAGTAATAAATATTTGGCAAGTTGATAGCGAGTATATGCTTAAAAGGATGCAGCTCATTATTAATGACAAAGGCGGCCATATTATACATATATTAATAATTCATTAAAGCCCATTTTCACTCTAATTTCATAATTACATACTTTGAATCTGCACTTTGTATCCATTCCACTCTCAAACAATAAACTTAAGCAATCTGGATTTTTTCCAAATTTAAAAGAGCCTCAACTCACCCAAATACTCGAGGAGATATAAGGTGTATTTTTCCATTCACTGACCACTTAATTCACTTAACCTCGGCATCCCACCTGTGCATTGTTTATTATCCTTGCAAACAGACAAAAAAACCGAAAACATACATTCTGGGTAGACTTTACAACTGGGCCATCTTTCATCGGACGATGATGATAAAACAAAAAGAAGATGGAATACGATGATAATTAAATACGAAACTTTTTCAATTAAGTTGACCTCTGTTTAGGTGTAGGAGTGGTAGAATCAACAAAAATATAAAATATCTGACCAAATTGAATTGAGTGGTTGAATAAATAAGAAGCGATGTGGTTAGACTGAATGTATTGAAATGCAATCCTTTTTAATTGAATTTTAAGGCTTTTAATTCTTCTTCGGTTTAGTTGTAGGGAAATTAAATATAATTTTGCGCGAGTATCAAAGTATGTGGGAAATTAGTATTTTATATTGCTTTGGCCATCTTTTGAAGAATTTTGATGTTACTGAAAACTTTGGCGCCGGAAGACTCGTATCAGAAGTTTTATACTATATATATGATCATGCACCCTACATCTGCTAAAAATGTCAGTACAAAAAGACGAGTTCGTATTGAAATGTGGGATAGAAACATCTGACGCAAATCCTTGCTTTTATAAAAATAGAAATGTTTATAGTAGAGATGGGTATCGACCAACAAGTAATCGAAAAATGAAATCGATTATAATTTTTTACGAATTAATCGATTATTTGTGACTTGAAAAATCGATTAATCGATTAATAGACAATTTCAAAAAAGGTTGGGAAAAAATTAAAAACTGGGTACAATGAAAACAACGAACTCCAAGTAAAAAATAGTCCTTATTTATTCACATGAAAACAGAAGAAAGATCATCAAACAGAGAAATAATAATAACACCTACTGGAAGCAGTTGCCTGAAACGTTCCCAGTAGCTGCAGAAATAATAGTAATTATTGAGTTGTGAGAAGTATTGAGCTTATTTATTAATCCCAATACTTATCATGAACGTCCTTAAAGAATATAAGTGTATTGGCGATGTTGGAGGTCAGCCGGCTTCTCTGTTCCCCCAGAATTTGACCAGCTTCAGGGAAAAGCCTTTCTGAAGGAACTGAGGTCGCTACCGCTGGCAGATATGTTAAGGCGACCTTAGAAACTGCTGGGAACGTCTCAGCCATCTTTTTTCAGAATAAGACCGGATTTTGTTGAATCCTCTCCTGTGGCGTCCTCAGATACAAACTGAATTCCTCATTGATGCCACCTGAAGCGTCCTGGGGTGCCGCACGACTTTTGGACCATATCTTCTGAATACTTTTATTGTACTTCTTAAACAACAGGATAGCGAGCATCCTATGGGCATGCATTAAAGGATCATTAGGAATACAAAACAACACGACTCAGCATCAGGATATGGGCTGAGTCGCGTCTTTTATAACCTATGACTTTACTTATGTGACTGATAATGATAACGAGATTTCTCAGGGTGTTCTTCTTCTATTTTCCTCTGAAACGACCACCACCATTAATAAAAAAAAAAAAAAATGTGGTAGATAGGTAAAAGTAGAATGAGAAAAGTAGTAGGTAAATACTATACACGACTGTTGTAAGTGATTTTTCGCAATGAAAGAAAAATATATCGCTCTTGAAATATGAAGTCTCAGCGAAGAAAAAAGTTCAATAATGGTTATAAAATAATCGATTAATCGATTAAATCGACCCTAATGTAATCGATTAAATAAAAATGGATTATTCGACAAAATAATCGATTATTTCGATTAATCGATACCCATCCCTAGTTTATAGTGCGAGGTGACATTGGTAACTAAATCGAGTGTTGCCGAAGCTCCGGAAAATGCTAATAGCGAACGATTCAGCAAAGTGTATTGACCTCCTACGCGAGAGGAAATATCTTTTTTTTTTGTGAATAAATATCCTAAGAAGGATAAATTTATATATTAATTTTACTTTTTAATCGGCTTGTTGATTTACATCGCAATTTCTGAGTTGTGCGACACAACTTTCGCGCAAATTTAGCTAAAAATCATAATATAGTAATTTCGCTCGGCTTTACAGGGTGGCCCGCGATGAAATCGCCATAGAGCTAGGGTATATTCTACACTCAACGCCGCCCGAATGGTTTGTCTATCTTTCACCGTTACAAAGTTACCACATTTTTTGTTGTTCTTGTCAAAAAGCTAAATTTTCGGTGGAAAACTGTAATTTGCCAGCCTCTGGGTTATTGAAATCTAAAATTGACCCCATTTTCTAAAACTACGTAAAATTTCGTATTAAATGACACCTCCATTGCGAGCTTGAGCTGGTTTCGTCACCCGATAGGCTATACTCCCAGTCTATCGGGGAGGTAGCTCGACCAAGCCCAAAAGTGTGTATTCCAGCTTTCTTCATGCTAGGTACTACAAGGAAGGTAGAACTCCGATGGGTACCAGGCCACAGTAGAAACGTAGGAAATGAAATTGCGGTTGGTCTAGCAAAGCTAGGTGCTGCTCTTCATCACTCTGCAGCTGAAATGGTTCCTACAAACATTAAAGAAGAAAATGGACTGTAAGATGATGGAGCTGGCCAATACCTACTGGAACAACGCCACCAACTCATAAACAAATAGAAAATCCCGGGACTCTTGTAACCAACGTACTCTTAGAGCTTTCCAGAGGAAAATGTGCAATGTTAGTTGGGTTACTGACTGGACACTGCCTGATAGGGGAGCATGCACATAGATTGGGTTTAATCACAAGTAATGGCAACAGAAACTATAAGCTACCAAATACTAAGTAAACCTTAGAGCACCTCCTGTGTGTATGGCCACCACTCCAGACAAAAGGCAAACATTTTTAGGAGCCTACTTCTTTCGCAAGCTGAAAACAATGACAGACCTTAGCATGAAAATTCTTCTGACATTCGCAGATGCGACGAAGACTTTTCAATTCAATAATGATCCGTCACTAACGATCAACATAATAAGTACCGTAGATATTTTGCGTCGCTATGGATCCAAGCGGTATATGCAGGCCACCTAACCTACATGACAAAATACGACAATTGATTATTTGTAGCAGGAAAAGCTAATGGGAACATTCCTAGTTGACCAGGCGACGCACAGTAGTTTTCGTTTGCCTACCTGTGTCGTTGACAAATGGGTGTTTAAATTGATATCAGTTAAGTTTCTCATAGTTTGTCTGTTTTGGTAGTAGGCAACAGTCGACTTATAACGAAAAGTTTTATTACAAGCGGCAAACGCCATCAAAAGCAAACCATTTTCACCCTCTTGATTCGAACGCCATTCGGCTTAGGACACTCCCACAAGTGTTAGTGCAAAAAGCCCGGAACGCTTGGATGAAGCTACTGACAGACGAAGAGCAAATGCCTGCCTTCAAATTTTAGTTATGAATTGACTAGTACCTTGCCCCTGCAAAGGACGAACTTTGGGCAAATGACGAACTGATGACCTTTCGTATCCTTTGCAAGATTAGGCTTCTGGGAGTCGCCGCCTCCAATTTGTACGGTCTGGGCATCCGAGTAGTTTATTTCTATCTACGTCTACCGAGTCCGCCCAGCACTTCTTCGATCTAGCGTCCAATAAACTGCCTTCCAATTTCTTATACATTTATTTCAATTTAGACACCTGTTCGCTTTTCCTTGTACGACTAATCAAGTGCCATCTGCTGTTTTGAAGTCTAACTATGAGCAAATGCTTTAACTTCTTGGTCGTTGGCTCTAGGTTTACTATGTACTATACTCCACATTTATTTTCC
Source organism: Chloromyia formosa (assembly GCA_964017055.1). Taxonomy (NCBI): domain Eukaryota; kingdom Metazoa; phylum Arthropoda; class Insecta; order Diptera; family Stratiomyidae; genus Chloromyia; species Chloromyia formosa. The sequence continues at coordinate 89,643,138 of OZ024816.1, forward strand.
CATTGTGCTTTATTCTCCGATTTCCGCAGAGTACAATTTTAGGCGGAAAATTATTACTACAATCCACGTGCCAATCGATATGCCTCGTTTTGTTATCATAAGAAACCTTTTTTTATTAATGGCCTACCTGTTCCAATATATTTACCATGTGTGGTTTATCGCACAGATTTCGTTGCCCCTTGATAGCCCATTAGATGTCATATTATAATAAAATAAATCGATATCAGTATACCGAGAAATTTATTAGCTTCCTTATGCTTAATGGGCATGTTTACAAAGGTTTTTGCAATTGGAAAATTAATAGTCACACATTCGTCGAATGAATTCACATTCAAATATCAATTTGCAATATGGTACTCGTCATGTAAGCTATTACTCGTAATTGAATATCCGCTGGAATTTGCAATTCAGCGAATTTAATGCGTAATAATTTGCGATGTCTTTCAATCAATTTGGTGATAAAATATCGGAAAACGTGACAAAGATTAATGTTTCATTTAATATCGTGGCTAACGACTAAAAAATCATGTAAATGAAGAACCCATAAAATAAGATTTTAAGTTTACTTACCTATGATTCTCCTACATTCTCTCTCAATTGCCCTAACCCCTTGTGGGGCATAGCGCGTCAACTGTTCCATGGGGCCCAGTTGACGGTTTTCGGCATAAACTGGTTTCGTAGAATGCAGTTGCCAGCATTCACCTCCTGCACATCCATGGCCACGAATGTCGTCGTGGACGGGACCTTCAAACCCGTACATAGGAATCGGCTGTAGCCTTTCAGTTCGCGCGACCTTCAAGGATTGAGCTCGACTACCAGTTCAAATCAGTATGAGAAAACCTTCCTTTTCTAGCAGTTGGGATGATAAGCGACAAATATGGACGAACCCTTGCAAAATATGATAGAAAGATGCCATTTGGTACGAATATACATACCTTCCAGTTAAAAGATGGAGCCATTTTAGAACCCGCGGCAGAGCGGCTATGCAGGCGAAAAACCAAGAAATTTGAGCCCTTTTTTCAATGTTTTCCTTATAAGTTCTAAAGGTGCCCCGGATCGAAAAATGTATTTGGATGTAAACTAAAGAGCGTTGACTTCTACGTCTAATGTACTACTCAAAGTTGAAATTTGGTTCAGTAGTATAATCAAAATTGACAGTCAAAAAACATCAATTATTTAGGCTTATTAACAAATTTACGCTTTACCCATATTTAAGCTCATAGATCTTCGAAACGGATGCTCCAAATAAAAAAAAACTCTTGAAAAAAAAGTTGAAGATGATTCGATTCCAAGTCTAACTTGCCCAATATTATTCGAATCGGACCATTTTTAGTGTAGTTGTGATCAAAAATGCAGAAATATCTGTTCAGCGATTTCAGCCTTAATATCTTTATCTCGGTAAGGATAATAGCTACAAGTTTCGATTTAGCTTGATAGGTTGGCTTGACAGCTTAAGGCATAGTGACGCTTTTTAGGGTTTTGTAGAAAAAGCACACCCTCATGAAATCGGACAAAGTCCCGTCCGTATGAACAGATAATATCTCTACAACTGCTAAAGCTATATGCGTGAAATTTGGTAGGTATATGAAAGATTCTTTCTAGAATTTGTGCTCATGGCTTTTCCTTGTTGGTCAAATTCAAGGGATGGGGGTCTCTATAGAGAGCAAAAAGGGCGAGAGGGGGTCTCCATAAAAATGCAGGTATTTTATTTAAATTTGAAAAATCTTTAAAAAAATATATTTTGAACGTATGAAATTACCGTTGTTTTCATTCCATTCAGAATGGCTAAAACTGTCATATAAGCTTTCTATTTTGAACTTATTTAACAAAAGATATTATTTAAATAATAAAAAGTCTTGAAAAATGTGAATATCTCTTGAACTAGTGGCGGTATGGAATAGTATAAATAGTATAAGCATAGTCATCGTGATCGTGGCGCAACAGCCCGACGTCGGGCTCTGGCCTCCTTATCTCGGTGACGTGACCCTTCAAGGTTTAAAGCCCAGTAGTTGCTCGGCGTCAGCATATATTGAGTTCTCCCAATGAGCTGTCGGTCTCGCTCCGCTGGCTTCTCGTCCGTTCATTACTTTTTTTAGAAACGCGAACATCGTTCACTCGTTGTATATGACCTGCCCATTGAAGACGTTGTAGTTTGACGATTTTCGAAATTTCCAGCTCATATAACTCATGGTTGTACCGAATGCGCCATCCACCTCGTTTTAGGAGGCTTGGTTTAGGGTTTCTCAGCCACAGCATAGCACTGGTCGGATGCTGGTTTTGTATAGGCGGAGCTTCGTATTTCTGTGCACATGCTACGATTTCATTATGGGGAGGACCGAGAAGAAAGTCTTGACGACGTTGGCACTTAGGTATGCGATGTTGTCTACGAACTCGATGCTGAAGTCCCCTACATTGATGTTCGAAACTTCTTTTGCAGCGGCGTCAAGAGTTTGCAGAAGTCCTTCTGCGTGGGTCATTTTTCGGGACATGATGTTGATGTCGTCTGCCTACGCTATCAATTGCGTTGACTTAACGAGTATCGTTTCGCTGCTGTTCGTATCCATTACCCGAATGGTGTATTCAAGTACTTGTTTGAAGACCACCAGAGCCAGTTCATCGCCCTGTGTCAAATCGGTATGTGTATCGAAAGGATCAGCCAACCTGTTCTCGATGCAGACCTGTAAGATGGAGGTGGTCATCGTTATCTTTTTTAGTCGTATTAGTTTTGCTGGTATACGAAATTGCAGCATGATGTTGTGTAGTACATCACGATCGAAACTGTCGTATGCATCCCTAAAGCCGACAAAGATTTGGTATACTTCAACGTTGTATTCCCAGCACTTTTGAAGGATTAGCTTAGCCGTAAAAAGCTAAAACCGCCTTGATACTCGCAAGTAATTTGTTCGGCGTATGGTTTTATTCTATTCTTCAGAATTTTCGTCAGTATTTTGTAGGACGTACTGGCAAGTGAAATGCCTCTGTAATTTTCACACCGCCACTTACCTTCCTTTTTGTGGATGGGACAGATGATTCTCTTGCGTGAATCGCCTAGGATCACCTCGTCCTCCCGCATTCGTAAAAGTAGTTGGAGTATAGCATTTAATTGATCCGTTCCACCGGGTTTTTACAGCTCAGTTGGAATCTCGTCAGCGCCCGGCGCTTGATTTGGTTTCAGTGACTCCAAAGCAAAGTTAACTTCATCTACTGTCGGAGGTTGTGTAGTGGGGCCATGATCAATAATAACGCCATTGATTCGGGCTCCTTATATGGGGATATTAGATGTTGGACTCAGAATCTCTTTAGCGCCCATCATTTCTTGATGCTAACGGTGTCGCTGATGATGTTTCCTTCCTTGTACTTACAGAAGCTAGTCCTCGGTTGATGGCCGTTCTTAATTGTATTTACTAGTCTATACGCCTGCCTGGTTTTTTTTTTTTTTTTTGTTAGTTAGGTTTTCATTAATGTTCAGCAACTGCTCGTCAAAGTATTTCCGTTTCTTACGTATAATTATTCTATCCGATATTCGCCGTAGGTCGTCATTTTTCATTTTTGGCTCTAGCTGCACGTCGAATATACTGTCTGTAGACTTCATTCTTTGCATCGAGTGATTTTCTGCATTCTTCGTCAAACCAGACACCCAGCACACTTGACGGCCACGTTTTGCCAATGAGGACGTGGCTAATATGGTTGACGGTGCGTGCATCTGCAGATTTCCGAATCTGTTTGTGAATGCGTCGATGCCGGAAACATGTGGAGCTTACGATAAGTCCTACTGTAGGCGAAGTCGATTAATCGTTATCCATTATCATTGCGTTACGTGCGGCTTAAGTTGCTTGCTCACTATGTATGCAAACACCTCGTTTGCGCTTTTGAAAATTGTGTCCAAATTCTTGCCGTTTATCTCGCTGCCACTCCAATTTGCTTGCTGAGTGATGCTGAGCTTATAATTGTTGACCTGTTGAAGGAGGGCCTCCACAACCCCTGGTTTGTTCAGGGAGCGTACATTCCTGGATCCGAAAGTATAATCCGTTAAACGTTTGTGTGGTCGTCTTTGTTGATTTGTCCAGTCCGGGGCTTTTGTATCAGGTTTCTTGACATGGAGTAGTCTTTACAAGGATAAATTGCTGGCCCATCGCTAACCCCTATCCAGAGGTGGCCTCGGTGATAGCTGGTTCAAGTCCCAGAATTCACACAACTATGTTGCAGGTCTGACTACGTAATTCATGACACCCTACCGACCTAAGGTGGCTTAGGTGTGACTCAGTCATTCAGGCTACAGCTATCATTCCCTCCTCTTTTCACAACCATGGCTTGGGACAGGCTTCCATGAAGTTCAATGTATAGAATATTATAATCGTTGTCAAAATGCTGAAAACAAATTCCTTTGAATTTTAAACGTCATTGCCGGCAGCTTTTCTAGTGAACATCGCGTCGTTCTTATAGGAAGCTCATTTCCACTTCTCTAGTCAAGGCATATCTATGTATATCTATAGTAAGAACCATTTAAGCGAGGCCATTTTTTTCCGAGAAATGTATTCAATAGTCCGCATTTACCCTCCTTTCGGAGCGATAATACATACTTTGATTATAATCCTTCGACTAGGGTGAAAAGCTTTTTCTCGTCGCCTGTTGAATAGTATCAGAAAGCTGAATCCTCGAAGATTTGAGGATTTTTCGGAAAAGACAAGATTTTAATTAAGCATATCAAAGCAGTTAATTAAATCATTTTACACTTTACTCGAATTGCGATTATTGCGTTGAACTGAAATGAACGAAAAGATGGTTATACATATACCTACTTACTCGTAAATGTCGAAACGCACCTGTTTAAGCGATCCCGTGAAATTCATTGCCTGGATAAATTACTAACAACACGTCTTGAATGTAATAAAAGAGAAAAGAGATATTTAAAGATGGCAATTATGGGGGATTTAGCCGACATCAAGCGTGAAATAAGAGATTGCATTTTAAACGAAATCTTTTTACACGGTCGTCTCAATTTCGAAGAAATGTAGAATAAATCCTTTTTGTTTTTGTTCTTTTAGGGACATAATTTAAGAGGTTGGAGCCCATTCTTTAAAAAAGAAAATATTTACAATTTGTTGCCAGTCTTATTCAACCGAAATTGAATGAGAAAAATACACATAACATACGACCTTCGGACTTACCCCATTTTTAAACATGCGATAACAACCCGATAAGTCAACACAATATTTGTTTACCCCGTGAGTGACAAAAAGCAATAATTCATTCTCCCTGATACTTAATGATGCCCTGCCACTTACAGTCAACATGGTTTCTCACTACCACTAGCATGTTAACCTCATTAGCGCCCCAGGTTTACACTAGAGGGTGCTGTGTACTACGAAAAGTTTTTAACCCGTTTCTAGTGAATAGTGTCGGGCGAAAGAAGTTCTCATGTTTTGAACAACTTCTACACAGAACAACCTCTCATATCCGTATTGACTGATTGACGAACAACATGAAAAGTTCCTTTTTCAACTGTGTCATTCGCAAATGTCCTAAGTTCATTTGAAATCCATTAATCCACATGTCGCATTTTTATGTTAGCATTTTGCGCGTTCATCATTTGCACTGTATGGCGAGGTTTAAATATGAAAAATACATATTGGATTGCTGGTGTCCTGGTGAGTGAATATGCGGTGTTCTATAAATGTCACAAAATTGGAGAAGCGCAGACATGCATTTGAAAAGGAAAAGTATTGTCAAGCTGCACATATGTAAATCACAATGGTCGGGATGAAAGCAGAAAGCAAGATATTCGCTCGCTTAGCTATTTGTAGAGGTCTCAAATGAAATAAGTGTATTTTTGCTTGGAAGTTTTTATGACACATATTGAAGTTTTATAGTAGAATATGAAAATCGTTACAGCGGAATTTTGAAGTATACTGAAAAAAGCACTGATATTACATATTATCCATATTACAATTTTTTCCATATTTTCCACTTCAATGTTTTCAATTTTTATATATTTACCCATTTTCGATATTTTACAATTTTTTCTGGGGTGTATAGGGCATTGCCCACCGAATGCCCTGCGAATGTTGACTACAGTTACACACACATTTATGATGGAAAAAAAATAAAGTGGGTCGGATCAACGACTACGACCGACCCGTGCATTAGTGTAGGATCTAAGCCATCCACATCTGTCTACGAGAGCGTTGCCAATTTTAGCTAAAAGTAGGTTAGGTTAGGTTAGATGGGTTGCCTTGAAGAGCAAGGCGCGCATAGACCACCACGGGGTCCGTTGTGACACCCCCTAGATACAGCATACCTGAGCTTATCTCAATCATTAAACCATCCAGAGTTGGAAATGAAGCGATGAGGACGACAGACACTAACTAACCTTTAGGTCGTCCAGATCGACATAAAAGTAGGACCCAAGGATGTCTCTCCTACGTTCCGCCAAAGAAGGACAAGTGCACAGAAGGTGATGGCAGCTTTCCTCTTCCTCTACGTCCCCGCAGTTCCTACAGTAATCATTGTGCGGGATTCGAAGTCTTCTAGCATGCTCCCCACTCAAGCAGTGTACAGTGATAAGCCCCACCATATTTCTCAAATGCCGTCTGCTCAGCATCTGCTCCCCGGTTGATCGGACGGGACCTAGCTTAGGCTATAATTGCCTAGTTGCATGACATGTGGATCCACTACTCCATCTGGCGCTGCCTCTGTCATACGCCACATTCTGGGTAATCATTTTGCAAGCTGCTAGAGGCATCCCTGTTCTACGCCACCACTCCCTGATCTCGTTAGTCGCTCCCGCCCGAGCCAGTTCGTCAGCTTTACAGTTCCCAAATATACCACTGTGGCCCGGTATCCGATGTGTGTCATTTCACCAGTGGTCTAGAGAAGAATGCCCTTGTTTGTTCGATGGCATTTTGAGTCCTTTGGTGAGGAAAAAAGGACTCTCTTGGCAATGAAGTAATATCTAGGTCCTAGGCCCTATCTAAGTCCTTTGTTCCGGAAGAAAGAACATTCTAGTTTTGGCCTTGTAGATATGGGTTACTCTTGAGTCAGGGCGATAAGGATAACATTTTGCAAAGGAATGTATAGACAAATTAAAGCAAATGGATCAAGAAAATATATCTGCATGAGACGGGCCTATTATTATTATTATATACTATGGGGGATAGCCGAAGCAGACCACTTACGTTTGGGTCCCTTTTCGCCCCCTCCCGGTCATCAGTGGCTTCCAGATGTCGACTGATAATTGTCGACCTCTTTCTTCATCACTGAGTCCCGTGTTATTGCTAGCATTTGTTTGAAGCTGAGTTCACTCATGGCTTCTACACTTATCGTGTGCCTGCCTGTGATCCTCAACCTCGTGCTAGCCAGTGCTGGACATTCGCACACAATGTGTGCTGCCGTCTCGGCCTCCTCCAGGCATAGCCTGCAAACGTCATCTTCCCCGATTTTCATCTTGGCCAGATGAGCCTTAAAATTACCATGCCCTGTGACCAAGGCAGTTATCCAGCTTAGGGTACTCCGTTTATAACTAAGTACCTTTCTCGCTTCCCTGCCTAAAGGGCTGGTTATTGCATTCCGAGCTTGTTTGCAAGTGACTAGCTCCTGCCATCTTTGTTGATGCATGGAGTCCATCCACTTCCCAACCTTCGCTCCAATCATGCCGTTCCCCAGAGCAACTCTGGGTTCTGGGCCAATGAAAGTTGCCGCAGATCCCTGTTTTGCTAGGGCATCCGCCGCCTCATTTCCTGTTGTACCTATGTGTCCTTTTACCCACATCAGCGTAACCTCATTTTCTGAGGCACACGTGTTGAGCTTCCGGACACACTCTAGTACCAGTTTAGAGTTTATGTTCGTCTGCTGCATGCGTCTGATCACCGATTGGTTGTCCAGTGCAATAAGGATTTTCTTCCCCCGCACCTGACCTTCAAGCAAGTGGTCCAACGCATGCAACAAGCCAAGCATCTCTGCCTGGTATACGGACACATACTCTCCTAGGCTAAGCGCACATGCTAGGTTTAGCTCTTCAGAGTAAACCCCCGCCCCCGCTTTACCGTCCATTAAAGAGCCATCAGTAAAAATGCTGATGTCATTGTACATACACTCATTATGTTTGTTTCCATCTGCAATGTGAGTCTTGTGTAGTCTTTCAACTACCCTACGTCTACTCATGCCTTCTACCGGCATTAGAGTCTCCCTGACCTCATCATGAATAATGTCTAGGATGCTCTTATGACCGCTGCTAGTTCCAAAGCGATGCCACATGGCATCCCTTTCCATGCGTATTGCCGAAAGCGCCGCCGTTTTCTTTATAAATAAGTCCAATGGCGGCAGTCCCAGCAATGCCTCCATTGCTCGCGTTGGTGTGGTGCGCATTGCACCACATATGCTTACGCAAGCTATCCTTTGTACCCCATCTAGCTTCTGCTTTGTGGTATTCTGCATGGCTTTTGGCCACCATACCACTGATGCATAGGCTAGAATAGGTCTTACCATCATTGTGTAAATCCAGTGTGTCGCTTTAGGTGAAATTCCCCACCTACGAGCACACACTCTCTTACACTGATGCAAAATCCTTTTCGCTTTTTGGATCTTTTCATCAACGTGAACATTCCAAGTTAGTTTCGCATCTAAGGTAACTCCTAGATGCTTCACTTCCTTGGACACCTTGATTTCCGAACCAAAAAGCCGTAAGGGAGTTATCTCTATGTCTTTCCTCTTACGAGTAAAAATCATAGTGTTTGATTTACTAGCGTTTATGGTTAGCTCTTGCTCATTACACCATTCTTCGGTTACTTTGAGAGCTTGTCCCATGCAACCTAGAATTGTGTCCATGAACTTTCCACTGACCGTGAGTGCCAAGTCATCGGCGTATCCTACAGTGTGTACGCCCATCGAGTCCAGTTTCCAGAGAAGACTGTCCACGGTGATGTTCCACAGTAGAGGCGAAAGAACACCTCCTTGTGGGCATCCTCGGACTACCTTACCCCGTATTCTGTCACATCCACTGCTAAGATTTACCGCCCTCTGCTTAAGCATAGAGTCGATCCACTTAACTATAATGTAATCAACCCCCCGCTCAAACAGGGCGTTCCTTAGTTTGGTAAAGGAGATTTTATCAAAAGCACCCTCTATATCCATAAAAGTAGACATAGCGATCCCGCCATTGTTAATCTCTCTCTCTGCAACTCTAACAAGTTCATGTAGAGCGGTTTCCGTAGATCTGCCTGCTCTATAAGCATGTTGGCACCTACTCAGAGGACTATACATTAGCGTGGTGTTCTCCAGGTAGTCCACCAACACCTTTTCCATTGTTTTCAACAGGAATGATGTAAGGCTAACCGGCCTGAAGGACTTTGCCTCTGTATAGTCTTTCTTTCCCGGTTTAGGCAGGAAGACCACTTTAGCCTCCCTCCATGCCTTCGGGATGTAGCCTGCTGAAAGACAGGCGACGAATATATTCCGGATCCTATCTAGTAGAGCGCTCATGCCCCACTGTAATAGTGCCGGGAATATTCCGTCCATTCCAGCCGTTTTAAATGGAGCAAAAGAGTTTATAGCACTTTTGACTCCATTTGGAGTTATTATCCTCTCAGCTTCTTGTTGACTTACCCCACCAGCTCCCATGTTACTTTGAGGCCATGGTTGGTCTGACTTGAAACTTCCAGGAAAATGTACCTCCATCAGGGCCTGCAACGTTTCTTCCACTGTTTCTGTCATGGAACCATCAACTTTGCGTATCAGCCCCATTTTCGAAGCAGTGTCTTTCGATATCATCTTCTGTAATCTGCATACTTCCGACGTATCCTTCATGCTAGAGCAGAATTCCCTCCACGTATTTCGTTTCCGAAGACGTAAGGTTCTTTTCAGCTCCCTCTTTTTATCCTTGTATAGTTCCCAAGAGTGAGAGTCTCTCTCCCTCATGTAACGGTTAAAGGCTTTCCTTGTCTCTTTTTTCATAGACTCCAGTTCCCTACTCCACCATGGTGTTGGGTCCTTTTCGTCCACTACTGTGGAGGGACAAGCGTGTTCGAAGGCGCGATTAATAGCGGAGTTCAGTTGTTCCACTGTTCGCTCTATCTCGACCGTATTCCGAGGTATTCCGTCTTGAATATCCTCGACTTGTTCCAATAAATATGTCTCGTACTTAACACGATCAGTATTTTTTGGCACTCTTATACGTTTGCGTTCGCTACTCCGTTTTCTGCCATACAGAACTTCAAACTGGATAGCCCTGTGATCAGACATGGTTAGCCTGTCCACCACTCTCCAATTCTGAACTCTGTCAAGCATATTAACAGAGCTTAGGGTAATGTCGATCACTTCAGCCCTTCGTGCATCCACGAAGGTGGGAGCGACCCCCTTGTTTGCTACCAGCAGATTGTACTTTTCCACAAATTCTAGCAGCTGCTGTCCTCTGGGATTGTCATCTGTGCTGCCCCACACAGTGTTGTGCGCATTGGCATCACAGCCTATGATCAGGGCCATATCTCTTTCTTTACAATACCTTACCAGATTTTCTACTTCCTCTGATGGAGGTGGTTCTGGTGCATCATAAGGGAGATATGCTGATGCAATTAGGAATGATCCTGCACCACTGCCGATCATTACTACCGTAAGATCAGGCGAGCAGAGATGCATCATTTGTACTGCACGTATTCCATAACGCACCAGGATGCATGTCCTTATTTTACCGTCCACCTGTGCATGGTACAGATTTGCGGTTTGTTGTGACAAACCCCTAATTTTGTTTTGTAAAATCCAGGGTTCCTGTATCAAAGCTATGTCCAGTTTCTCTTCATCAAAGCATCTCGTCATCATCGCTGATGCCGCTTTGCTGTGATGAATATTCAGCTGGCACACAGTTAGTGTTTCTTGAGACGGGCCTAAAGTGCTAATGATCATCATCGCTCTTTTTATGTCAGTATATATTTCTTTGGCCTCAGTGCCTATGCAGTTTTGACTGATGCGACCCAAAGTCCCTACATCGAACTTTGTTGTTTTTTTGTCTTTGGAAGTCTGGTGCATAGGCACCATCATTAGGGTTTTCTTGTGTGTTGTCATTTTAATCGCGTGGTTTATTTAATTAAAAATTTGGTTAACGGGCACCCATGTGATATCTTTTTTGAAAACTAATGGGTGAGGCCGATGACTGCAGTCTTCGCCCACCCCGCTACTCCCAAGAGCTGATCTGGTGTGCCCGCGTACGTCACGAGCGGTAATTAGAGACTGTCTTTTTTTAAACTTTGTGTCTTTAGGCCTTCTTCTTCAAAAGTCTTCCCAATTACTTTGTGGATTAAGCCAAATGTACAACGTGTGCTCCTGATTCCATCTCAAATTCACTTATACGAGTACTTTGCACACATGGGGTTCATCAATAAAATGCCGTCAATCGGGCTTTACCTTCTAACAGAAGAAGAAAAAGAAATGACGTAACTTTAGCTCACTAGTTGAAAAAAAAACAATGCTATAGTTCTCTCGGTATTATGATTCAAAAGCCTTCTTAGTCTGAATTAAATTTGATTTATTCCTTTAGCCAATACAAGAAGTGAATAACCTAACTTCCTAACATAACCGCTCCACAAGCCCACGTAATGCCATTAGCAAATTAAATTATCTCCTTCTATCATGAAGAACTCTCAAATTCTAAAAATATGCATAACTTATGCATATTGACCATAATTAGAACGCAAAATTAGCCCACCACCAGCATACCATAACGCCGCACCACGTTTCAGTAATCACACTTTAAAATTTCGGAGTACCTCGTCAAGTGTACTTTACACTCCGCGGCAAATGCTTAGGTTCATCGCTACTAGTCCCAAAAAGTGGCCAAATGGAGACTATCAGAATTCTTAATAATATTTTTAGGAAATATAAAACATCAGAAATACATTATGCATAGTTTAAGTCCGCTGAGAAAATTTCGTTGAAATTATAGTAATTGATTTGGTTCAAGCAGTCACCATGTTAGTGCGACAATTGCTTAGGGTCAGGGATCATTTTTCAATGTTGTGTGATATTTGCGTTTAAAAATATTCCAGGGACGTTTCAAAGAGAACAAATGATTAATGAAAACAACATTTACTTTTTATACCCTAGACTTTCTAAGTATAGGGTTTAGCCATGTCTGTCTGCCCGTCTGTCTGTCTGTCTCTCCGTCTGTCTGTCTGTCTCTCCGTCTGTCTGTCTGCCCGTTCGCACGCTAACTTTCGAAAGAATGAAGCTAGAGCCTTGAAATTTTGGTCAACTGTTGGTACTATGATCTAGTTGGTTGGTATTGAAAATGGGAATGATCAGGCCAAGAGAACGCCTGGCTCCCCTACATATGTAAAATAATTAAATGTATGTATCTATAACCTGGACCCTGACCTGACTTTAGTCAATCGTACCAGTTTCGCCGGTGTACCAAATTGCAGCCAGACGTTGCGCAGTACGTTACGATTGATACTGTCTTGGTTGAAATCGCCGAAGATTTGGTATACATTCGCATTAAATCCCCAACATTTTTGGATGATATGTTTAATCGTAAACGTTAGTCGGTTGTTGAACGGCCATTCCTGAAGCCGCATTGATAATCGCCAATTATCTGTTTTATTCTGTTTTCCAGAATTTTTGGTCATTATTTTATAAGACGTACAGACTAATGAGATGCCTCTATAGTTTTCACACTAGTTAAAGTTGACCCCCTTTCTTGTGCATGGGGCAGATTATGTTCCTGCGCCAATCCTCCGGAGCTTCTTCCTGCCAGATTCACTGAAGCAGTTGATGAATGGCGTTCAAAAGCCTCGCTTCCCCAGATTTTTTTAATTTATAAATTTTATACCCTTCACGGATGTTATAGGATATATTAACTTTGCCATGAAGTTTGCAAAGCACAGAAAGAAGCATCTCCGACCATATAAACTATACATATTCTTTGTCAGTATGATGAGACGAGTCGACTAAGCTTTGTCCGTCTGTCTGTCTGGTTTTATGCAAATTAGTCCCTCAGTTTTAAAGCTATCGAGCTAAAATTATGCACAAAGCCTTTTTTATATATATTACGCTATCTAATTGTCGGAACCAATGGAATCGGACCCTACATTATATAGCTGCCATAGAAAGGACCAGTCCAAAAATACGTCTTTGTGAAAACAACTTTTTTATTTCTAAAGATATCTTTTTTAAATTTTACACTAACCAGTAGTATCATTAGTCAAATTGAATTCCCGAATTTACAATAGTTGAAGTTGGACTACTCTATCATATAGCTGTTATAGGAATGACCTCGATGCATGCTCGCGACCAAAATGGTTGAAGTGTGTGTGGAGACATTAACACTGGCCACTGCTTCTGCAGATTACTCGTACCATAAAATTGAGTCAGAAAAAAATTTTGTGGGCTCCATCGCTGCCCGGGATCACTGGATTCAGGGGGAGTACCTATTATCTGACTCTATAGCTATATAGACGGATGCCTCTAAGACTGAAGATGGGGTGGGTCCGGGCATTTACTCTGACACACTAAATTTAATCCGTCTCCCGGATCACTGCGCAGTGTTTTCCAGGTGGAAGTTGCTGCAATTCTGCAGGCCCTTACCTGGCTGGGCCACACGCCATAGCCTTTAGTAATATACAAGGATAGCCAAGTTGCGATTAGATTCCTGGAATCCATCCAAAATTGTCCCTCAGCCTTCGTGGTGCTGGGGCCGTTTCAATATTGTCCTTTACTGGATTGGTAACTGCCACGCTGATTAGTTTGCAAGGGGGCTTTGAGCAAGGCTGTGCAACTGCATAATAGCATTTTTATGCCCATCAGGGCATACAATTTCTTTTTAAAATCTGAGGCTATTAGTATGGCGAATAACAGGTGGTTAAGCAGTAATACGTGCCTCGCGACGAGGTCCACGTGGCTTATACATAATTGATCCTATCTGCTCTTCCCATCTACCATCTCTGAAAACACTGGCCAGCTCCGCTGTGGTGGTGATCACAGGTCACTGCTTTATTGGTGAACATGCCAGGAGGCTTCGTCTTCTTTTCAATGATTTCTGCAGAAGCTGTGGAGATATTGACAAGGAGGAAAGTTGCTACTACGTTCTCTGCGCTTGACCGGCCTTGGCGGTTAAGAGGACATCTATTCTCGGCTCCTATTTCTTCCAGGAACCTTAGGAACTGAGGACTGCCGGTATCGATCGTCTACTTCACTTTATCACTAGCTCAGACTAGTTTAAGTACTAGTATGGTTATAGTTGTTGGAAGGACTGTATTCTGACGGCCTATCTGATGCTAGTGTAAATACCCTTGGCCTATTGAAAGGGTAAGTTGGTGGACACAGCTTTGCACTCTTTGGTCAGTTACATACGATGGTTGTCTTCCTGGACATCGAGGGGGCTTTCAACATTATCAGACCTAGTGCGATAATTGAAGCAATCCGAAGTCTCCAGGTTGATGAGTCGCTCTGCAAACTCGTAAATATGTTATTAACTTCTAGGCATGTCCATCGAGGATCAACAAACTAGTTCTGAGACTGGAAGAAATTGGGTGTAAACTCATTGCGTATGCAGATGACGTTGTCATCGCTGTCACAGGTAAGTTTCCAGATGTCCTCAGTGGGTTATTGCACGATGCCCTAACCATTGTAACAGAATGGCGTTGGTATTAACCCTGTTAAGACGAAGCTTATGCTCTTCACTAGAAGGCGCACAACTCCTCCTATTAAACGTCCCGTACTGGAGGTTACTAAATTGGCTTCCACCAACAAAGCTAAGTACTTTGGTCTTATTTTAGATAGGAAACTAAGGTGAAAGCCCAACATCGAAGAACGAGCTAATAAAGCTATTGTCGTACACTATTCGTGCAAAAGAGCCATAGGTGATAACTGGGGTCTGCAGCCTTCAGCTGAATATTGGTTATATATGACTGTCGTGCGTCCCACACTAACTGTACAGAATTAGAGTGTGGTGGACAGTACTTCGAGTAGCGCCTTATTATAAATAACTGGGTAAGATATAAAGACTAGCTGCGATGAGCATGACGGGGGCTTTTACAACCACTCCGTCAGCCGAGCTGGATATGGTGCTCGGCTTGCTCTCGTTGCATATTTGCGGTAAACAATTGGTGGCAAACAGGGTTCTACGCCTTCGTTATACTGGCCAGTGGCGCACGCTGAATTGTAGGCACTCAACTATACTGTATAATTTGTATCTAGCCGTGGAGACTGATTACATCTCTCGGAAAAACGCTTTTGGCCGAAACCACACCAGCCTGATTTCACCGAGAGGTCATAGCTGGCTGATAAATGATAACATGCTCTTGACCACCGAGATTATGGTCTACATGGATGGCTCTAGCACCGATGGCGATGTTGGGGCAGGTATCTATTCGGTGGGACTGGGGATCAACTTGTCATTCCGTCTTCCCGATTTCTGCAGTGTCCTACAGGCGGAGCTTACGGCAAGTTTCGAAGCTCTGACCTAGCTGGGAAATCATGTAGTGACCGCGAGGGACGTTACGACTTATATGGATAGTCAAGCAATTCGATCACTTTAATCCGTCCTGACTACATCGAAAACCATCGGAAAGTGTCGCTCGGTCCTCAAAGAGATATGTGTTTTTTTTTTTTTTTTTTTCAACATTACGCTTTGTTGGATACCGAGCCATAGTGACTTCGTGAGTAACTGCGTCGCGGATGAACTGTCTCGAGAGGGTGCTGTTAAAACAGACCGTTTAAACAATAAAATGCCAATCACATCGTGCAAAATTAAAATTAAAGTCATTGCGGTTGACAGAGTGAATATAAAATGGTTAAATTACGACACATACCAAACGACGAAGTCGATTTGGCCGAAACTTGACTTTAGCCGCTCTACCGCACTGTTTTCACTGAATAGGAAGCACATTGGCAGGGTTTTGGGGGTTATCACAGGACACTATCCTATTGGCGAGCTCGCCTGGAGGCTCCGTATCTCTTAAAACGACTATTGCAGGAGCTGTGAGGATATGGATGAGGAGGACAGCATTCTGTATCCTTATCATTGTCCGGTTTTGGCTACGAGGCGGAAGAAACTTCTTGGTTCTTGGTTTTTCGAAATCTGGACAACCTTAAGAATATGCGTGTCATGCAGCCCTTTCGTTTTATCACCACAACAGGCTGGTTTGGTGCCTAGGTTCAACTAATCTACTTAGGTGGTAACATAACGGATCAAATGATGGACTATGTGTGCTGGGTAAGGACTCGGCAGCCTCTTTACCTAACCTAATCAATGGTTGTTGGATGCGCCAGTTATCAAAATGGACAAGTTCTATGATCTAAGTGTGCTAAGAAATATCATGGCAGCCTGATTTACCTACCTACCTACCTATACTGACCGCTTGGCAGCAATTGAACAATAACCAAAATACTCGTTTATCGAAACTATTGGTGTGTTTTTTGTATTTCCGGTGCAGGTTAGTGAATGTCCATGCATCACAATTACAACTTAAACATGTACGGGTCAGTGAGGTGACTGACCTGCACTCGATAGATTGTACAATTGTGGCAGCTATTGGTATGCTTGTCGTTAATTTGGCAATTGTTCCGAATTTCCGACGATGAAGCATTAATCAATTCGAACAGTTCATTCGTGATTTAGGCGGCCATATTCATTATTGCTTGTCACATGAAAAGAACTGATTGATTTCTACAAGCAACTGTCAATTTTGAAAGCCAATCAGAGTAGACAACATGCCATTTAAAAATGTAATCTGTAATACTCGCAAATAGAAGTTGCAGTATTTATGAGTAAAAATAATACTGGACCTAAGAATTTGTCGCAGAGTGTATCTATCCTGTACGTTACCGACGAAGAGTGCACATACTAAGCATAGAAAAGTCCATATTTGTTGACTCCTTGTGTTTGCTCCGTGTCAAGCAGGCGAGAAATAGAAGGTCACACTCCTTGCCATTTTCACTGCACCAGCATGAGGCGTTTCCCAGAAGAGCTGCAATACTCGTACATTGCATTGTCTTCCTTTCAGCACTCTATCTTTTCATCCTGCTACATTTGCAGTCTGAGCTCAATGAAACTGATAGTTATGCGACTTTCACGGCTATTCGTTTCAGGTTAAGTGTAGCATTTTATGCATTGGGAATCATTGGTTTTGGCCCCGATTCACGTGCCTTTGTTGAAGTGGATGCGACAAAAAGGATCATAGTCACCTCAAATAGTGGAAATTGCACTCCAATGTGACCTTTCTTTTGTGCACACTTTTAATCAATTGCTTCGAAAGCGGAGTTCGTTGCAGTGCAGTTGAATTTTGTGGCATAATAGGAGGATGCTAATTGTAGGTTAATCAATACTCAAAAAATGGGAACGACGTTATTTGCACTTTAGTCCCTAGGGTCATGACGCTAAGAAATTAAAACCTGTAAAATCTGTACTATAAATGGTCTTTTTATAGCTTTGCCGATTACAAATGCATTCGTTATCGCCATTCTCGCGAAACTAATGTGCTCCTTGTTTTCACTGCAGTATTGAACAACCGGAATGAACGTTTCACATGCCATCATCAAAAAGTCATTCAGAATTTTTAATAATAGCAGCAGGCGAGGGCGACATATGAAAGATTTTGTATTTTAATGTAGCGTGCAAGCTGTTGTTTTGTTGTAATGAGCGCTCTGAAGTTATATATTCTTACGATACTATTTTAAAGGAGACAAAAAGGAAATATGAAAATTACAGTATTAACTAACTGAAAAATTCCATTACTAGGCCAGTAAAATTAAGTCAGTTTGGGGGCTTTACAGGAAATATCAGTGAAAATCGGGAAAACATTTTACTATCTTCTATAGGTCCTGAATACATGAAAACTGAGTTTGCACGCTCGCAGAAGGTGAGCATAACTATTGTATTTGGAGACGAAATTGCGAGAAATTTCAGCCTGTTTTTTACTATTTTTCTTTATGGAAATGGAAAAACACTTAAATAAAAGTTGAAGATATAGTAATTTGATTTCAAGTCTAACGTGGCCAATATTTTTCAATTTGACCAATTTTTACTGTGGTTGTGAGCAAAAATTTCTTTGTGCAGTGATTTTAACCTTAGTATAGCTATATCTCTGCAAGTATAGGTTAGGTTAAATGGCTGCCATGATGTACAAACCACACACAGGCCACCACTGGGTCCATTGTGATGCCACTATTACCTTCATAAACCGAGTACTATCTGTTAATTTAACCAGCCAAATCTGTCAATAAAACGCCGGAGCCAGCTAATGCAAGCATCCTTAAGGTCGTCTAAATCGTTGAAATAGAAAGACCCCAAGATAATCCTTCTACTTGCAGCCAGGGCATGACATTCGCAAAGCAGGTGAAAGGTACTGTACTCCTCACCCTCATTCGCACAGTTCCTACCCATAGATCACTGTGTGGAAGCCCCAGCCTTCTAGCGTGCTCGCCGATCAGGCAATGTCCCGTAATCACCCAACAAGGGTTCTCATGTTACCTCTATTAAGCGCCACTAGATCCACAGAACGCTTGGGATCGTACCTAGGCCAAAGTCGCCTAGTAACATTACAAGTATTCCCATTAATCCTTCTGACGTATTATATTTTAAATAGCAATCGAGCTGTGTATTCCAGAAGTATTAATTCACCGAATGGATAGAAAAGTGCGTTATCCAACAACTGGTGTCAAAATGATCCAATTTTTTTTTTTTTTATTTACTTAAAGTTCATACACGAATTGAAAAATAATCTGCATAAGATTAATAATTTTTCATCATATCGCAAATGTTCAAAATGAATACCGTTTTGATCAATACGCAGTTGATAACGGTGGGCTATTGGTTCACAAACTTTAAGGAACATTTCATTTCGTGTTGTGTTGCATTATTGCTCAATTGTGGCATTTAATTGTCCCCTGTCTGTCTTCGGTTTTCTGGCGTAGACTTTATCTTTAACGTAACCCCCTTTTCTTGTACACCCTGTATTTTTGCATATTTTGGTATCCGATTTTTCAAGTCATTTTCATTCACACTCGAATAGAATGGTCATTAATAATGAATTATCATGGAACAAAATAAATTGCTTCAGTTTTCATTGTGGGTTTACTCTTCTTACCCAAAAGATATTTGTGGTGGAGTAGGCTTGAAACAAAAAAAAAACCAGACCAGGCCGAAGCGTATATACCCTAGACTTGTACAGACCTAGTGGTGATACCAAAAGTACCAATTGGCAACGACCATATGCATTAAAAGTGAGTTTCCTATATGGCCAGTTTATAGGGGAGGTTGGCACACATTCATGAGGATCTTGGCCATTCTAAAAATCGATTAACTAACAAATTCTACAAATATTTGTTGAATTTTTCAAGTCGCTAGCTTCACTCTATCGAAAGTTATCGCTTATTTGAAGATTCATTTGTAGGGGAAACAGGGGTTTCATTGGTCGGATTTTACATATTTTCAGTATTAGCCAACTGGATCCTACTACAAACATTTGACCAAAATTTCAAGTCGCTAGCTTTATTTTGTCGTAAGTTATCGCTTCATTTCTAGGGGAGGTAGGGGTACTTTGGTCAGATCTAGCCCATCCTTAATGCCAACTAACTCAATCTCACTTCAAACATTCGACCAAAATTTCAAGTCGCTGGCTTCATTCTATCAAAAGTTATCGCTTATTTGAAGTTTCATTTGTAGGGGAGGTATGGGTTCCTTAAGTCGGATCTTGCCCATTTTCAATACCAACTAACAGGATATTACTACCAACGTTTTTCCAAATTTTCAACTCGCTAGTGTTATTCTATCGAAAGTTATCACAATTAAAGTAATATTTAATTTTTTAAATTTTGTAGGGGAGGTAGGTGTTCCTTTGATCTGATTATGTCCAACTTACTAAAACCCAAGCGGCATCTCACTTCCGGGTTACATGCCAAAAATCAGATGTCTACGTCAATTTGTTCAAGAGTTATGGACAAAAAACCCGAAAAGTAGGGTAGTACGGGGCTCTTTCTAAAAAAATTACCATTAGTTTTCAACTGATCGATTTTATTTTTCCAGGGGAGTATAAGATTACCCTCACGAGCAATCTACCAAAGCTAGAGCTTTTCATGTTTATTTAATCGGGAGTTATAAATACATTAAATTATTTTACATATGTAGGGGAGGTAGGCGTTCTCTTGGCCTGATCACGCCCATTTTCAATACCAACCAACTAGATCATATTTCCAACATCTGACCAAAATTTCAAGGCTCTAGCTTTATTCTATCAAAAGTTATCGTGCGAACGGACAGACAGACGGACAGACGGACAGACAGACAGACAGACATGGCTTAATCGAATCAGGAGATGACCCTGATCCGCTTAGTGGATCGAAGTGGAGGCGAAACAACAACCATCACAAAGAAATTAATGACTTTCAGGATGTAACAAGCAATTGTCCGAAAGAAAATAATGATTTCCAAATAAAATTGACGATTCCCAAATAAAATTAACAACTTCCGGAGTCCCTTTGACTTTCTGAATCCATACAGACGTTATAGGTAAATTTGAACATTGAGCAAGTACCTCCGGCATTCTCTGGATATCCCAGGATAGCGAATACATTCTATTTAACTGGTTCCGAATTGTTTGAAACCGTGAAGTATTGTAAGTTAAACTTGGAAACTTGTTGGAGCACACACTGACTTATTTTTACATGCATAATGCAACTGAGGTAATTATGAAGAAGTGAGGGGTGCTTACCTAACCACCCCCACCTGTCATAATAATTTTATATAAGCTCATGCCCGAGAAAATTGACCGGCTGTCAAAACAAATGTATAATTCTATGCATAATCGTATTCCACCAATTTGAAAGAAAATTCATCTCCACATCCTACAATCTATCATAAACATGAAAAAAAGGAACCGTCAGCTTCCATTCTATTGTACCTACACGCTCCAGTTGCTTGGTTGATACAGACACGTAAGATTTTCAATTCTTCAGAATATAAGTGAATTTTTCGCATTCTTCCGCAACTGAAATTTTTGTAAGGAAATTATCTGCATGAACGCTTCGTGTACATCGTTCTCGATATCTTCCTTATTCGTTCTGTGCTGTGACATATCCGGCATTTATTACACTGAAATGGTTTGTCTGGGTATGCGTTACATCGTCGAACATTGAAAAAGGACGATAAAGATGTCCTGGAATTTAGTTGAAATCAAAGCGATGAGATTGATTAAAGAGAGATATGGGTATAAGTTCGTGAAGGCATTCGTTCGTATGATGTTACGGTATCTAGGTACAGGGTTGATGATTATGCTCATTTTTCAGGGTTCCTTAGGGTATCATTTTACAAGAAACATCTGTCGAATTCAGAAATGTTCGTATTAAATTTGCAATTACATTTCCACAGCTATAGATTGTCAAGACAAGATAATCTCATAGTACGAATAACAACATGGCTCACCGCTGCTATTATGCATTTATGTCTGACGCAGAAAGGCCAAATTTACAAATTTCATTGACGGCAGATTAGTTTGGACTGACGTGACAAACATATCCTGGATTTTAGTACAAACCCATAGATCCTACGCAAATAGAACAGCTTGAGTCAAGGAAATTAAAGTTAGACGTAGTCGATGGGTACACTGTTGACCTTTCAAGTCAAAGATAAGAATCAATGGAATTGACGGCAGGACCAATCCTGATACTAAGAAAAAAAAAATATTTTCCTTTCGAACTCAAACCTTAACACTCCCAACAATTTCGACAGTACGTCAGTGTTTAATTACGGATTACTAAGTATTATGATTGTACTATGTCTTTTATGCTATCAGTATGAGGAAGGGACAAGAAAGGACTGCTAGCTTAATTTTCCCATTAATATTCTCTCGCTTTGCGAAATTTGCTTGACTTTTAACTAATCCCAAAGATAACAATTGTATCTTTCATTATCACGTTAGCACAACAAAGTCAGTGACTTCAACTAACAAATTCTCGTGACGAGCTGCTCTTTGTTAAAGTAATTACTAACTTTTCTCCACCCTATTGGTTTAGCTTTTGTTAAACTTGATCCATTATTTTAGGATCCAGATACTATAGCACTTCCGTATGCATACGTTCGCCGACAAAGTTCTTCCTGTAATTAAAATGAGAGAAGACATACACAAGCCGGCACCCGTACGCCGTACAAGAGATACATGAAAAATAAGTGGAAGGGTTAACGAGTATCTGAAAGTCGCCTGCATCCGATGTCCTTGATAACTATCAAACTCTTCTTCTTGCACTACTCCCTATATATTTATAAGAGCAAAATTTTGAATTGGTAAACTTTCATCTGTACCCTCTTTACTTGCAGCTTCCGCAATCCGAATTAGATGGTTATGATCCGAACTGCAGAAGATTTCGTCTAGAAAATGGAGAGTCGTTGGCCGAAAAGGATGAGGTACGTATACGGATCATATTTTGGCATTCGTGTAGAGGAGAGCAAATATACGCATGACGATGGAAGGAAGTATTTTAAAGTTATAGAAGTCATAATGTTGGGGTTTATTTATGTCGAAGTACTTGAATGCGCCTGCATTTCAACAGAGTTGATGCTTAGGGTGCACGGGAAGATGTGTCGAAAGTCATACATGTGAATAGGTTATTTATTCAACATGATATCAGTGGTGAATAATGACCTTTAATTTATATTAATATGTGAACCGATTCCAATTTTTTTATTGTTTAATTTTTATTTTCAATCTTCTTTCAGGTAAATTGAAAGCGTAACCAGGGGGACGGGGCCTAAATGGTTAAGGTTGACGGTAGAATGGTAAAAGTCCCGCGGCCTCAGCATATTAAACAGCAGTAGCCTATGTCAAAGATGTGGGCTGCTTGTAGCTTGCTTCCCCAGTCCTAACAATATCTCTGAACTCGGAATTTCGTTTGTGGGTACGATAACATGCTAACACTAGATTTTAAAGCGCTAAATTAAAAAGGGGGTGGTGTACGCTCGAAAAGAATGGCGTTGGCTAACTCAGGTGCCTCCAAGTCTTTTGTTAAACTAACAACGAGTCAGAATAAAAAAATCCCGTGAGTCAAGGCTGATGACTCTGCAGGAAAAGGCCCTGGAGATAGTGAGTGCTACTTAAGTCTGTGTTTAAGCCATAGATGAACAAAGGCCACTCATTTGCTTACATGGCACCAAAAATCAAAGACTCAGGATAAGTCCACAAAAGCTACATATAACCAGCTTCTTCATTGCTTAAAGCAGGGTTTCTACTAAGCAGGTACAAATGACTGTTTGGCTACAGGAATCCATAACTTTTACCCAATGCCTGACTGATCAGCATTTTGAGTCCTGTATTCCCCAAGAGGCTGGCTTCTGCTAGTTTGTCCCAATTCGGTGTAAGTAGATTGATTTCGAAAAACCACGGTTCATATAAAAACCAAGTAGCCATTCCCCAGTACTCTTAAAAGTAAGTGGAAGCTGCTCTTCAAGAACGAGAAACGAGAGAGAATTTAACCCCATATTCAAAAACTTTTTCTGTTCGCTCGAAAATTCTTGGGTTCATCTATATAATTGATGACAAAGTCCTCTAAGAGTTACCCTCAGAAAGTATGTCTAGTTAACGAGTTCAATAAATTCAAGTTGACAATTAAAAATTAAAATATCATTATTTCTTGGTTATGATTTTTTTACGACTTATCTTAGATTTGAAAATTAAAATTTGTGCGTTTCTTCATCTCTGTAAAATCACGCCAAATACAAAACCCACCATTTTACGAAGGAGGGAGGTGCATGCTAGGAGCGTGCATCGTCCGAAACTGGTTAATGCCAACGAAACTTCAGCTAGCCACGTGTAATAGTTGGCGCGCTATGTCCCCCTAGGGGGTAAATGAGTATAAAATACTGCCAATCCAAAATTTCGCTACATCTAAACCGCGCAAACAAATTAAGAAAATAATTCCGTTACAGTTCCCCCAAATTAAAAAAAAATGGCGCACAGTCCAATTTTGGACCAAGACATGATCTTATTTAGATCGTGACGGTGTGTTTTGTGCGGAGGTGTGTGATCAGCAACACGCTCAATCTAGGTATTTGCCCCAAATGGCTACTCCTTTAGCAATTGAATAAGCTCAGGACCGAGGGCGACCGGTAGCGCAGTG
This sequence comes from Chloromyia formosa, assembly GCA_964017055.1. Taxonomy (NCBI): domain Eukaryota; kingdom Metazoa; phylum Arthropoda; class Insecta; order Diptera; family Stratiomyidae; genus Chloromyia; species Chloromyia formosa. The sequence goes on from OZ024816.1 coordinate 89,667,228, forward strand.
TGTTGAGGCATCAGTCTCATGTTTGACTACCGGCTTTCGGGTTCGAATCCCGTCCATGACGACGTTCGTGGCCATGGATGTGCAGAAGATGCATGCTGGCAACTGCATTCACTGAAAGCAATGTATGCCAACGAAACGTCAACTGGGCCACATGGAACAGTTGACGCGCTATGCCCCATTAGGGGTTAGGGCAATTGAGTAGGACCAACTTCTAAATCCCCTTTTTTTATCGAAGACTACTGCATTTAGAAGGAATCGCACCGTGGCGCAATGCATAGAGGACGAATGTGCTAACCTTTGTGCCATTCGGGTTATAACAAGCTAGCTGAAGGCTGAAGGTGCATTTGCAACTTTGAAATTAGTAGTAAAACTTGTTCCGATTTCATTGTTCCTATGAGAAGTATATGAAATAGTAAGCCGATTTAAACCAAATTTTGAACTGTGGTTTGGCGGCTTAGAACATACAGTACATGGAATGAGCATATCCCGTTTGTAACCGGCTCCAATATCTGGTGAATAAGTCGACAGTCAGCCTACTCAGTTGGCGTTTTATACTGACAAATGTTGACTGTTCTGTAGAATTGTTCATAAACAAATGTCAATTTTTGTCAAATTATCGACAATCAGCCTACTCAGTTGGCGTTTCGATATTGACATAATGTTGACCACAATGTCGAATTATGCGTAAACAAACGTCAATTATTGCCAATATTTGAATTTCGTAAGTCTACTAAGTTGGCTGACTGTCGACTTAGTACCCAGATTTTGGAGCCACTGTTTCTATGGATACATACAGGACTAGCTCATTCCATGGCTATATATTCAAAGTTTGGCGGTAATAATAACTGAATAATATTAAATTTGTTGAAAATATGTTTCGAAAGAAAAAAGTTTTTCTAATAAAAACTTGTTTGGCAGCTATATGACGTAGTGGTTCGATTCCATTGGTTACAGCGTGCAATAGAAAGAAGACTTTGCGCAAAATTTCAGCTTGATAGCTTGAAAACTGAGAGACAAATTTGCATAGAACCAGACAGACAGACGGACAAAGCCTAATCGACTCACCTCATCATACTGACCAAGAATTATGTACATATTGTAGTTTATGGTCGAAGATGATCCGTTCTATGCGTTGAAAACTTCATGACAAAGTTAATATACCCTATCACATTTTTGAATAATGAGAAGAAGAATATTTGCCCCTTATATAACGCGATAATAATAATAATAAGCGAGATTTGGAATTAGCGGGGCTTTGAGCCTATGAGATTTTATACTGGCGGAATTTTGAACTGTCAAGATCTTGTACTGGTGAGATTTTTAACTGACAGGATGTTAGCGGGATTTTAAACTGGTGGGATTTTAAATTGAGGAGATTATAATGTAATGTATAAAATGTTCGGGATTTTGAATTACGGGAATTTATAAGGCGAGTTAGCGTACTCAGTTCGCGTTTTTCAGTACAATTACAAGTATGCTTTATTATTTGTATGTACATAGGTACATATATTTCGGAAGCTAAGTACTTTTAGGGACATTGATGCTGGAATTACCAACTCTCGGGATACGTTAGGCACATGTAAAATCGTATTTGACGATTCCTTCTAGATTTGGATATTGTTAGCAATGTGTTGTCCTGAGTATCTAGCCAAAATAATTTTTTTTCTTCCAATGTGTTAATACTATATGTGCTCAAGGGTGTAACTTGCCCTGAAAAGCTCGATTAGCGGCCTAAACTGACTGCAACAAAGCGGGGAAAATTCCGTTCACTCCTGGTGAATTGAAAACCTCAAGGGACTGTGTCGGCCATTTTACTTTGTCCGTACCAAAAATGACCCCATGTAAACTTCGTGCTCGGTTTTCAGGGACCCATTTGTGTTTCGCAGCTAGGAGCTAGGGAGGGGCTATCTTCTGACCCGATGGACCTTCGAAAATGGGTCTCTAGAAATGGTCTTTTTTTTCAGTTAACCAACCGTCTGGTTTCTCTGGCCGACACCATTTTCCTAAGTCCTTGCATAAACATTTGTGAAAGCATGCTTTTGATAGCGACTATATACTCTAAGAATGTCTTTTCCAACTTTTTCGTTTTAAATGCATAATGGGTTTGTTGTACTCGGAGAGATCAGTTCTATACTCGTCCCATCTATGCTAGTGCTTTCATAACATCCTACTTTGTACATAAGATTGTCAAGAAAGCACTTATCTCTAATAGCCGCCATACATTATCCGATCCGTCGCCCGATCGATCGGCCGATGGATCGCCACAAAATGTCAGTTGATCAAAGATTACGTAGGTTGCCTTTTATATTTCGGGATTGGACAACCCTAGTGTTGCAATCTGGCAACTGACAGCTCTATCGTAAAGTTTGACATTTTTAAGGTTATACGTACTCAGAACGTTTTGACATACGAGCGCTATTTGTGTTTTTTACAGTAACTTAAAAGATTAATCTCGGCCAAATAATGGAATTCAATCGTGAACATTTTCGTGCGATTATTTTTTACAACTTTCGACGTGGATTAACTCAGCAACAGTGCATGGATGAAATGAATTCAATTTTTGGCGAAGAAGCTCCATCGAGGAACAGTGTTTATCGATGGTATGGTGAATTCAATCGAGGTCGTAGTTCACTCCAAGACGAATTTCGTGAAGGTCGTCCAAAAGGTGAAGGTCGTCCGGAAACCATTGATGCTGTGCGCGAACTGATATTGCAAGATCGTCATGTGACCTATCGTGAGATTGAGACAACCTTAGGCATTAGTGGGACCAGCATACATTCAATATTGCATGAACATTTGACTTTCAAAAAAATTTGTTCGCGTTGGATCCCACACAATTTCTCAATCGCTCAAAAAAAGGCTCGTGTCGATTGGTCGAAAGAAATGCTCAAAAAATACGATCGCGGTGCTTCGAAACACGTCTATGACATCGTGACAGGTGATGAATCGTGGATTTACGCGTATGAGCCCAAAAGTAAACAGCAGTCGACTGTATGGGCGTTTCAAGATGAGCCAAACCCAACAAAAGTTGTTCGCGCACGAAGCACTTCCAAGCAAATGGTCGCCTGCTTTTTCGAAAAAACTGGACATGTCGCAACCGTACCACTAGAACAACGCAGAACAGTCAATTCTGAGTGGTACACAACCATTTGTTTGCCAGTTGTCTTCCAAGAAATCAGGAAAACCAACCGCCGAAGACGGATCACTCTTCACCACGACAATGCGAGCTCTCACACATCAGCTCAAACAACTGCATTTTTGAGCACTCAAAACATAGATTTGATGGGTCATCCGCCGTATAGTCCTGACTTGGCACCGAATGACTTCTTTTTATTCCCGTACGTTAAAAACAAACTGAGAGGTCAACGTTTTTCAACACCTGAAGAAGCGGTTGCTGCGTTCAGAATGCATGTTTTGGAGACACCTCAATCAGAGTGGCAAAAGTACTTTGACAATTGGTTCAAACGCATGCAAAAGTGTATAGATCTTCATGGGGAATATTTTGAAAAACAATAAAGCGATTTTCAATGATTAATATTTGTTTTTGTTCTCTAATCCCGAAATATAAAAGGCAACCCTCGTATATGGAACTGTCAAAAAAATCGTCAACGATAAGCGTATACACAGGCCGATCCATCGGCCGATATCGATATCGGGCGACGGATCGGCCGATCGATCGGTGTGTGTATGGCACGTTTAACGTTCCCATCGCTGCCACCCACACCGAGTGCTATGCGTTTGCGTCGCAATCGATCACATATTACCGTTTTGTACTCCAGCTGTTGGACTTCGAGCGGTGAATTCTCATCACTGTCAGATGTGAAGTAAGCAGACGCTACTACCACTTTGGCAACCGTTGACCATGGATACTTTCACCAATGCATCTGCTGGATCTCTAGAAATAAAGTTGGTTAGTGGAAGCGCCGATCGCAGATTAACCTGTCGTATATTAACTTGACAATTGTTGTGCTTAGACCGCAAATGCGGCCACGGTCCACAAGTGGCTCATGAATTAGCGCAATCGAGGCCTGTTTTTTTTTTGGCGATGCCCCTTTCCCATGGCGCAGGTTCGCCTGAAGCACCTTAATAGCGATCATGATCATGTAAAGACAACGAGCATTGGGCGAAGCATTTTCGCTTGCCCTATCGGGAACCGTTGTTTCTATTCCCCTTTCGTTGTCGCCGCATCCGGTGGGAGCCGCTGAAATTCCTCGAGCTATTTACAACACGAGTCGGTGGTGTGCCCGCATTTATTATAAATATAGTGTTCGCGTCGGCATCGACAAGCTCCACAGTAGTTGGTTCTTGGTTTCCCTACGGCAGTTGATGTGCTTGCGCGCGCTTCCTGTCGTTCAATACTCATTTGCCCTAACCCCTAGTCAGGCATTGCGCGTCGACTATTCCACATGGCTTAGCTGACGTTTCGTTGGCATAAACCAGTTTCGGACGATGCAAGTTGTCAGCATGCACCTCTTGCTCCCATTTAGCCGCCTACCTGTGACAGGTTTTGTTGTGGCTTATTATTACGCCCGCACGACAGGGCAAAGACAATACAAACATTCATGGTCACGAACACCGTGAACGGGACTTGAACCTATAACGACCGTAGTCAGACACGAGTATGATGCCTTCACGCACCGAGCTACCGGTCGCCCCCTACTTTGTTCACATTTGAACATTTACCCAGATTGAGGGCAACATGCGTGAAGCGGTAGACAATTTTTCCCTTCCCGCTACAGCAACCGCTCCATCGAAGCGTCGTCCAAAATAGTCACTTACAACTTGTGGATGAGAGAAGTCCTTTTTATCCACAACTAAAATGGAGAACGGACATTTCAATTTGATAAGTCCAAAGCTTCTCCGAACCCATTCGGCAGTTATTGTGGTAGAACCCTAGCGTAACACCCGCCGCTACATGGCTATATCCGTATAATCGTTTACCGGACTTTTTTGGTCAAGTTGATCTGTGAAGATCGCTCTTCAAAACGTCACTACTTCACCGGCGGCTTAGGCGCTGTACATAGAAGGGCTATCACCCTCTTAAAAAGTAATATCACTCAAATTTTCGACGCTGGTCCCCTGGATGATTCGAATATTGAAGATCCAATTTCCGATGACATTCTTGCGTAAAAGTGGACCATTTTCACCAGGCTTATAATTTTCCTCCATGAATAAAGAATCAAAACACAGGTTAATGCTACATAAAATTTGTTGTGTGTCGATTGATTGATGATTAAACGAACCATTTCTGCCGAAATCTCTTTAACATTTTTATAAAGAAGACACTTTTCTTTTCAATTCATGTCCATTGTGAAAACACAATAAATTGTCCCATTTCACATCATATCTAATCAATGGCAAGCGATGAAAATTCCTTTTGATGTGTATCCATAGCAAGACAAAAAACACAAGAAATTTACCAGTCCTTCATCAGAATGTCCCGAAGAATTATTGCCTAGTCACTTGTTTCACTCCAATTCTTCTGTCATTTGGAAAATCTGTCAACAAGTGCCCTTTGTGCCGCTCTCCACACTCGTCGCACATTCATAAGACACGAATTACCACTTCAAGATAGAGGAAAAAGACGTAAAGGAAACAAATGACAGAATTCCACAAGTGATTTTCTTGTCAGATTTGTTACGGTTGCTTCCGAAGAATCTTCGTCTTTGTCGTTATATTTTTTCCTTGCTGTGAGCGCAATCATTTATGGTCGGGATTCGAAGCCTAAAAACGGGAAAACTTACACCAGACTTTTCTACAATATGAAACCAATTTAGTAAGGACTCGAGGCGAGTAAGCATAGTTCTTGGGCTTCATTTGAAATTGACAAAAAAAAAGGACACTGCAAAAAGCTCTTTTTCTCTCTAAGTTGAGTGGGCACCAGTTTTATTTTATCGGGAGTTTTAATGGAATCGAAACGAATTGTGTGCCTTTGTCAAAAAGAAAATTGCATGTTCGATTAATTTCTCAAAATAGGGCCGACAGGTTGTCGAATCCTTAAAACAAATCTGAAAGGTTCCGTGCGGGCGGTAATTGAATGAAAATGGATCTTCTAGTCATTGTTTCTTTTTATGTCGTCGATGGCAGTACGAAAATGGAGGCGAATTTGCTGGCTTTCCAGCACATTTGGACCAAGGACGGAGCAGATTTAATCTTTCTATGAAATTATACAAAAGAAGTCCGCCTGAAAAATTAATGGTTGCATAATCATTATGCAAGTTTCTGGTAAAGCCACTTAATTTTTCAGGCAGACTTCTTTTGTATAATTGTATAGTGAAACGTAACTGAACACCACAGGACAAAATGTCTCCAGAATTTTTAAATTCGGACATGATGTAAACTGTAGACATTTTTCGTGATAATCTTGAAAAATTTCCTGAATCAAATAAACAAACACTCATCCGACCTTCACTAGCGTTCAACACTTGTCCAAAGTACTCGTACCATCTTTCAAATTGCCCGCCATTCTTCTTCCCGGAAACACCAATGCAGAATTAGGTTATATTCAAGAAAATCGTCATTCACTACTCTGCTTCCAACTTACAAGTACATCCCATCTCCCATTCACATCTTTTGTGAAGGCTCGCTCCCCGTCGAGGAGCTGAAACATTAATCGAAAAGTGCTTCACTTTGTTTACAGTGGAACTTCTTTGCGAAAAAAGTTTGAAGAGAGTTTCTTTGAAAGTCAGGACATTGTTATATAGGAATAGTTCAAAGTTGTGGGGGCAAACTGGATTGAGTAATATAAATTGCCAGGATTTTGTCGAGCATAACTAGGTTGCTTCGGTCTCAACGAATTGCCTCCCCGTTGTATGTTAGAAGACACCTACTCGTATCGGAGGAAGATATTGGAAATGTTTCACTGGGGGAGACAAAATTGAATTTTGTGTTTGAAAATCCATTACACCAATATTTTTAATTTTAGTTGAAACTTTTTTTTACTTTATTTTGATTTCATTGGGGAAATGTTGTTTTTCAGTGAACTTATTATTTTTAATTTGATAATTTTGGGTGTAGTTTAGGCAACTAACGAAAATTTTATATTTAGACCACTAGTGGCTGTAGGGCTCCCTTCAAAGCTGCGGTTGTGGCCAAGCCTGAATCCAGCTCTACTAGGGATACAATAGCTGCTGAGGCTTTGGTGAGACATTGGTCAAGCGGGGGTACGTCTTGCTCGTATCTGGACAGGAGGACTTATCTACCCCCTTCTAAAGTCCGCTATTGGGAGAGACGCAATGCTTTTAGAGTCCGCGGTCTTGTTCTGGCAGTACCCGAGGAACGTAGGATGGAAAATCAGAGCCCATCCTGGGCTATTTTCCCTCCTACGGAGAAGAAAACAGCCAAACAGTCAACCAACCAGGCTGGAAACCTTCATGCCTATCATTGCAAGCATTTTCGCAAAGAGACCAATTAGTTCACCCAGTCTGTATTTTGCGGAGTTCTTCTCCCTGCATGAACATATTTCAGTGTTCGTACGTCAAATTGAATGCGTCAATGGTCGGATAATCAGTCACTAACTTGCTTCTAACTGCCTTAAGATTAGACGGTTCTCATTAGTTTATAATATTCATAACATGGCATCCATACCAAAATACAGCCCTTGTGCTATTGTTTTTATTTATATCTCTATCAATTCATGGACTATTTTCTTCCCGTTTATTAATGTCCTTATATTGAAAATATTTATATCTCAAGTATCTGATTATTACAAAACTTCTTAGCTCTTGTGGCAATATGAGAACCAATGAAAGCTAAGTGTAGTTCATTAGTTGAATGATTTTCGTTTATGATCAACGGTAACTTCGTTTTTTTACGGTAGCTCCTAAGAGACACTTGTATGGTATTATTGTTGGAAGCGCAGATTTTCAGCGAATATAGGAAAATATTCTGATTCAAGTGAGCGCTTGCGATAAACTAATAGTGAAATCAGGTTCATTAAGATAGATAACATTGAAATATGCTTGATCGAATTTTATAATACTATTAAATAACATCCTAGGGAATCAATATCATTATATTTACGCATAGCACTTTTTTCTATAAGTTTTTAAGAATGAATGGAGTGTATCACTACCAACTCAATACAACCATATTAAGTTGGCAATGCACTCCACAAAAATTACTCAGCATTAAAGCCGATCGCACTAGTCGACTGGTTTCGTCCACCGATAGACCATACTCGTCAGGAGCTACCTTTAGTCTATCGGGAAGGTAGCTCAACCAGTCCAACTTATGTGCTGTACTCCAACTTTCGTCAGAATACATCAGTTGGTAAAACGCTCACTTTATATATAGTGGACACTTTACGACACGGGTGCGAACCACATTGAATGAAATCAATATCATTATATTCATAACAACTGTAATGGACGGTTTGGTCGGCACGTGGGGATGGAGCCTTAGGTATCATAATGACCGTGAAGATCAGGCCGTGCCATCTGGCGAAGAAAAAAGCCCCTCCAAGAGCTTAACAGCGGCCTATTCTTGCTGTAGCTCAATTCAGGAGACGTGGGCGGGGTTTTCGCCGCTCGTTGCCCCTGTCCTTTACGTATTAAGAAAAATGCATTGGCCTGGGTTACACAACACCAACAGGGGAGGCAAAAATACGGAATAGGAAAATGGGGCGATAAGGATTGAATGGTTGGCGAACAGGTCAGATGCCCTTGCGCTCGCATCGAGGTCCGGGTGTAATGGGACCCTCAATCTCTGGTTTCGTTCCACCGGCAGATCACTACTCGCTCGTCAGGTGTTCCCTGCGAGCTATCAGTGGAATAAGCAGTACGACCAGACCAGAGTATGGTTCATTACACAACAACAAATAATTCTCTTAAGCTTAATGCAGAAAACAAGAGAACATGCTATTCAGCTGCAAGAACGCCAAAGCTTATGGTAGGAAATTCTGCTCGGATTTGTATAGCATATTATACTTATCGTTACGGATTCCTTATCTCACATAATATGAAGGCGTACTAGACGAAAAAATTCATAATCTTCGGATATCCATTCTTCTAACCTCCTAATGTCCTTTTTTATGCTATTATCTAATATCACTACAAGGACGTACTTCAGTTATCCAATCATCCACCAAAAAAAAGGAAGACGGATTCGCTTACATCATCACAACGTCATGACAATAGCAATTACACTCACTTGCGGTGCAAAGTCTTTATGACAAGAAAACTTTAATGTCGCCCCCATGACTCGATTTGGCAAATGTAGTAGACCGGTCGAACATTGTTATTTTCTACTTTAAGGTTTCTAGTCAGATCAGTATGATGTATCCGTATCGTATCCCGAAGCTCGCTCCTGTGACTTAAAGAACAGATACCCACTCATATCCATACACACTTTCTATAGAGATATACTTACGTACTTTCTTAGAGAAGTACACTCGTAACTGACGGTGGAATGTGGGCCTTCGACATCCAACCGAAAGCTAAGCTGACTTGAAAAATAAAGACTGAAACCGACATTGAAGGTTATTAAAATCGAACAGATACGATTTTCTTCACACGTTTAGGACAAGATACAAGACAAAGAATTGCTTGGGAAATGTGAGTATAATGGTCACACATTCATAATACACATCGGGGACGATGTGAAAATAAATAACGGCTATGATTCGCGCAATAAGTGTGATAAAGGTTACAGAGATGTGTCGTGAACGGCATTTAAGATGCTCTTAACAAGGATACCCAGAATGGATTCAATTGTACCGATAAACGACTGTTGAAAACTTGCGGCAAAAATAATGGACTACCTGAAGAATTCTTAGTGGCCATGAAAATATCTTTGGATTTTATTTGCGTGTAAAGACTCTCATGAGACTGCTAGAAGTTTATTCTTTTTCAGGAACAAAAGAAATTCTGTTGAAATTCTGTTTTGATATTATACATGTACGTACATATATAAAATGCTCGTGGTTATTGGCTCTAGAAAATTTTTCTTCAATTTCAGGTTTTCGGATCACCTAGTACACCAATTTTGGAAAATCCAGAGCACCAGACAAGATGGTATTTTAAATACTTCCTCGGAAAAAGTGAGTGTTTGAATTGCTAAATTAATAGATTCGAAACAAGTCGGCCGCCCCATACAGGATGTTCCGCTTCGGATGATAAATACTTTAATCATAATACTTTAATCGTGGGTTTGTGGAAAATTTACACTAAAATGTACACTCTGCCTTCAGCCGTTACATTACAGTTTTATGGCATTTTTTTTAAATTGTGTCAAAAAGCTTGACTTGCCGAACAAAATCAAAATTTTCCAGTTTTTCTTGAATATTCCGAGTTAAAAAAAAAGTGTAGTGGCGAACTATAGCGCATAGATTTTCCTACAAAATGATATATCATCCAATTGACCATAAAATGGAATATTATACCCTGGACCACAAACCAAGGAAAACTGAGCAAAATACATTTGACCCCCTCTCCCCTACACTTCCGGACGCCTATCAATGGAGACTTTGGAGAATATATTCAATAGACTACTTTTATTAATTTTGAACAATTTTAATAGTCGACGACTCTTTTGCCTGTTATTATGTATAGCGATGTCTACATTAAAAAATCCAAATACTCAAGCAAAAATAGAAAAAAAATGCTTTAACTCCCCTGATCTTATACTTCCGGACTATCTATCAACAGGAATTTTGGGGCATATATTTAGAGGGCTCTCCACTTCAATTGTGCCAAATTTCAAAACTGTACCCCTAGACTCAGCAAAATGAGACCAACTTAATGGTCAAACCAGCCAAAACTCACGATGAATCGATGAAGCCGACCGACCACTAGCCTCTTTCAGGTCATCCAGATCGGTGAAAAAGTAGGAGCCAAGAAGGTCTTTTCTAAAACTTGCAACGACGGAACAGGTACACATAAGGTGAGACGTACTTTCCTCTTCCTCCTCGTCCCCACAACTCCTGTAGAAATCATTATGTCGAGGCATGCTTCTCAATTAGGCAGTGTCCAGCTAAAGCTCCTGAAACAGCCCTTAGATTATTTCTGTTTAGTATTAGCAACCCAATGGATCGTTTTGGATCCAGTTTGTCTAGCCACGTGACAGGTATTACCATTGCTCCACCTGATGCTCCTATCATATGCCACATCCTTAATAGCCAGTTCACAAGCAACTAGAGGCATGCTAGTACTACGCAACAACCCGGTCTCATTGATCGAGCCCGCCCGAGCTAGTTTGTCGGCCTTACAGTAACCAAAAACGGTGGAATTGAGATGTTTATTTCGTTCGTTCTATGAAGTTGACGTAGTTGCGTCGTGGTCGTGAATCGTTTTGTTCGATCGTCTCTTGCAACCATCGGCTATAATTAACGCCGAGCAAAACCGCCCGAACGCTCCAAGCGACGTCGATGTTAGTATGAAGCGAAGCCGCATGGACAAAAGTGACGCTTAAAAAAACTATGCAACAACGTTTCCTTATATGTACATGAAAATAACTTGCAAACAATATTTGAAACGATGCATCATTCTAGTTTCAAAGTAAAACTGTTTTGAAAAAATTGTGAAGGGAGGGCTCCAAATTTTTTTTTTGTCTGTTCCTTAAGTTAAACTTTGACCGGCTCTGTATTTCATAACTTAAGGAAGTTGTAATGAACCATATTCTGGTGTGGTAGTCCTGCTTCCACCGGCAGATCGAAGGCAGCACCTGATGAGTAGTGATCTGTCCGTAGTACGAAACCAGAGGCTGAGAGTTCTATTACACTCGGACCCCGAATCGAGCGCGAGGGCATCTAAGCCGTCTGCCAACCCTTCGACCCATTTTTTTGCTATTCCCCATTTTCGCTTCCCTTGTTGTGTTGTCTTCCCCAGGCCTATGAGTTTCTGTTAACACGTAAATAGCAGGGGCAATAAGCGACGAAAACTCCGCCCACGTCTCCCGAACTGAGCTACAGCAAGCATAGGCCGCTGCTTAGCTCTTTCGCCAGATGGCACGGCCTGATCTTCACGGTCATTCTGCTATCTTATTCTCCGTCCCCACGGGCAACTTCGCATGCCCACCAAACCGTTCGTTAAAAGGTAGATCACATTCTTCCATGCTAGTTCGCTTTATGTTGTTCGGCAGCTGCATAAACTTATCTGCCCACCATGTCCTTACGTATTAATAAAATTCCTAGGCCTGGGGAAACAACACAAACAAGAAAAAATGTGGAATAATAGAAACAATGGGGCATCGTCGGATGGAATGGTTGGCGGACGGCGCAGATACCCTTGCGTTCTCATCCGGGTCCGTGTGTAATGGGACCCTCGGCCTCTGCTTTCGCACCAACGACAGATCACTACTCAGCAGGTGCTGCCTTCGATCTGCCGGTGGAAGCAGCACTACCAGACCATAATATGGTTCATTACAGGTGGTTCATTACAACTTCTTCCTTCCTGCCCATCACGTCACAGTCCCATATGCCGCCATTTTATCGAGACCATCACACTACAGAATACAACTGAAAACGCCCAATGCTCCACCCGAAAAATCGTTCTGTGCTCAACCATTACAGATTTATCACATTTTCGGTCTCTCTTATGAAAAACTTAAACTTTTCGACGAAACACAACATTTGGGTGTGTCAATTTTTCATTGAAAAATTAAATCCAGATGTCATAATGGACATCAAAGTCTGCAAGTTTTACAAATAGTGTCACAATGTAATAGCTTTAGAGTGGTATTTAATTTTTATGGTTTTTGATTTGAGAAGTTTTCAATATGTAATGGCTTTCGGGTTATGAGAAAATAATTTTTTTCACTGATTTTGAAATTTTCATTAAACTTGAACCCCAGCCTATAACATTTATCTGACAAAAAAAAACACCTAGGAGTTTTTTTATGGGGAATTCGATGTAGATTATTTTTGTCTGGTCACTTTATCTCCAACAGAGTGGAAAAAAGAGCATTTCTTGGAGCAGTTTTGGCAGTTTTCTCGGAACGCATCACTTTTTCGAGGTAGCAAAGTTGAAATTCGAATTCAGCGCCCCAAAATACATAAACCAAAATAGTGAAAAAAAAACCTCCATATTTGTTTCTCCGTCACGTCATTACTTGACATTTTATTGATATCTCTTTGAAACCAAAACTGAACGCGCTACGAAAATTATCCAAAAAGGGACGTGCATTATTTCTCAGTGCGAGATAAATTTTCAAAAGTTGGCCGAGTAACTTACCATGAGTCTGAATGCCTCTTTACAGTATTTACCATCTGAAGCGGGACACCCTGTATAATATTCAGTAAACACATTTTTATTTGACCCAATTCTAATGAATATTTGATTTTACTTAATTCAATGAAATCTCAATTTTAAAAAATTCCTTATTATTCCACTTCATCTCCACAGTACATCAAAATTACGTTGGACTCGATTCGGAGAAGAATCCATACTTTTTATCGGTTGTGTCGCAAGATTCTGCGAATAAATCAACACCATTGTATCGGGCGATACTTTTTAGAAACAAGGTAAGCCTCAACTCTCCCCAGAATATTCCGCATGAAGAGAGCTTTTCAGATTTCATGACATCATCATTTTAAATGAATTTCCAATTTCCATCCGTGACACCTTTACAAAATATTAACATAGATTGCGTACAGAAGCCACATTCAATACATCTAAGTACTTTACTTATATATTCGTATCGTAGGCCACGGCTGTGACCTTTAAGGAATTAATTAATTCAAATATCTATCTACACATTGTGCAATGTTGTAGCTGTCCAAAATTCAAATCCTTTAATATCGTTAGTTATCGACCCACTGGAGTATTTGGACCGGTTCCGACACTATAGTTGACCTCAAATTTATATTTCGCCCGGAACAGGTGATGGACAGGATAATAAAGTTCGAATGGGAGAATTTATGAACGAGGTTGGAAGTGTTTTTGCTAGGCAGTGATAAATTATCAGGATTGGCGGCCTATTGTGGTCATTTACGGTCACGTGTTCAACGTTAATTATTGATTTTTGACCAATAAAATATTGATGTTGGCCGGTTAGAAGGTCGGTTAGATGTGCAGGGATTTAGAAGGATAATTGTGGTATAATGCACGATGTCAACAGCATTACTACTACTACTACTTACTACTACTAATTACCTCAACCCCTCCATGGGCGCGACATTTCACACAATGCCTTATTGACGTATCGTTAGCATATATAAATTTAGAATGATGCAGTTGCCGGCATACAACTCCTATCTGTATAGCTGTCTTTAACTGGGAAGTTTGAAACTCTGTGGGTGTTCTAATAGTACCCACAGGTAGTACTTATTTTATCAATGCGCCGGGAAATTGACCCCTGATATTTAGATGCACGAATCGTAGATTGGCGACCGCAAGCTATTCGTGCTACTGAGCGCGTCGCGAGTGGAGACGAAGGTAAAGGTAAATCATTAAAGTCCTGCATCTCCGAACACTCATCCAGCTTTTTAGCGGCACGCGCCATCGGCCTGCTGTAGCACACTTCGAGAAAGAAAGATGGGAAATTCATATTAACATGAACATGTTTTCGTAGCAGACGATAGTGGAGGGGTGGGAGGGTAGAATAGTTATGGGTTAAGTAAAAAAGCCCACAGAGGTTGAGGAAGGCGGGGAAGAAAATGGAGGCACCATGAAATAAGCCATTTGGAAATAAGCCGTTGATGGATAATTTCGGCTGAATCTGAAAGTGGTCATGCATAGTCACTTTCGATTCGGATTCAATGTTCAATTTCGTTTAAAAACAAGCGCGAATATGTACTATTTTCGCTTTCCTTCGCATACCTTATTTCAATTTGAAACCGAAATTGTGCATAGACCACAAAAAAATGATGGATGCAGATATGCTAGGACGAAACGTATGCTGGTACATATAGAAGGAGTGAAACGGGCGACCAAGGGCTATATATAGGGAGTCGCAACCCCCTAGTGGCGAAGCTAGCCCAGCTCATTCCAAACCGAAACCGCGATACTGCGTGGGCTACGCTCGCTCCGCATTTAAGGGATCACATTCCTAGATAAATTGTAATGTTAATTGGCTTACTGACTACACAGCGCATATAGGGGAGCATGAACATACTTAAGCACAAGTAATGTCTGCAGGAATTGTAAGCTACCAAATACTAAGGAAACCCTAGAACACCTCCTGTGTAAATGCCTAGCACTCGCCAGCCAAAGACAAAAACGTCTGGGGGCCTACTTCTTTCGCAATCTGAAAGCAGGTGCAGAGCTTAGCATGAAAAATCTTCTAACATTCCCAGATGCGACAAAGACTTCAGAACTCAATAAAGACCCGGCACTAACGATCAACGCCAACTCACAACAGGCACCGTAGATATGTGGTATTGCTATGGATCCAAGCAGTCTATGCGGGCCGTAAGGCCGCCACCTAACCTAACCTAGACAAAAATATTGGGAAAATGGATAATCGAAAATGCAAATCAGAAAATGGAAATGGGAATGTCGAGAATGGATAATAGGAAATGGAAAATCACAAATTGGAAAGGGAAAATTGGAAATGAAGAAAATTTAGTCGAGTGAAATTCGAAAATTTTTGCTTTCAGGAAATGAAAAATCGGTAATCGGAAAAGGGGGATCGAAAAAATATAATTGGAAATAAAATAGTGTAGAGCGGAGTGAACCTCAAAAATCTAAATTCGAAAATAGAAATGCGGTAATGGTAAGTAGAAATGAAACTGGAACGTCCGGCTTTATCCGAGGATTTTATAGTGTCCGATCTCTCTCTCTAATTGCCTTTACCCCTCCAGGGTATGGGTGCGTCAACATCTTTAGCATTTCTATGCCTTGTTGACGTTTCAATAGCATATCTACTTTTTCGGAAGTGCAGTTGCTAGCATGCACCTCCTATCCGCGCTGTCTTTATACTGAAAAGCTCGGAACACTGTGAGAGTTCTGTTAGTACTAACAGGCAGATTTTTGATCGCGAGATTTGATCTCCGAGCTCCTAGATTAGTATCGTAGAGCGGTGACCGAACGCTTGCATTAAAAAAAAAGAAATTGTATAAATAATTGTAGTTAAAATCACCCTCGGATGTGTTCATGGGATGCAGGGTTGTGCTAACAGTAACTATGGAAATACAGTAGATTCTCTCCTATAAAAAACATTTCAACAGAATAGATTTCTATAACGCTCGTGAAAATTGTGACCTGTTTTCCTACAAGACGGCTTTTCTGGCAACCTTTTAGTTTCCGGGCCCGAGGTGGGGAAATCACTTTTCACTCGGATTTTTGTTACTTTCCACTCGCGTCACTCTAAAAGTGCAGACTTTGCAAAAAAAATACTGTTTTTTTTTATTTCTGTTTTAAGTTTTTGTTTTTTCACGATTTGTACTGAGTATTTGATATATTGAAGGAATGGAAAATTGCAATATTCGCTAATTCCCTTGCGTGGGCTGCGCTCGCTCCGTGTTTAAGGGATCGCAATCCTCAGTATCGCACACAGATGAACGCTCGCTTCGCTCGCTCTGCGTGCAACAGCGTTTTGACCAGTAAAAAAACCAATAAATAGATAATTTTTTTTTTTTTTTGCAAATTTGATAGTCTTAGGATGATGCGAGCGATAAGTGACCAAAAATCCTTGTGAAAAGTGATTTTTCCACCCCGGCCACCGGAAACTAAAAATATCCCACATTATGCTTTAGGAGAAGAAAAGCACGAGACATTCAATTCAGGCGCCAAAATACGTTGAAGACTCACAAGGAGTGCTACTGGTTGAAGACACAGCAATCACAGAATGCGTGAGTATTTTGACGAACGTTTTAACGAAGAATTTCATCGAGAAGTTTTTCAAGCTGTGGAGCCAAATACCACTGATATCGCTGATTTTTCAGTGAAGGAGGTGATGAAGACGAAACGCGAAAAGGCAGTCGAACTAAACAAAATACCAAAAAAATTTAGTTGAAGATGAATCATGTCGGTCTCACTGTTCTTTTCAACTAAACTAAAAGAGGACAACCGATACCTAAAGCCTTCAGGAAAAGCTTCCTTCTTCCGTTTTATAAAAACATGGGTGACTCACGCAAGCTCAACAACTTTAGGGCAATCAAGTTAACATTTCACACATTGAAGACTTACGAGCGAGTTGTCTGTAATCGATTGAAAGAGATTGTACGGTTGGATGACAATAAGTGCGTTCAGCCAAACACGAAACCTTTTTTGTTACAGTAGTTTCAACTTCCGCTAAATTTCAGGTGCAGATTGCATGTAAACTTGACAGATGAGAAAAATACCACACATTTTTTTTCGGGTACATTTCTCCTCTTTTAGGTTCATATGTATCCGAATTGATTGCTGAATGAAGCAAGTTGAATTTTAGAAACGCAGTCATTCAATGCGGCTTTGTGGAAGCTCAGTGCACAGTCGAGCATAGTCATACACGGACGGACTTGCACTTTGTGTTTATCGATGCGGAAAATACCTTCTATAAAGTCCGTCGTTATCCGATATGGGTGGCCCTAAGAACACTTAAGGTCCCCGAAGCATATGTAAAGATACTAGATACAAGACATGCATAATGGGGTAACTACTAAAGTTAGATGCACAACTGGTGAGTTTGAAAAATTACCGGTTAAAGTCGGAGTTCACCAAGGCAGGGATCTTCATCATCGTGCTCTATTTATTAAAACCTATCTCTGACGGCCTAGAAATATCCCTTCTCTTCGCTAATGACGTTGTCCTGAGTAGCAAAGACACCGTTGCTTTGGAAGCTGCACTGACCAAGTGGTGCGAGATACTGGGGGATCATGAACTGAGGATTAACTTAACAAATACTGAGTATCTGTCCTTTTTTAGATCCAGAGAGACCATCTACATTAAAGGAGAGCAGCTGAAGTCCTGTACAAGGTTCAACTACGTGGGATCGATGGTTAACAAGGAAGCTACCTACGATGACGACATCAAACATCGCATCAGTGTCGGTTGGATTAAGTGGCAAGAAAACCCTGTTTTCTGCGACAAAAAGATGCCACGAAAGCTTAAGGGCAAATTGTATAAAACGGTCGTACGTCTAGTGGCAAAGGATATGCGTACTCTCCTAAACAATGAATCAGAAGGTTGCTGGGGTGAGATACGTAATACGGCCGGAAACAGAAATCGATGCAGCTTCTTGATAGTTAACGGCCCATCTGAGTTAAGGCAAAACAATCAGGTCCATGGAGAGGAAATTCAGGCCCAGGAGATTCCGGATTACAGTTCCAAAGGGTTTAAATTAAAAATTAAAATGCTTATTTGAAATATGTAGCCGAAAAGAACAGAAAAGTGAAAGTAAATGTTTCGTTTTCATTTGGTTGTGGAAAACCTGGAAACACTAAAAAATTTAAATTCAACGTTTCTGTCATTGATAGCTTTGAGAATTCTAAACCAAGTAGATGACATTAATATGCACTCGAACTTGCCGAAATATTTAGATATTCCATTGACATTGTTACGAGTTTCTGACATCAAATTTAAGGTGGCTACCTCTTCCAAAGCATCCTTTTTTCCAAATGGTTTTATAGCGTATACTCTAGCCGACCATCTGGTCTTTTATAAACTGTGAAGTAAATCTAAAAGACCAGACTACTGCTGAAAATGGCTGCGTTTTTAAAATTCAACTTGTTTCATCAGCTTTTCATATGCATGTGAACCTGAAAGAGAAGAAATGTACCGGAAAAAATGTGTGGTACTTTTCTCATCGGTCAAATTTACATGCAATTTCCATTTGAAATTGAATGGAAATTGAAAGCAACAAAATATATTTCGTGTTTGGCTGAAGGAAAATGTTATAACTTTTTTGCACAACTCCAAGAGAAGTAATAGCTCGAGGGGAACACTCTAACTAAATTCAAAGCGTGTGCTGAACTAAGCGAATAAATGTCGTTTATCCATAAAACCACACACCAATGTTTTTCCGAGATTTACCTACGCAGGAAAGTCATCAAATCCAATCCAAAAATCAAAAGAATGCTCTCGTTTCTCGATCCCCAACTACATGTTAATGTGTCGTAGTTGAGGGCCCCATAACACTTTAAGGCTAGTCGTCCAGTGGAACCGGAAAGCTGCGAACTGCGAAGCAACGAATTCGTACGAACGCCGTTTGTCCGAAATCA
>OZ024816.1:89686505-89899437 GCA_964017055.1 Chloromyia formosa
CGGTAGCAGTGGACGAGATTCCTAATACAATATACTAGGCCGCCCAAATGCTTCGATTGTTTCCTACACAACAAAATAAATACTGCATGCTTAAGGCGAAATTCACACACACGACACCGCGCTGCACGACGCAGCCATGCACAATAGCCAAGCATAGTCGATCGTATCGCATGCTGAGCGATGAGTGTGAATCCACACTGCTGTGTATCTCGACTGAAATTTCAAGCAGTCGTGCAGCGCGGTGTCGTGTGTGTGAATTTCGCCTTAAGCATGCAGTATTTATTTTGTTGTGTAGGAAACAATCGAAGCATTTGGGCGGCCTAGTATATTGTATTAGGAATCTCGTCCACTGCTACCGGAAAGCTGCGAAAAGTTGCGAAATCGATTCGTCCGAATTCGGCCGAAAACGGATGAACGATCCAAACACGTAACTCGGTGGGGGACCTCGTCTACTGGGCCCGTATCGTTCGTCAGTTTTCGTCCGAACAGGTGCGAATTTCGAACCGATCCCATCTTGCTGGGATTTAGTTGCGAACGAGTGCGAAAATAGAGAGAAACAATGGACAGTGAAAAGTTAATTTTGCTTTTCTACTACGAATCCGGATGAATACTGAAGCAATGGACGATAGTCATTCGCATGATTTCGGACAAACGGCGTTCGTACGAATTCGTTGCTTCGCAGTTCGCAGCTTTCCGGTTCCACTGGACGACTAGCCTTAAAGTGTTATGGGGCCCTCAACTACGACACATTAACATGTAGTTGGGGATCGAGAAACGAGAGCATTCTTTTGATTTTTGGATTGGATTTGATGACTTTCCTGCGTAGGTAAATCTCGGAAAAACATTGGTGTGTGGTTTTATGGATAAACGACATTTATTCGCTTAGTTCAGCACACGCTTTGAATTTAGTTAGAGTGTTCCCCTCGAGCTATTACTTCTCTTGGAGTTGTGCAAAAAAGTTATAACATTTTCCTTCAGCCAAACACGAAATATATTTTGTTGCTTTCAATTTCCATTCAATTTCAAATGGAAATTGCATGTAAATTTGACCGATGAGAAAAGTACCACACATTTTTTCCGGTACATTTCTTCTCTTTCAGGTTCACATGCATATGAAAAGCTGATGAAACAAGTTGAATTTTAAAAACGCAGCCATTTTCAGCAGTAGTCTGGTCTTTTAGATTTACTTCACAGTTTACAAAAGACCAGATGGTCGGCTAGAGTATACGCTATAAAACCATTTGGAAAAAAGGATGCTTTGGAAGAGGTAGCCACCTTAAATTTGATGTCAGAAACTCGTAACAATGTCAATGGAATATCTAAATATTTCGGCAAGTTCGAGTGCATATTAATGTCATCTACTTGGTTTAGAATTCTCAAAGCTATCAATGACAGAAACGTTGAATTTAAATTTTTTAGTGTTTCCAGGTTTTCCACAACCAAATGAAAACGAAACATTTACTTTCACTTTTCTGTTCTTTTCGGCTACATATTTCAAATAAGCATTTTAATTTTTAATTTAAACCCTTTGGAACTGTAATCCGGAATCTCCTGGGCCTGAATTTCCTCTCCATGGACCTGATTGTTTTGCCTTAACTCAGATGGGCCGTTAACTATTAAGAAGCTGCATCGATTTCTGTTTCCGGCCGTATTACGTATCTCACCCCAGCAACCTTCTGATTCATTGTTTAGGAGAGTACGCATATCCTTTGCCACTAGACGATAGCGAAAAGTATATTCGTTATTTGTGAGCACGAAACACTTAAGGAGAAATATATGCGCCGCCCAATCCATACACACAATATACATTCATTATGGGCCTTATCATATTTGCACTATTTTCCCCAGAAGGAAATGATTTGCGTCTATCAATGGGTAGAGAGCAGGTGTTGTCAATCGATGGATCGTTGGTTAAAAACCTCCCTGGAAAGGCTTTTTTTGTAGCGTGTTCATTTTATTTGAAACTTTCATTAAGTAATACGATATAATTTATATTCGGTTATGGCTCTTAGCTGTGATTTAATGGCAGGGATTTGTTTCTGGATTATACTTTCTCTTCGTAATATAGCCGGAGACACAAGATCCGTGCACCGGCAACTCTCCCGAATCCCGATGGCCTATTTAGCTTCCGACAGAGGCTATTCCTTGTGCACGTTGCGCATCAGTGTACATAAAATGAATATTATGATTATTTTATACACATTATGATCCCCCCTCCCCCCTCAGTGGGTAGTTAATTGTCAATGCCTTGTAAAAAGTTAGTAGCTAAATGTCAAATGTTGAAAGATTTTCCGATTTTCATCCCGACTGATTGATATTCAAATTTTTCTTGTAATAGAGTGCAAATTAAATGCAATTTATACACAATTATGCAGCTTCTGACGGAATTTCTTACTTGTGCACGCAGTGTACCTAAAATGCATTGAATACAAATTGAAAATTCACACACACTAATGCTGTTTACGCATTCCACAGATTCCACGGTTTTACGGCGTACCGCGCCATAAGATGTTTACCCATCGAAAAGAAAACGATTACGCTTACAAAGAAACGGGGCTATTATATTTTTATATGAATAAGTATCTAAATTACCACAATCCAGCTCTTCTGAAGGTTCAAGATTAAATGGTTCAAAAAGAAATACTATGAACTTATCCCGCTTGAAAGGCTTTCTTGCATTTCTACTCAGTTCCCACATTCATCCAAAAAGTTTAAATTTGGTTTACAGTATTTTCCATTCACTCCTTCCGCTATTCCAAAAATTTTAATTTACTCACTTTTATGTCAAGCACATAATAAACTTTGGCATACTTATTTCTTGTTTCTCCATTTTCCATAATGTTCGTTTTCTCTATTGCAGGGTGCACAAAAAATTGCTCTACCGTATAATCCACATCAAAAGTTGACGGTGAAACAAATCCTTGGACATTTTCCCGGCATGGATGCATCTACGAAAAATCCAAAAGAATTATTTTCAGCGGACATTCAAAAGGACTTGCTCTTGCTGGAGGAACAAGAGGGTTCGGTGAATTTTAAGTTTGGCGTTGTTTATATGAAAGCCGGCCAAGTTTGCGACGACGAAATGTTGAGTAATGGTAAGTTATAAAACATGTGTCGGTATGTTAAGGTGTGGTTCACTGAAGCGCGGGTTAATAATAAGGTTAAATTTGAATCATGTCGTTTTGAATGGAGTTATTTGAATGTGGTGTACAGTGGGCCGTTAAACAGAATTGTCAGAAAGCCTTCTTAATGAGAGAGGCAAAATGTCTTTCTATTACATACCTGACGACGAAGCCATGTTCATGCTCAATCTGTGTATAACTAGGCCTGAATAGTAGAGAATGAATTTCACGCCCCTGATTATAGTATAACTATTTTAACCTCTTCCCTTTCGTTTCTTATATTAGTACAAAGACTGTTACGGCGAAAGTCAAAGGAAACTTCAACAATACTGTAATTACGTATACAGTGGCTTAATTCAAATACTGAAAAGAAACAGACAATTAAAAAGTCAAAGCATGAAATTATTAAAGGATTATGATTCTGCCCCTTACATATTCATAACGACATACACCAGTGTGCTTTAAACTACATAAAAATATAACTTTTCATTTTTCCAGAAACTGCAAGCGAAACATTTGAGGAATTTCTTAATATTCTGGGAGAGAAAATACGACTGAAAGGTTGGGAGCGTTTTCGTGGTGGTTTAGATGTTAAGGGTAAGATGATCCTACACGGTTTATGATACATGAAGTAACCACTTTCCCTTCTCCTCTACTCTCCGTCTGTTTATTATTCATACAGGTGATATGACAGGGAAATATTCTATTTATACTTTATACGAAGGTCATGAAATAATGTTCCATGTGTCAACCTTGCTGCCTTTCTCCAGAGATAATAAACAACAGGTAATTTCTGATTACATACTATAATTTAATAGTCAAATAAGGCATGCTACACATTACACTCAGTGTGAAATATAGTCCGGTTTCCTCCATTTTTTTAGGGAGCATGTGATAATTATTAAATTTTCGCCATTAACAGATATCTTGTCGCATATACAATATAATTAATTAACATAATGGAATCCAACAATTTGTCATCTATCTCGTGGTTTTTCTTTCGTCAATAATTTATAAGATCATTAGCGCTTGTGTGATTTATTTCCGAAATGCCGCATCATACCGGCACGAGACGTCCCATACAATTCAAATCAAGGAAATTCTGTTGTAATCGTATATCCAATCCGATATCGTTTTTCTTCCTAGAAATTTCCCATTATAATAATTTCTCGCCAGCCTTAGTCATTAATCATAGGTTGGGGGTGAGTGGGATATGCCAACATTTTGGGGGCAAATTACACTTTAACCTTCTATAATGAGAACTAATTAGGACATTTAATTTTCGTATTTAATGGTCGGTGGAATGCCATTAGGTGGAGGAGTTTATTGCTTTATGTAATTTATTTTTGGAGAAACTATTAGAAATCCAAAGAATTGAAAAATATGAGGTGAATTGAAGGTGTTAATTGGTATTTGATTCTGTAAAGATTCGCAGAATTATATTAAAGGAATACATCCTTTATAATATTTTCCTTTTCCGATGACCATGTTGTGGTTGTAGTATAGATACAAGGTAAGTTCGTATTGCCTACAATGTAAATTCGCTACAGTGTGAGCCCGGAGTCAAATTCTTCTTTGAATAGTACGAACCTACCGTGTTTACATAATATCAATAGTTTGACACCCAATCATGTGGGTGTATACTGCCTAAAACTTTATTACCCCGGAAGGTATAGCCGGAGTGGATTTCCACTTTAGGTAGTTGTACTGTGAGGTAAGGAATGCGGATGCCCGATGAAATCTTTGTTTTGAATTGTCAGGCAATTCAAAATAAGCAAACCTGTCAAACTTATTATGATGTTTGACGTTCCTTTTGAATCGACACTAATGGCGCCATACGGCGAGAGTACAGACCAGTGCCTAGGAGCTCGTCATTTCTTTGTGTCGTTTGTCAGTTGGGGCGACCGGTAGCTTAGTGTGTAGAGGCATTAGTCTCATTTCTGGCTACCGGCGTTACGGGTACGAATCCCGTCCACGACGACATTCGTGGCCATGGATGTTTGTGTTGTCTTCCACCTGTGGTGCGGAGCATAATAATAAGCCACTACACCTCCCGACTTGTCGCAAGTAGGCGGCTAAACGGAGAAGTAAGAGGTGCATGCTGGCAACTGCATTCTACGAAACTAGTTTATGCCAACGAAACGTCAACTGAGTGACATGGAACAGTTGACGCGCTATGCCCCATAAGGGGTTAGGGCAATTTAGTAAGTAGTATGTCCAGAAAGTAAGAGTAATCAATTTTTCTATAAATATTTAATACAAAAAAAAACATTTATTTAAGAAAAAAACATGATATTGAATGTATATATTTTACTTATTTTTCCACGTACTCGCCTTCCCGTTCAAAATTCTTTTCACCCATATGAGTCTTCAGGAAGGTGAAAATATGAAAATTTGAAGGCGTGAAGTCAGGGGAGTATACAGGATGATTCAAAATGTCCCAACCAAACGAATTGAAAATCGCCTTAGTAGAGTTGGCCTTGTGTGGGCGGAAGTTGTCGTGCAACAAACACACTAACTTCGTGAAAATTCCCCTCCGTTTGCTTGGAATTGCTCTCTTGAGGTTTAATCGTCTCCTCTTGAGGCAAAAATTCAATCAAAATTTTCATCCCAAAACACGGAAGCCATGATTTTTTTTTTTTTTGACCGAAATTGAGGTTTCGAATCTTTCAGCAGATGGAGAACCAGTGTGCTGCCACTGTGAGGACTGTCTTTTCGTCTCAGGGGTGTAATGAGCCACCCATGTTTCATCACCAGTCACAATGGAGCTCAGAAAATCTTCACCTTCCAATTCAAATCGCTCATAAGGAACTCGCGAGTGTTCGCCATAAACAGTTTTGATCCGTGCAAAAATGTCAGTCGGCGTTTTTCCCTCCACGAGAAAGAACCTTATGATAGCGCGAAACCTCGCATTTGGCGGGATTTCCTATTGACATATTTCACGAAAAGGGACACTACGAGGCTAATTTTGGTACAAACCACGGTCGCCGGTGCTCGTTGTATTTAGGGAAATCCCCACTACCACTCAGTGATACCAATATTGAATTATTGAACTCCCACAGCGCGAGAACTCAACAGTACTCTTCCTTTCTGGACATGCCTCGTATTTATACAATATTTAAATTAAATCTACCGCATATTTCCTAAAATATACACTGTGTACTTAAATTCTGCGCTTTATAAACACACAGAAAAAAATTAATAAAGTTCTGCAATTGCTGCTAGAACTTTCAAAAACAAATCCATGACGAAATTGGTGTTATCAGCCGTGGTCGATACTGCTCTTCCAATTACCTCCGCCATTGCTTGACTTTGACGATTTTCGATCAGAGGAGCCCGCGTGGAATATTTAATTTTTGAAAAAGGTTGCTCAACGAGGTTTTGCGTCGGTGAATATAGCGGTGAATATTTCAGTATGAGAGATGATCGTGTTGCTTTATGGGAAACATCTTGCGTTTTGTGAATTTTCAGTTTGCCCATTAACAAGTAGGCATCTCTCATTGAATCCAGTATTTTTTCTGCTATTTCGCAAAGGAATTCGCAAAAATGTGTACTATTAAACGTCCTACTACTTTGCCTTAACCCCTAGTGGGGCATAACGCGTCAACTACTGCGCGCCATCGTACTCTGTTCTGGGCAATGGGGCGCAACTCCCCAAAAGACTTACCCAGCGCACTACACTCCTTTGCTACAAATCGGCGCCATATTATTCTAGGACCTCTTCTTGGACGGCCTTGGCTGAAAATGGGGTTCCATTTCATGGCATGCAAAGCAATGCATTTATCACTATTCCGCAATGTGTGACCTATCCACTGCCATTTTCGCCCGCGTATCAATTCGTCGATAGGCATCTGCCCCGTACGCCGACTTAGCTCTTCATTTGAAATTGTTTTGGGCAGAAAATTCTTAAAATTATACCAAGACATGAGTTGACGAAAACTTGCAGCTTTCTGGTAACTCTTACGAAAACTTTCCATGTACTGCTCCCATATAAAAGCACAGTCAACACCAAGGAGCGAAACAGTCCCAGCTTGGTCTTGACGCTGAGATAACTGCTTTGCCAGAATTCCTGGCTTGGCTATTTAACTATAAAAGTTATTACGTTCAAGGTTGTCAGGTTCGCAGGAATTATTCCTACGCCACGGACTATCCTAGGCCAGCCCTTACATGTCTTTCCAGAAAGATTATAATGTAACAGTTTTTTGCTATTATATTTACCTTTATGGATGTGGCATTTAGTTGTTTAATGCCGATAGCTGAAATACAAATAATTTTAATGATAACGCTGTAGTTTTCTCTTAAAATATCAAATGGGGTCCAATGGATCCACTTTGCCAGTGTACGTTACTAAAATAGCGTGCCAGTTTAAGGGTTAAGGTGTTACATATTCTCATCATGACAAAAACAATATACTTGTACCTCATACCTTTTAATAAGATCATTTCAATGCTATAGTCTGATTCCTTCTAATGCGTTTACGCTGGACTTGAAATTGTGTGAAATCACACAATTTCAAGACTCCAAAATCCCGAAAGTGTTTATGCTGATACTACTAAGAATTTCATTTAGCAGTTAATAAATTAAATTGTTCTTTTACATCTACGGCTGACATGTTCCATTATTATTTGACATTTTATTTTGCATTTTTAATTGTCAACTCTCACTGGTATTGGAAATCAATTGCATTGGCATTGGAAATTTCATACTTTTATTTTGGCTAAGTTCATATCACACAACAGTTGGCATACTGTTGCCAATTTGTTTTATGAACTCTCTCCACTGAGTTTTTGATGGATGCAACATGCTGTGAAAAATGTCATTTTCTCCATCACAAAAATTTCTCCGCTGGCTAGGAACAGCATATGATGACAATCCTGAAATGACACTCACGCTGTCATATACATACGATTTTTCGACAGTAGTCAGTTTTGAACTGGAAATTTGACAATTGATGGATGACTAGATGCGAGTGCAGTTCAGAACACAACAACGTGTTGCAATACTGCTTCGATATAGTTGCCACAGCATGTTGCGATTCCGCTGTGTGTTATGAACTAAGCCATTGACATGGGGGCATGGCCGTATCACATCAGGATTTCAATCGCAATTTCGGAAAGATTTCCTGCTGTAAATACTAACTATCAAGATTTCGTTTGGCAATAAAATCTATGCGAAATCCGGTTGATGTCAAGGAGATTTCGCCGAAATCCCATTTTACGAGATTTCGAGTCCAGCGTAAACGTAATATAAGGTACATTTAAAAATTACCTTATCAATTCAATTTACCATATCTGCACCAACTCATATCGTATTGAGTTTAATCCTTTTACCAAATCATCTGAAAATTGTTCAGATTTAAACTTAAACTGAATACCTTTCTCTAAAGTTAACCATTTCGCTTATGATAATTTTCTTTTACATTTTCAGGTGGAGCGAAAACGGCACATTGGCAATGATATAGTGAATATTGTTTTCATAGACGGCGATCCTGACAAGTGCAATCCCATGGATTTTGATCCAAACTGCATAAAGAGCCAATTTACTCGTATCCTTGTGAAATAAATTGTGTTCTTGCAACCTTCCCATAGAACTAAGAACCAGCCCCAAGTGGACACACCTCTCTCATCACAAAGTTGACATTAAATTCTGAATCCAAAAAAGATCAATCTCACAAAAACTAGTACCTCATCCAACAGCGAAACCGTTCGGGGACCAAGTGGCCCTCGAACTTTTTTCGTATATAATACAAGCCCACTATGCTCTTCCCATTCATTATTTATTTTAAAATTTCGCAAAAACTCTTGCCTTAGTTGAGGCATGCGATAAAAAAATACTATATACTATATATACATAAAATACAATAGTCCTGCAAAAACCTTCCTTACAGAGTGTGGAGAGGTTCTGATGGCGGGAAGGACTGTTATCCCACTTTTAAAAGCTAGGATAATTTGTCAGTGTGCTGGTCTCTCCCCGATATCCTCTCAGTCCATCACACTAAGTGACCATGTCGCATTTGCCTGTAGTCCAGTAATGACGTGGTTTAACGGCGAAAAAAATACAAACGTTTTTTTCTCAATTTTGTTTTATGTATTTTGGAGAACTGCATGTGAATTTAAACTCTTCCACCCCGAAAAAGCGATGCGTTCCGAGAAAAATGCCCGAAACTGCTCGAAAAGAATTAAAACTGCTCTCTCTCCGCTTTTTTTTTGCCTATAACTTCGAAAATGGAAACTTCTGAAAAAGATGAAAAGTATAAAAATAAACTACATCGAACTCCCTACAGAAAACTCATATGATTTTGACGTCAGATGGATGGTTAAGGCGCTGGAGTGCGTTCAACTGTGACAGAAATTCAAAAATACTTCGCTTATAACTCAAAAACTAATATTATAAACTGCATAAATCAAAAACCATAAAAATGAAATACACTTCTAAGGCCAAAGCATTGAGGTACTTTTCGAAGATTTTGCGAACTTCTGAATTTAATGACTGTTATTATATCTGCTTTTATTTTTTCAACGAAAAATCGTAGCTATATTATACTGACGAATGTTGTTTTTTATCGAGCTCAGATTTTAGACAAGAGCAATACAAAATTTAGTAGCTCTGTAGTGGTTGAACATAACATTTTTATACCCTTCACGGATGTGATAGGGTATATTAACTTTGTCATGAAGTTTGCAACGCACAGAAGGAAGCATCTCCGACCATATAAACTATATATATTCTTGGTCAGTATGATGAGACGAGTCGATTAAGCTTTGTCCGTCTGTCCGTCTGTCTGTCTGTTTCTATGCAAACTAGTCCCTCAGTTTTAAAGCTATTGAGCTGAAATTTTGTACAGAATCTTCTTTCTATTGCACGCAGTATATATGTCGGAACCAATGGAATCGGACCACTACGTCATATAGCTGCCATAAGAACGACCGGTCCAAAAATTCGTCTTTGTGAGAAAAACTTTTTTATTTCTAAAGATATCTTTCTAAAATTTCATAAGAATCAATAGTATCTATAGTTAAATCACATTTCCGAATTTGGTTGAAATCGGACTACTACGTCATATAGCTGCCATAGGAACGACCGATCCAAAAATTGGTCTTTGTGAGAAAAATTTTTTTATTTCTGAAGATATCTTTACGAAATTGCATATTATTCAATCGTATTAGCCACGTTCCTAAATTTGGTTGAAATCGGCCCACTATTTTATAAACCTCTTATAGGAACAGTGAAATCGGAACAAGTTTTACTACTAATTTCAAAAAGGTAAATGTACCACAAAACACAACGAAGGTATAATACCCTTCACAGGCTAGCTTGTTTTTGTGAAATTTTTGTATAAATTATTTAAAAAAATTTAGTCTGAACTTACAGTATAGACATTTCCAAGCAGGCGACCGGCAGCGCAGTGTGTTGATGCTTCAGTCTCATGTTTGACTACCGGCGTTTCGGGTTCGAGTCCCGTCCACGACGACGTTCATGGCCATGGATGTGCAGGAGATGCATGCTGGCAACTTCATTCTCCGAAACCAGTTTATGCCAACGAAACGTCAACTGGGCCACATGGAACAGTTGATGCGTTATGCCCCACAAGGGGTTAGGGTAATTGAGTAAGCGGATCACTATACATTACTGAAAAATTACAATACAAATTGTTTTATTTTACAATTTCGAGTTTTAAATTCCGGTGTTTATGGTTGGGTATAATCTTTACCTCTTGCTCTAATTACACAAACGGGCGCTTTTGCATTCCTCATTTCTTTCACCCATTACCGAGTTAATCAGTGCTGTCAAATTGTAATCTTCTTTCAATTTAGGATAATATCAAGAGTGAGCAGAGAGCGTATTCAGTTCTAATCCGTAAGATTGTTGGATTGTTTGTGTGGATAATCGTGATAAAGCATTGGCATGTGGGACTGTGATAAAACGACGGGACGATAATGACGAAAGTTTGATCATTTCCTTCTGTCCTCGTCCGTTCAAGTTAGTACGAAAAAAGGAGATGGCAAGAAGAGAGTACATCCCTTCATCATATCTCAAAAGCACTACGTCAGTCATTGGCCGTCTGAATCGCTTTCCTCTAATTATCTCGGTTCAATGACCGCGTCCACCAATTTAGGGAAAACAGCGGTTGTTCGACATTCGCATAAACTGAGCCACCCACCGAGCTTTAGATACTCCTTTCAGCTCTGATGAAATTGATGTTTTCTTTTAAAACCCGGTTAGACAATATGCTGTCATCGCGTAGTAGGCACCCTCGTCCTTTGAGATCGTTACACGTTATGACGATTCTCAATACCTGCAGCTTATCGTAAACTTTTTACAACTCATGGTTGTACCGGATTAGCCATCCATTTCTGTTAGAAACTGCTCCAAATATTCGCTGAATGATCTTCTGCTTGAATAGGATGCTTGGATCAGTATCCAGGTCATACAGCTATACCATAGTACATGTCGCAGAAGAGCCTCGTTGTTTCCGATAATGAAATCGAAGCAATGCTTACGCACCAGGGAAAGTATTTTATTTGGTATCTGTATATCTTTTGATCTAATACGTTTAGCTGACGTCCTTTGATAGGATGACTCCATCTACGAAGACGATCTTAAGAATAATGACGCATGGTTGCATTGGCGTAATTTCTTGATTGAAACATTATTTTCGTTTTATCTTCGTTGATAAGTAGTTTCGATTCTTTAGCAATCATGTTAAAGTTGTGTAATATGTACATATGTAGTTTTCCAGCAGCAGATCGTGATGTCAATGAGAGTGTAGACAAAAAACTTCCTTTATATGAAAAAAAACATCTCCCGAAAAATCGCCCTAAGTTCAACAACTGCATAATTACCAAAATTTGTATTTCTCGTTTAAAACCTGAACTTTTCGATAAAAGACAACTTTTGTCAATGTCCTGATCTTTGAAACCAATATTTGATTCTTATTTTCTGAGCCTATATTCAATTTCAGATAGAATGACGCTTTCTTGGTTGTGAGATTTCTCCTAGGTCCCAAAATAATAAACAAATAAATAACTGGCGCAACAGTCCAATTTGAACCATGGCCTCGAGATGAGTTAGCATCACCTCATTTTCTAAATCGTGACGGTCTTGTGCAGAGGTGTGTGATCAGCAACACGCTCAACCGAGTTATTTACCCCATAAGTGGGTACTCATTTAACAGCTGAGTGGGCTCATAGTCCGACACGTAAATCCCCTTTTTTATCGAAGTAGGAATCGAACCGGGGCCCACCGCTGGAAGGCGAACGAGATAACGCTTCGAATTCGATTTTTCATTAAAAATAAATAATACCAGATTTTATAACTGTCATCAAATCCAAAAGTTTTTAAATTCTCCGAAACGTGCCTCAATGTATTGGCTTCCGAATGGTATTTCATTTTTATGGTTTTTGATTTGAGAAGTTTCTAATATTATTGGCTTTCGAGTTATAAACGAAAAATTGTATTTTTGACAGTTTTTTAAATTTTCGTAAAAATTGACCGCCGTCTAGCGACTTTACTACGTCGAAATCCTTGCAAAAAACTCGTACGTGGTTTCTTCGTGAGATCGATATCACGAAGAAACCACGTACGAGTTTTTTGCAAGGATTTCGACGTAGCTTATTTTTGTTCTATCCACTTTTTATACCCTAGACTTTTAGTATAGGGTATATTGTTTTTTTGTAAGTTAATATATTCGATGCTATAGGCAAAAAAGCCAAAAAAACATGTTTCGAGCAGTTTCGGGCAGTTTTCACGAAACCTATAACTTTTCCAGATGGCAAAGTTGAAATTCGAATTTAGCGCTCCAAAATATATAAACTAAATTGATAAAAAAAACTTCTTTATTTTTGTCCTGGAAACGGGTTTAATTGACACACAAATACTATACTACTGGACCGAACAACTGGCATAAAAGCGAAAAAGAGCTCCCGAGGATGATACTGTTGACATAGAACTCAGGAATATATAACACAGTAGGCGGAAGTAACATCGGCCTTGTTAAGTTATTTCGCTCGAACGATGTCTGGAGTAAGCATAAAATTAATATGACGACTGTGTCGGAAAGTGTTCCCAACGGCACCCGGCTTTACACGAGTATGTATATATACTGTGGAAGAAAGTTGTTCGAAGAAAGGAGAACTTCTTATCGTATAAAATGTGCAAGGGAACTGAATAAGTATAATTGAGGACTCCAAGACGGCACGGAAAGGGTCCGATGGAAATTCATTAGTGTTGTAATTGTGTATAATGGAGGATTACACTCGGGTCGGGTTGGAAACCTTCAATGACTCCACTATCGCTGTAAAACACACTTTATAATTGGGACAAACGACCGAATAAATTAGGGGAAAGTCTACTCAGCAGAAGTGTATAGTTAAGGGTGGAGAAGTGTTATTGCAGAATACTGATTGGAAAGAAACTAGTTGTGGTGAATACTGTCGGTCATCTTGCCATAGATGTGGTTGTATACTCATAGTGTGCTACAAACCAGCGAAATTAGGAGTATGATTTTTTCAATTTATTTTCCGACACCCGAACCGTATTCATACAATTTGCACTCGACCAAAGTAGTCAAACAAGTTATTCACTACCGCCACCACCCGCTGCGCATAAGTGTATAGAGCCTACCATTGACTACCTTTTCTGACCCTATATTGTAGTTGTGGTTTGGGTTGGCCTCGAGCTCTTTGTTCAAAGCAACGAGGCCGACGCCAACTCATAGTCAACCAACAACAACTACAATATAGAGTCCGACCGGTATTATAGTTGATATTGGGTTGTCTATGGGTTGGCCTCGAGCTGGCTCTGAGCTAGTTGTACAAAGCAACGAGCCCGATGTCAACTCATAGCCAACCCAACAACAACTACATAATAGAGTCCAACCGGTATTTGGATAGACGAACTATTGTGATGAACGATTACGGTGTGTGTCAAAATAACATAGTCTGCTTACTGACGAATTTTTCAATGCAGAATTTGTTTGCACGATATTACAATATATAGGTATACATACATGCATGCATGTAAACGTTATAGAAGTCTTGTGGTTTGGAAACTTGTACATACATATTTTAAATTGTGCTATAAATGGTTAATGTGGGGTTTAGGTGGATCATATATGGTGTACTCGTATATTCTACCACACATTATATTACTTATAAAATGGCTCCCTTTTATTCCGAAGTAAAAATACGAGACACGAAATGTAGTAAAGAACGTCATTTTCGAGACGGTTGTACGGGATGGGGAGGTGAACGGTCAGTATCACTTCCGACCCGCATTTACTCCAATAATTCTAATAGAATCAATGTAATATAGCGCATTAATTCAATCATTTCCCAACTTATATACCCACAATTATTAGTACAATTGAATTCCCATTTTCCTGTAGGTTGTAATTGTACTCCGATTTCGAAAAAAAAAATTAAACACTGCTCATTTACATAATGTTTAAATACACACAAAAATTTGTTGCCTGAATTGTGGACGTAGTGGAATGTTGCGTATACGCAACGTTGGGCACTTCAGGGGTCAAAAAATGGAAAACGAACATCTAGTCAAGAAATTTTTTTTATTGGTGTGTATGTAGGCTTTTACTATTCAAAAAGTATTTTTTTTTTTTGCATTAGGAAGTAGAAAACATGATTACAAAAATATTAGTCAATTGGAAAATTACAAATTTTATATTCTCTTCGAGTAGTAATCTTCGAAACAGTCTGCGTGAAGCCTTACGTCGCACTTTTTACACGCACGAATACTTAAGCTTCAACAGTGCTTACATCTACTTCTCTGCTTTAATTTTATTATCAAATGTCCAATATTATCTAGTCTTACGTTTACTGAATGGGCATTTTTGGATGTTAGTCCAAGAGCCACATTTCTACGTCCGTTATGCTGGCACCCCCACCACTAAGTATCGACATCAGGCATAGAGCATAGTGTATAATTAGGTGCTATTTCTAATTGCTCTATTCCCGAATTTATTGCTCCTGCCGATTTGCCAAAATTTAAGATTTTGTGTGGGATGCTAGCGTAACGTTACGCTAGCGCCCCCGTTTTTAATACAACATGTGTCGCACCCAAATTTGATGTAATATGAAAACCATAATTAACTGCTAATTTGTTGCTCTATTCCGGAAAAATTGCCAAATTGCCGTAACGTAACGTTACGCTAGCACCACCACTTTTGAATACGGCATTTACGAGTATTGTCTCCAAATTCAATGCAAAATGAAAGCCATAATTAATTGCTAATTTGTTGCTCTATTCTCGAATTTATTGGTCCTGCCCGTTCGCCAGGATTCCAGGTTACATATGGTAAGGATACCACAATTGTACTTCCCTGCACTATCCCCAATGGCACAAATCCAACGAAAACTTGATGCAGAATGAAAGCAATTAATATTTGCTAATTTGTTACTCCATTTCGGAATTTATTGCTCCTGCCGATTTGCCAGGATAACGTTTTTTGTATGGTAGAGCTAGTATGACGCCACCCAGCACTGCCAATCTAAATGCGGCATATATTTTATTTAAGTCTACTGCAAAATAGAAGAGATAGTTAATTGCTAATTTGTTGCTCTATTCCCGGGTTTATTGCTCCTGCCGATTTACCAGGATTCCAACCTACATATATACGGGAAGGACAAGACATTTGTGCCCTTCTGTACTATCCCCACTGGCGCAAATCTAACAAAAGCTCGACGCATGATGAAAGCAATTAATATTTGCTAATTTTTTGCTCCATTCCGGAATTTATTGCTCATGCCGACTTGCCAAGATAACGTTTTTTGTATGGTAGAGCTAGCATGACGTCACCCTATCACGGCATACTTTGGACTCAAATTCAATGAACAATGAAAGAGATAATTAATTGCTAATTTGTTGCTTTATTCCCGAATTTATTGCTCCTGTCGATTTGCAAGGATTCAAGCTTATATATGGGAAGGACACCACATTTGTACCCCCCTGCACTATAACCACTGGCACAAATGTAACCAAAACTTGATGCATGATGGAAGCAATTAATATTTGCTAATTTGCTGCTCTTTTCCGGAATATATTGCTCCTGCTGACTTGCCAGGATAACGTTTTTTGTATGGTGGTGCTAGCGTAACGTTACGCTAACACAGCGTAACGTTACGCTAGCAAGGCGACGTCGCCCATGCCAGAATTGTACATCTGAATCATGTTTGGCTGCTCAACCGCCATCTTTCTTTCTTTCCTGATAAATCTCGTCACTTTTACAGTTGGGTGAACTTTCCCGTGATTCGAAAAGAGTGTGACGACTGAACTTTAGTTCCAACGAACAGCACAGATGCTTTCACTGGTATCAAAATATGTATCGTTCCCAAAAGATATAAAACACGTGAACGTGTGCCAACGTGCGTGCAGCCTTAAAGTGGACTGGAACGAAGTTATAGGTGAAAAAATAATACAATTTCCAGTTTTTCAAAGACAACGGGGAGCACAGCGGGAAGAGTGACACTAACTTGGATTTTTTTACTACCCCACCAACCTATACAACATATAAAATATTCAGAACTACTACACCTTTTGCACGCTTGCCCCCCTTATTTGGTCTCTATTTCTTGGGCTAATATTGTAGTTGTTTTTGGGTTTGGTATGAATTGGCGTCGGGCTCCTTGCTTCGAAAAACGGGCTCGAGGTCAACCCATAGCCAATTCAAACAACAACTACAATATACACTTATGCGGAGTGGGTGGTGGCGGTAGTGAACGACTTCTTTGACTACTTAGTTCGAGTTTAAATTGAATGAATAATTCCAAAAAGTAGATATGCTATTGAAACGTCAACAAGGCATAGAAATGCTAGAGATGTTGACGCGCCCATGCCCTTGGAGGGTTCAAGGCAATTAGAGAGAGAAAGAGAGAGCATATCAGTGGTTGATGCCTAACCAATCCGGCCGACAATCGACGTTGCTAAATATCGCATCTATAAAATATATGTTTGTCACCCTCAGGCCCGTGTTCTCAATGTCCTATTAAAATTTATATTAGCTGTAAAGTGCCTGTTAGCACAATTTCATTTTCTCAATATCTGTTTAGCTTTTATCAGGTCGAAAATGCTGAAGAGAACCTTATCTGCCTTTTAAATTTTATCAGAAAGATAATTTTCAAAAGTACATCACCAAGCCTCCGCTTAATTGTCTATCCAAAAGAAAATCCCAACACCTTGCAATCGCTTAAAAGTTTATCCAAAACAAAACCCAACACCATGAAAGTTTATCAAAACAAAAACTCAAGATACGTTCCACACTTTTAAACTTGACAGTTTAACGGGCGTATGAGAAAACGAAAAAATTGATCGGTCAGTTTACCCCTTGGAAAAGCTCATTTCCCTGTTAGTTATCGGGCAGTTTAACGAAACATTCTTTTAAGGCCGTTTTCACAATGTCTAGTTAAAGTTTATCCTGTAGATAAACGCTAAACGGCGCCCATCCTGCTGTTAAAAATTTATCGAACGATAATTCCAAACAGGTGATATGAGCTGCTGAGATTTTGTTTGGGTGTTTACGTTTGCACATTCAAATTAGACAATCAAACTGGTCACAAAGGGCAAAGTTCTCGAAATTCTTTCGATGGAAAAGGATTTGAAACCAACTCAGTCGCAAATTAATGCTGAGAGACGCTACAGACGTAGAATATAGAACAGGCGGCAAAATTCCGGTACGAAAATCAGCTGATTTTTTATTGCTTTTTATTAGCTTTCTACTGCATTATCATAATTTGAGTGTTGCATACGCTAAAGCTTAATTTAGTGTTAGATAGCCAACTGGCAATTTAACCAAACATTGATAAAACGGGTCTTAAAGAATGATATGGATGGCAATGTTATATTTGCTCCTATCTCTTACAGGATAAAAGCCAAATGATTTTTGTAGCTATTATACATTCTACTCAGATGACTACAATTTCAGCTTTTCCGATGGATTATATTTTTTTCTAAACTAGACTAGGTAACTAGACGGTAATCGAATTCGAAAGTCATAATCCTACCACCTCTACCCCAAGCCTAGCTTTCAATTATGTAAATTATTACTTTAAAGATCGAATTTTCAAATTCCAGATATATTTTCAATTTTTCTTAACAAATGAAAACCTAGATATCTTTGCTGTGGTTTCTAAAAGCAATTGCTCTTATCGCTTAGCTATTTTCTGTGATGAGACTGTACCTCCATTCGGACCAACTCTACCTAATCCACCTGAATTTTCGGTAAGTATCAATTCAATTATAATTAATCTAATTTCATTATGAAGGTATTTAGTGCGTACACTCCAGTTCAGTTTAATATTTGTATGTCTGTACGTACGTATAGATATCCTTCGACCTTTCATTTGAACATGGCTATCGAAAAGGTACGAATATTTACGTTTCAATTCACACAATCACTTTGCTACTTGGTTTGGGTTTCTAATCAAATAAAGACTTTGATGGGTGCGTTTAGGGAGGCTCAATTTCCGGAAATACAGTGGATGGAGGAATAAAAGGACTGCGTTTGATTATGAAATATGAAAGTGATGTTCTTTGAAATTAGGACAACAGCAAACAGCATAGATGCATTTCTCTTACGGTTGTCTGTGACCAATTCACTGTCTTTTAAACCAATAAAACTAATGGCTACGTTTATGACACACAGCGGCTGACCTACTGTTTTGGACTTGTTTTTTTTTTGTCATCATTCTGATGGACACAATATGCTGTGCCAAATGTCTTTTCCTTCACCGCAAAAATTTTTCCGCTGCTTGTTACCAGCATATGCTGACAGTTCAGAAATGACACTTGCGCTGCCGCATGTTTTGTCGATTTTTTGTCAGTAGTCAGTTTTGAGCTGTGAAATCTGACAATTGAAGAATGGCTAGATGCGACTGCAATTCACAATACAACAAAACACTGCAAAACTGCTTCGATACTGCTGTCGCAGCATGTTGCGAGTCCGCTGTTATGAACTTAGCCATTGTTCATGGAATCCAATCGAATGATGATGATGATTCCATTCCTATACAATATTACAGAACCAAAACGTTCAAAATTTTGTATCGCCTCGCCCTGAGAGAGAGAGATAGATATAGCCGCGGGGATGTAGTTGATTCACTCACCGCATAGGAATTGGATCTATACATCGGCCGATATATAGTTTTTTTCCTAAATAATAATGAAAGTTTTATTGGATGTTTGTGTTCAATGATTAAGCTTCGTCTGTCCCTGTATTTTAAGCATTGAACTCTTGCTTTACACCTTTCAGGTGCTAATCCACTTCCTTTTTGTTTTCATCGAGAATTCGGAAGAAAAAGATCCCTGGCCCATCATCATATAATAGGCACAATCGACTGTCAAGTAATTTTAGTGGCACTCTTTTAAAGCTCGCTTTGTATATATTCTCCATGGTCCATAATCATTTACAACTTTAATGAAAATGTCGAACTTTCGCTTTCACTGTCTCGCCCCCAAACCATTATTTTTCTGGCATTCTCATCCAGCCCCAATACCTATCTATCTCGATGTGATAATTCGCTACTCCACAGGGTATCATCGATACATAATGCTTTTCTTTTTCAAACAACCGCAGGATATCATTCGCCTGATTTCGAGGGTTCTAACATAGTTTGATTGATAGATGAGATTAAGGAGCATTCTGAAGCGTATGATTAAAGCTCGTATTTAAGGAGATTGGTGTTTTCTTCTCCAAAAATTCTTCATCTAAAACGTAGTGGAAAGTACTATATTAAGTGTCTGGAAGAATTTGATTAACAGTCAATAGGA
The DNA here is from genome assembly GCA_964017055.1 of Chloromyia formosa. Taxonomy (NCBI): domain Eukaryota; kingdom Metazoa; phylum Arthropoda; class Insecta; order Diptera; family Stratiomyidae; genus Chloromyia; species Chloromyia formosa. The sequence goes on from OZ024816.1 coordinate 89,706,407, forward strand.
GGGGGAGGAGCAATGTGTGTAATAGAAAAGAAAGGACGTTCATGTTCAAATCAATGTCTGAATCGATGAATCATTTTTGCTACTAATGAATTATTAGGATTTTTTTTTATATTACGAGAAAGTAGCGTCATTTGGATCGAAACTTAACCACAAACTGATAACGTATTATCCGTATAATGAATAAATATAAAACCATAACATGTGTAATTAATTTATTTTCAGGATATTTCTATGTTTCGCGACTTTCTACTAGTAAAATTAATAAATGGCGAAAAGGCAACATTTCAAACACCAACCTTCTCCCGAAAACGTGAACGAACTTTGGAAATGCTTATAAAGGATTTATACGAAGAATACGTCCATGATAGTAAATTGGTGAGTACTCTTAGACCATTCCCATTATTATTTGCTGATCGTTGAGACAATAAATAAAAATCTAATCCAGAACATGCTCAACCGGCGAGCTTTCTCCGAAGTCTTATATGATGCACCGCGCACGTCTAAACTGAAAGAAGACGCTCGTCAAATTGAGTTCGTTCGAATCGGCCAGGCTCTTAAATTGGAAGCGATAGTTCGTGGCGATGCACCAACTAGCCTGGCGTCCGCAAGTCCTTGTACGATATTTAAAAGGCCTCCGTGGGAGCCGCAATGTTTTTATGCGACATTCCAACATAGAGGCACGCTGGCCGGTGATTCCTTCGGCAATGATAAGTTGTTCGTGGCGACCGATGATGGAACGTTTTTAGTTAAAGGTTTGAGGCTCGCGGATTTTCTCCTTGTAGCTAATAATATTCACCATATTTCAGAAGATCAATCCCATCAACTGGTATTCGATAAAACCCTTTTCGTCAAACAACTGTGCGTGGTTGAAGATCATGGACTTTTGCTGATACGCGGCGGATCGGTGACAAATCGCGATGTTCACAGGCTGCATGTTTTCCGTTTGCGCGAATTCAACGAGGATGTAATTAAAGTGCGGAGTCGAGTCGATGTAAAAGAGCGACGAATCGATCGATCACGAGGCTGTCATCTATTTTCTACGTCGAATGTGAGCGGGGGACATTTGCGTGTGGCCATAGCAGTTGGAAAGAAAATTCTAATATTTCAATGGAAACATACGGCTGCATGGGCATCCTGGTGTCCTGAAAATGACACAGAGACTGTTGACGGTTTCCTATTTCTCAAAGAGGTTTCACTGCATGATGTACCGACGATTGTAACGCTGCTCGAAGGTCCGACAAATACAAACACGGGAGGACTGATGTGTGTTGGGTTTAAGTAAGTACCCCTTATTTTTGACATGGATATGTTTTTGGCCTGGAGGTTGGAGTTAAATTATTCGTCACCTCATCATCCACAGACTGCCTATTTGACTCAGGCGTATGGTAATGGACCCATGTTTCATCCATCGTCACAAAACGTTGAAAAAAGTCCGCTCGATTATGCTTAAATAACGCCACACTGGCCGTTGAATCATCAACGCGCTGCTGTTTTTGATCGACGGTCAGCGAACGCGGCACCCATCGCGCCGATAGCTTTTTCATCTCCAAAAGATCGTGCAAAATGTATCCCGTCCGTTCTTTTGAGATGCCCACGACCTCAGCTAACTCGCGCAACTTCACTTTACGATCATTCAAAACGATTCGATGCACTTGTCTTACAATTTCCGCATTCGTAGCCTCTTTTGGCCTTCCAGAGCGAGGTGCGTCTTTGGTGCTTGTACGATCCATTTTAAATTCACTAAACCACCGATAAGCTGTTGTTCTCGAAAGAGAAAACATTTCTACGACCATTGCAATGATTGTTCAAAAGTTTTTCCCATCAAAAAACAATGTTTGATCAGGATGCGATATTTTTGTTTCTTCATTTTTTTTTACGAAGGCGAAAGAAGCGTCACTCAAACGACTGTAGCTTGTAAACGAATGGACGAAATGTCATGAAACTTCATACATACACTAAGCTCGAAATGAGTCATGTTCCTTTTCTGGTGGTGCCACTTATTGAAAAATTCCTGGACTTTTCAGCCCATGTATTTAATCCACCAAAGTCCTCAGAATACCGTCTATTCAAGATCTAGACCGATGTAGGCATTTGGGATGTAGATAAATCTGTCAACAACACTGTTATCCTCATTTTAATAATATTTTACATTTTATCGCTACTAACATTTGTCGACATTTGGAAAAGAGCCCCGGTTGACTTTCATAGAGATCAACCAAAACCCTAGAGTGTAGTGTAGGCCATTTTATAAAAATTTCAACTCATTTCTTTGGCGTTCTTCTCGGTAAAGGCTGGTACTCAGATCGCGTGAAATGAAAAATTTACAGCAGCATTTTTCATCGGCAAAATAGCTCGTCGAAAAAATTGTCTAGAATATGTTATTTCTCCACTTTTCATCTGTGTACCCGTGAAATGAAACATGTCAAAAATTAGTATCGCAAGTAACATTGGCTGCGTTCCTGCAAACGAATCATTTGTACGGACAACTGTCATGAGAATGTTCCCCTTCGGATCAGAATACTTCCCAAATCCGGAGGGGAACATTTTCATGACAGTTATCCGTACAAATTTTACCGGAGGGAAAAGCATATGGTGGCGAATTCGAGTAATGTCAAAACAGGATTCGTTCGCAGGAACGCAGCCTTTAACATCGATTAATTTGTTTTCTTATTTATCGCCTAACTAATAATAACACTGGGAAAGCACAACACAACCTGAATGACACCGACAAAGGCAGCAGTAGATTTGTACATATGTATTGACAAATAGTATAGACTACACAAGAGTGCTCACTCCATACAACTTTAGCCTCCGCCGGTAGATTTGTATGTATTGATTTTCTTGTGTAACTCTCTTGTGTGATCTATACTATTTGTCAATACATACAAATCTACTGGCAGAGGCGAAAGTTCTATGGAGTGATCACTCTTGTGCAGTCTATACTATTTGGTAGTACACAAATCGCGTGAAATGATATTTACCTTCCACACAATTTCACGTCTGTTTTCATCAGCAAAAAATTTCACGCGATCTGAGTACCGGCCTTAACTATATGTAATATTTTGATACAGCTCCTTATTTTTCGATGAGTTTCACTAGTATTTCATCAATGGTAGGAATGAAATGATATCGGTTTCTTTTCCTTCCCAGGTTTCTCTGAAAATTTTTATTTGAACAAAAAAAAATATTTGAATTTATCTTCCATTTTAGACATCATTTCGAGATAGTTTGCGATCAAACGGGTGCAGCCACCAGACTACATGAAGTCGAAACGACAAAACGGAATCACGCGCAACTGATTAATGCAGTCGAGCTGTGTGACGGTCAGGAGACTGAATTATTACTTTGCTACAACCGTAAGAATATTTTTGACCTATTTCTTAATGAATTCCCAAATCTATCTGCTATTTTCTACAGATACATGCCACTTTCAAAAAATCAATGAAGAAGTGAACACCAGCGAATTTGACTTTCACTGGAACACCTCGCCAACATCCATTGTATGTGCATTTCCCTACATTATAGCCTTCACTTCGGACACTATGGAAATTAGACTTTTGGTCAATGGAAATTTAGTTTACACCGCCATAATGCCCGAACTACAGTTGATCACATCGAAAAGGGACATTTACTTCGTTACTACAGCACCCGAATTCATTTCCAAAGATTTTCACATAAAAGGACTCAATTCGGAAAATTGCACAGAACGAAAGTCCATTGCCGATCCGCTATCTAATGAAGAAGTTCTGAAAATCCGGCATAAAATCAGCCAGGGACAGGAGTCATTAGAAGCGAGTTTAGACGTTAGTTCAGCACCATTGCCCATTAATCAGGAAAACGATCTCCAATGTCTCCTCACCATTCCTAGCCGACATGAAGGCGCACCATCGATCCAGCGAGCAAGATCTCTGCAGAAACCGAAAACTGTCAACGAAGATCAAAGGAGGCATATCTCTAAGAGCAATTCGTGTGGCGATTCATATTCCAATGATAAGGACTTCTCCATCGAACCAGGCGTTCCACCCAACACACCCAAACAGAATTCTAAAGGTGACTCAGCGTTGTCGCCTACGAAGCGTGCTCCCTCGAAATATCGCAATCCTTTCGTTACGCAATCGGCAGAGGCGAATTGTCCATCGCCGGATCGCATTAAACCACTGCGAATTTATCGGATTCCGTTAGCCAATCTGACCGGTGCACATTCCCAATTCCATGCCCACACGGCAACAAATCCGGCCAAGGCGACCAGTAAAATTCAAAATATCAAAATCGAAGAGGACCACTCTGAGGTGGATGATAGTTTAGCGAACAATAAGGACGAAACGGAAAAGCTTATCCTCAGTGATGCCGTCGACAATATCACGTGTAACTATTGTGCCAGTCTATCGTTATTTTCGTAAAGTAGACTTATTTAATTAATAATTATTGTACGAGTATTTAACGTTCACGGCTGTGTGAGCTGAAGGAGAACGGTTTCGAAATCGCCAATCGGAATTTTAAGATTTTTTTTTTATTTATTCGATATATACACTCGGTGCTGTATTTTGTATTTTTCTCGCTAAAAATTTTAGTAGGCATTTTCCAGAAAAATAAGAGTCATATTAGGTATATTTCATTTCTTGTCGACATTTGATTAGAAAAAAATATTTCATACTGGAAATCAAGCACAAATATCGAAGAATTGCTCAAAAAACCAATGCACCTCATATTGCCGCCATCTATCCGCATTTGTTCAATCATAAAGTATACATAGTCCCGTTCCGAAATATAACCTTCCATACTTCCTTTTTCTTTTCTTTTCTTCATTATTTGAAATTTGACGAAATGAACCAATTGCACATAAATTGGATGCAATTTACCTATAATAATATATACAAGAATGTATTGTATATAAAAAATTGTGAGGCTTAAACCCGAAAACTAAAGAGACACAAAATAAATATATTTTAACTACATACAATACACATTACATCTATGTATAAATAAATGTAAAATTAAGAAACACACAGCATTATAGAGAAGAGAAAATCTAAAGCACAGACACAGACGAAAATCTAAAGATAAAATATATAACTACACTATACATAAGAAATGACAAAGATGATCGATGATCATATAAACTCTCTATGTGAAATTTGCAAGTTAAAAGTTTTATTGAAGAGTTTTAAATATATATGTTGAATGGGTCGAATATTTATTTAAGGAATGTTGATGAAATATTTTATGAGAGCGAGAGGAAGAGAAGGATAAAAACTTTTTAATGAATTTAGAAAAGTGACATTGGACAATGTAAAAGATATTGAAAAATAAATGGATAATTCAAAACGGGTTCATTTTCTTGATTTATATTGAAATTTATCAGGATTTATGTTAATCAGTTATTGAAATCAATATAATTGGGCCTAAATCTAAGTTCACACTATACGGTCAAATCACTTGATCTGGCAGATTACTGGATCAGCCAAGCTGGGACAGTTCGCATTATTTAGAAACAATTCTGCATTAGTTTCTATGGCGTATGCAGTAGTGCGATGGACGGTTTGGTGGGCATCCGAAGATGCCCGTGGGGACGGAGCCTAAGGCAGCATAATGACCGTGAAGGTCGGGCTGTGCCATCTGGGGAAGAAAAAGGCCTCTCAATGAGCTAAGAAGCGGCCTATGCTTGCTGTTGCTCAGTTCGGGAGACGTGGACGGGGTTTTCGCCACTCGTTGCCCCTGTCCTTTACGTATTAATAAAAATTCATAGGCTTTGGGAAGACAACACAAACATGGGAGGCAAAAATGGGGAATAATAAAAAAGTGGGGTGATAAGAATGGAATAGTTGGCGGACGGCGCAAATGCCATCACGCTCGCAACGGGGTCGTACTACCGACAGATCAGTTTCATCAGATGCTGCCTTCGATCTACTGGTGGAAGCAGCACAACCAGACCAGAATATGCTTCATTCCTCATCATCATCATGGCGCGACAGCCCAACGTTGGGCCTTGGCCGCCTGGATCTTTATCCTCCAATTAACTCGGTCACGTGACCGCGTCCTCCCATCTTGGAAGCCCAGTAGTTGCGCGGCGTCTGCATTTATTGAGCTCTCCCAAGGAGCTCTCGGTCATCCTCGCAGTCTCGCTCCGTCGACTCATCATCCGTTCATTATTCTCTTTGGCATGCGATCAACGTCCATTCGTTGTACATGCCCTAATCATTGAAGTTGTTGTAGTTTAACAATTTTCGAAACTTCCAGCTCATTGTACAGTTCTTACAACTCATGGTAGTATCGGATGCGCCATCCATCTCGCCGCAGAACCTTGCGTTCGAATGTGTCTAGCATTTTTCCGGAGGCTTGAGTAAGGGTTCATGTTTCGCTGCCATAGCATAGCACTGGTCGTATGATGGTTTTGTACACGCGGAGCTTCGTGTTTCTGTGCACATGCTTCGATTTTATTATGGTCATTATGGGGAGAACCGAGAAAAAAGTCTCACTGGCTGCGTTCTCGAGAACGAATCAGGTTTTGACATTTTTCGAATTCTCCTCCATATGCTTTCCTCTCCAGTAAAATTTGTACGGCCAACTGTCATGAAAATGTTTCCCTCCGGATCTGAGAAGTGTTCTCATCCGAATGGGAACATTTTCATGACAGTTTTCCGTACAATTTTTACCGGAGGAGAAAATATTTCGAGGAGAATTCGAGAAATGTCAAAACCTGATTCGTTCGCAGGAACGCAGCCATTAGCTAATTGTATCCATCGCTTGATGGCGTCCCTTGACAAGTTGCAGCCCACACTCAGAAAAATCGACTATCCTTTATCAAAGAAATTGTTTATTAATTTTTAAGTCATTTAGTTGTAAGGCAGAGGAAGCAGCTTACCGCGGCGACAGTGGAATCCTTTTTAAACCATTAACTGGCAAGTCTTTTGCAACAGAACATCCAGATTGCAACAGGAAGATAAGGATGGGTCTCTATTGGTAACCGAAGAACACCAACTGCGGAGATGGAGAGAACACTTCATTGAGGTCCTCAACAACACATTCGAGCCTTCGAATGCATCTTCATTAGTAGCAGAAGCTATTCCGCAAATAGCCAGAGTTGATACAAACCCACCATCTGCGGCTATTAAGGCGGTGGATGCGGGTAAAGCCCCGGGGAAAGATGGAATTCCGGTGGAACTTTTTAAAGCGGATGCCAATGCTACTGCGGATATTCTTCTCCCCCTTCCCTTATTCAGGAGTGTTGGGAAATCGAAACTCTCCCTAAAGAGTGGAAGCAGGGCGTCATTATTAAGATCCCGAAAAAAGGCGACCTGAAGGATTGCGATAATTGGCGTGGAATCTGTCTTCTCTCAGCAGTCTCCAAACTGATGGCACATATAATATATAACAAAATAATATAAAACCGAAATAATAAATAACAGTTGACCTCACATTGAATGATGAACAAGCCGGCTTTCGCGAGGGCTTCTCATGTAGCGACCACATTAACACCCTCCGAATTATTATTGAACAATCCGCAGAGTAGAGATCCCCATTACATCTCTTGTTCATCGATTTCGAGAAGGCGTTTGACAGCGTTGACCGGGAATACATCTGGAGGGCTTTACGTGGGAGAGGCATACCAAATAAAATAATTTCCATCATCAAGGAATCCTACCAGGGAGCCCAATGCCATGTCCTACACAAGGGTAAGCTTTCATATCCTTTCGTGGTGCATAGCGGAGTGAGACAAAGCTGCATTTTATCACCTATGTATATTGTTTTTGATTGTACAAGAACACCAGAACAAATGTATAAGATGGAAATTGTTCAAATACCTTCAACACCTAGACTATGCTGACGATATTTGTCTTCTATCAAATAAATCGGATCAAGTAGCCCTAATGTTTGATGCTCTGCATTGCGAAAGTCGTTATGCAAGGCTTAAAGTCAACGCTGGCAAGACTAAATACTTGAGCTTGGATCCAGAGAGGCAAAGCGGAATTTGTGTTTCGGGGCAGGCGGTCGAGAAAGTTGACAATTTCTGCTACCTCGGAAGCGTAGTTACAGCAGATGGTGGAGCGGATGCCGATGTACAGTCACGCATTAACAAGGCTCGAGCAGCTTTTTTCAGTTTGACTCCTTTCTGGCAAAACAACATTTCGAGACGCACCAAACTCCGGATCTTCGAAACCAACGGAAAAGCGGTGCTTCTGTATATGGCTGTTCAACTTGGAAGGTGACCAATGAGATAACGACTAGATTGCAAACTTTTCTGAACCAGTGTCTACAGCGCATCCTACACATACGGATCCCGGAGGTCATTTCGAACGACGACCTCCTTACTATTACCGGTCAGGACAGGATAGACACTTCCATTAAAGGGCGAAAGTGGCAATGGATAGGTCAGTGTTTAGGCGTGTTTAATGTCCTATGCCTCACAAGGGGTTAACAGGAACCAGAGAGAGATGGTGTTCACATATATATTCTCTACGGCCGCAATATTTATCAAGAAAATAAAAATCATTTCACTCGCTCAGTCTGATTTATTATATTTGTAAGAAAAGAAATACAAAGTGTGAATTTTACTTTTTACATTTTGTCATCTTAAAAACTATATTGCACGTTCCCCTACACACATGAATCATACAATTTTCAAAATACAAAAGCTTAGGACAATGTAAATATTCAAAAAAATTTATTTGCATTTTCACTGTAACCTTTTAACCAGTTCACAACTTGTAATTGATGTACATTTTTACAATATTTAAAAGAAAATCGAAAATACTTTCAGGGATGACTAGGAACGTATTGTATTAACAATAACTGATTTCTTTTATTAAAGTTTCTGTCCTGATTTCGTCTATAGACGTGTTTAAGGGACACTCTTTTGGTAGGGGCTAGCTTCATTAAAACTAAATTGACTCAATTGTTGATGTACTTTGGCATCACAGTTGACACACGATTGTTATATTTCTTTTTTCATGCGATTTAAGTTTCGATATACATTTTTTATAATATATATCTCAATTACTTCTTTGCTATCGTCTCGTTCTCGTCAACGAGTTTGTAATAAAACACTAAAACATGCACACGGTTACGGAGAGCAGTGCTTATATTTTAAAAGTAAGTACGATCATTCAATAAAATAAGACGTAACATAACATGTATGATGCGTAAAAAAATATCTTAACAAGTAATTTGATTGGTTGCACGTAGACCTATCAGTATGAGGATAATAATACAGGATGCGGGAAAAAAGTTCTTTTTTTTTCTTTGATTTATAACTTCTCATCATAGCAAACTTTGTTTAGCTTTTCTATGTTTAGTACGGCTCTTGTGGTTTGGCTTTAGATTCACAAGAAAACACTTTCTAAATCGAGCAATTTCAAAAAAATATAATAAACCTAGCTTTAGCACATTTAATTTTTCGTCTTAACTAATAAATAACATTGCTACACCCCAGAAAGGATTAAAGCAAGCAGTATTTATAACATTTAAATTTTTGAAATTATTGTAAAAATTAGCAAAGAACAAAATTATATTTTTAGTATTAATCTACTTGATCAAGGCTTTGCACACACACATTTGATTATAAAATGACTTTCGCCGCACCCTGCACACACAAAACAAAAAAAGGAAACGAAAAGAGATTTCTAGAGCACTACTGCAATTCGTGTAAAAACTTATATCTAACTTCGTCGCATGAATGATTTCAATTTACATGATATACACATAGATACATAGTTATTACAATTTACTTTGTCGACTCTTACTAATATTAAGGTGCGAATGATAGTCGCAATCACAACAAGGACTTAATTTCAAGTTCAAGCATTCGCCAACTACCAGTCATCATCGACCCACTCGGAGAGTTCGATCCGGAACCCGACTTTAGCATTCTTTAAGCGCATGTAAGACGACCGTGTGAGGGGATTATTGCGCAAATCCACCACTTCAAGACTATCGGATGTGATCATTTGGTCATTGTCGATTTCTGAAAAAAAGGAGAGGAAAAAATTAAAATGATAAATATTTTTGTTGTAATTGATTTGCTTTCTACAGTTATGAAGAAGGGAACTTTCCCTTTAACTCCAGTCAGTTAAGAGGAATTTTAATTGCATAGTGAAAATAGTATCATTGATTAATTGATTGGGTAGTATTTGGAAGGCACGATTTCACAAGCGGTTTGAGCAGTGGTACACGCTTTCTATAAAGGCAAACAAACGGCAGACTTCGCGGTTTGCAAGTTTATATTGTATTTAGATGCAATGTCGCCGCCTTTTGTGTCGCCATCGACATGCTGCTTAAATGATGAAAAAGGAAACATGAAACATGAATTTGCATCTGCATAAGAATAATCCATTCGAAAGGACCCCTGACCCCAAAAGCTTAGAGGCAACAGTTTACCCCAATTGGTGTCCGAGTACAAGCGATAATCTTCCACCATTTAGAAGTATATGGAGGGTGAATTCTTCATAAATCTTTAGTGCTACAGTTAAGAGACAAGTAGGTATATCAAGATAAGAAGTCTTAACGGAAATTCGGGTGTCGGCGCTGAACACAGTACAAAATGGTGTAATGATAATGGTCTACGAGTTAATCGGGTCAAGGCAGTTATCGTTCCATTTCGAGGAAATATCAGACCAATGAGTTACCCTACAATGTACAACTCCCTAGCTCTCCTGGCGAACACGGTTGTTGTTGTTGTAGCAATGCATCAATTAAGTGTGTTTGAGTTTGTGTGTCATAAAATTAGCGCATTCGAATCAGTTTTCGCCGTCGGAAGTTTCAGGAACGCAGACACTTCAATGGGGTTCTCCCAAAGCGCTGATTGTGTACACTGAAGGTGAGTTATTTGAGGTTGATGTTTGTTGTCATCTTTTTCTGCAGAAACCAGCTATAAATGTTGCGTTCCACTGTCTACGGTAACTCAAACCGGAGCATCCCTTGAGATGGTACCACTCATCGCAACAGTTACATCTAACTATTTGAGGTAGATGTTTCTTATCGTCTGTTTCTGCAGAAACCAGCTATAAATGTTGCGTTCCACTGTCTACGGTGACTCAAACCGGAGCATCCCTTGAGATGGGACCACTCGTCGCAACAGTTACATCTAACTGAGGTTGCATTCGCGTGCACCGTTCTGTTGCAGACGCAGCAAATCAATGGAATATGAGTTGAGTTCGATGCCGGCGCAATGGAGGTGGATGGAGAGCAGCTGCACCAAAATGTGAAGTAAATATGACGCACACATATACTTCCTTTTGCATTGAAGGGGTTTTGGCAGCTTTTGGCCGTTACCGTCAAATACCTTGGTTTCACTCTAGGCAAGAAGCTACTATGGTCGGCACACCTGAGAATAATCTCGGACAAAGCCATGGGGAACGAGCTCTGGAATAGTCTTATGGATCTACAAGGCAACAATAAAACCCATAATTGAATATGGGGCTATTATATGGTGGAAAAAAGCTACCAAGAGAAGGAATGATTACATTAGGAACGATTCAAAGACTGACATATCTAACAATTAACAAACAAACAAAGGGGCGACCGGTAACGCAGTGTGTTGAGGCATCAGTCTCATGTTTGACTACCGGCGTTTCGGGTTCGAATCCCGTCCACGACGACGTTCGTGGCCATGGATATGCAGGAGGTGCATGCTGGCAACTGCATTCTCCGATACCAGTTTATGCATTCGAAACATCAACTGGACCACATGGAACAGTTGACGCACTATGCCCCACAAGGAGTTAGGGCAATTTAGGGGGAGATATCTAACAATTACTGGGAATATTCGTAGCTGCCCCAAGGCAGCTCTTAAGTCGCAAACACAGAGGCAAAATCAACAGAGCGAACTTATGTCTAAAAGCTGGCAACCGTGACAGTAGTAAAGCCAACTTCACTGATAGTCAAGCTGTCGTCAATGCGCTAAGTATCTAAGCTATCGAAACTAGTACTGAACCGCTATCTCTCTCTCTCTCTCTCAATTGCCCTAACCCCTTGTGGGGCATAGCGCGTCAACTGTTCCATGAGGCCCCGTTGACGTTTCGTCGAAATCACTAACGAGCCTGCTAGGATGGCTTATGCAGGCCGTTTACAGGGCCCGAACGCTTCAGTAACATCCCTTTATGTAGGGCAAAACTATACATAAGAGAGCAGGAACATTTAGAATCCGCTGGGAACTGGCAAAACCTCCCTGACCTGAGACAATCGAAATCGTTTATTCAGGTCACTCACGCAAGCGCTTTCTGGAATTGCTGTGCTGCACAATAGACCCTATAGTCGCAGTGCTTGTGGGTCCCTCGGGCCCACCGCCCCCACTTAATCTAATCTAATCTCAAGATAAACAACAGTATATTTACTATATATTGACACAAAGAGAAAAGATCAACGATTATTTATTGTATCATAGCTCTTACCAATGATTTCATTATTATTGGCTCGTAACACTTCCAATTTGGGCATTTTGAATACAACTGGTGGCAGTACAATGAACGAATTATGCGAGATATCAAGACGTTTTAGTGAAGCCAAATCGGCCAATTCGTCGGGCAATTTGGACATTTGATTGTGTGACAAGTTCAAGTCTACAAAAAAACAATAAAAAATTATGAAAAACTTATAAAATAAACATAAATAAATGTGAGCATTAAACAGAAAATTGTTAGATATATCACCTGTAATTAAACTAAATTTAACGGCAAACTTTGGCGGAATCTTCTTAATAACATTAGAGCTAAGATCGCAGGTTTTCAATTCAGTGTGTCGCATCAAGTGGTAGACTGCATCGGGAACTTGCATTAATTCGCATTCGGATAAATCTGCAATAAAAAATAAGGAAGAGGAATTTAGATATGTTGCGTTGAATTGTATAATGAAAGTTATAAATTTAAGGAAGCAGTAACAAAGGGGTCAAAGAATTGGGTTTTCTGTTAAATCGAAACTCTCGAGAAGCTTATCTTCGGATGGATCTTCCTCAAACATCGAGTTTTGTATTGCAGTGTGCAGTATCTGAGGCTATTTACAGGGATTAAATATTCTATTCTTATTCTATAAGGTGTATTGGAGTTGAAGACCCCACGAACACGACCTACGCAACGCGTTAATTCTTTAACTTATAACGATTCTCTGGATCCGCAGATGACAGATTGGATGTACTCACTCAGTAATAATCGATGGGGACAAATGGGTGGCCAGGTTAATTGTTCTCGTGTACTCACATACATGGCGTTTTTTAGACTGATTTATCAGTCAGCAGAACACAACAAGGAACATTCCTAGTTGGCCGGGCGACTCATAGTAGTTTGCGTCCTTGACTAGTAGTGGGTTTTAAATTGAGATTGTTTCGCATTCCCCTTGCCTGGGCTACGCGGCTAAAAGGGGTACAACCCTCAGTATTCCACCCTATACCGCTCGCTCTATACGCTGCAGCGGTAAAGCCACTATTAGTCAAGGCGCGAACTACCATACGTCGCCTGATGAAATAGGAATATACCCACAACAATTACACACATTGATTGATACGAAACGGCAAGTTGATGTCGAGAAACATGTTTATTTTCACCCGGATGTGTCACATACACATCTCTTGGAGATAGATAGGTCCCAATTTACTATATCTATATTTTTTTTTAATGGTAAGGAATCAATTTCAAAATAGCTCTTTTGATCATAAATGCACCATTGTCGAGTTATTTGCGCAAAACTGGAAAGGATGAGTGTTATACAGTAAGGTGTCAAATCTTTCAATATCATATTCGCAATTAAGATTTGTTAGGATGGAAATCCAGTTAATTTCATTCAGTGGAAATAATTCCAGTGTCATCGAGAGGCAGGGAAATTGATATTTAATAACCATAGTCTCCAGTTCGGAACTAAAACAGCTAATGTCCAAAAAAGATAGAAATTTAGAATTTATGAGCACATCGAACATCGATGATTATCACGCTCCGACACACCGTTAAGCTTCCAAAAGTCGATACGCAGCGATAGCCACCATTCTTATTTTCGATCAAAAGGCATGGAGAAGCCCACAGACTTGACGACGGCTCAACAACACGCAAGTCAAACATACTGTTGAGTGGCAGGCCAATTTGAGGAGCAAGAAACAGGATAACAGTATCGTTGTTTAAATGGCGTTTTCCACGTATTAATTACATTTCCAGGAGCAACTCATGGAAAGTTTCCGTAAGTGTTACTAACAAGTTGCAAGTTTCCGTCAACTCTTGTCTTCATCAAATTTTAAGAAATTCTTAGGTAGAAACAATATCAAATGAAGAGCTGAGTCGGCGTATGGAACAGGTGCCAATTGACGAATTGCTACGCAGACAAAAATTGCAGTGGATAGGTCACATATCGCGAAAGGATGATAACTACCCTGTTGAGAGTACTATGAAATGGGAATCCATTCCCAACTCAGGAGACCTGCTAGGAGCAAATGCCGAATTTGATGGTTCGATGGAAGTTCGGTCGTGGTTCTGCGCGGATCATATGTGACGACCTTTAGGTAAGTTGTGGGAACAGATGCGTGCATTGCACAAAACCAAATGGCAATGGCACGTGGGTGATGCGCTATGTCCCACCAGCAATTAAGGCAAATAAGCATATAAAATACATAGTTTAGTTTTCTCAATAGACCCAAACAGGAGGCTGCAGGAAATTCCTCACCTTCTTTTGTAGTCGATGTTTTTACCTCCGAACATTTTATAGCGCGATGCAGTGTGTTCCCCTAACAAGCATTACCCCGTTAGTACTCTCACCAGTAGTGTGCACTATCATCTGAGTAGTTCCCAAATACTTTTGGTCTTCTTCCTGTCAAGGAGTTCCAGAATATTTTCGTTATTCTAGAGTCGTTTGTGTTGTGCCAGTTTGCGTCGGCAAGCCCATACATCCAATTGTCCAGATTCTTCTTGCATGTCTATATTGCCATGCCAACAGAAGCTCTTCACGTGCAACTCAGTCGAGGCTAGCCCCTTATTTAGCTAGTCCATCCGCAATTTCGTTACCTAGAACCCCGCTGTGAACCGAAACCCACCGGAGCTCCACTGGATGCATGTTGAGTTTACGACAAGGTTCGTACTGCATGCGAAGTCTATTAGTCGTCGACCGTTGTCATTGCATTTCTCGTAAAGGCTGTGTCCACCAGTGGTTCCCCGACGTCAACTCTCATTCTCAACTTTCGCATCGAAATCTCCGAGCAGTATTTTGACATTGTTTGTTGGGAGTGAGTCGAATAATGTCCCCAGGCGGTCGTAAAACTGGTCTTTTACAATACTTCTTCTTCCATCACTTCAGTGGGGGCGTCCAAGCCACAGGTTGAAAAATCGTATCTTAATACGAATCGCACACAATCTTTAATTGATGGATTTGAAGTCAATAACGTGCAGTTTGAGGTTTTTGTTCAGGATGAACTCCTTGTGTCCAGATGATTCACCGCTTTTAGGCGAAATTCACATTCACGATAAGTACTCGCAACGACTGCTCAAATCTAAGTCGAAATACACAGCATCAAGTTGGCAGATACATTCAGTCGATCGACATGGTCTACAAGAAGAATTTTACCAGCAAATGCTGAAAATGTCATATCGACCGGGGGACACCATGATCTTAATAAATTTTCTCTTTCTCGATAGCGGAGTGCAGTATGAGTGCGGCTTTCGCAGGAGACGTGCAATTTTTGCATATATTGTGTCTCTCTTATTGCCTTGACCCCTCCAGGGGCATGGGTGCGTCAACATCTCTACCATTTCTATGCCTTGTTGACGTTTCAATAGCATATCTACTTTTCGGAAGTGCAGTTGCTAGCATGTACCTCCTATCCGCGTCGTCTTTATACTGACAAGTCCGGAACACTGTGAGAGTTCTATTAGTAGTAGTACTCACAGGCAGTTTTTGATCGCGCCGAGATTTGATCTCCGAGCTCTAGATTAGTATCGTAGAGCGGTGACCAAACGATCACGGCCACCGAGCGCGACACATTCTGTGCAAAAGGTATATTAAAAAGTAAAAGAGACGTTATTGGGTGCACAACTTTATTGAATTGAGATTGTTAAGAGGAGAATTTGCTATTAATAAGCGCATGTTTCACAGTAAACAAATTGCGATTATCCACAGACTTAGACTAGATATGCATTGATTTCAATCAATCTTCAAATGGACATATGTACATATGTTTTAAATGATAATAATAAATCAAATCCAAGCTTACGAACTCAGCCCAAAAAGAAAATATTGCCCAAAACCAACCGGCCATATGAATTGCATATCCTCTACAAACCAAGTACCTGGCATAGGCAGCCATAAATTTTTTCCGAGATTCGTTTTCGCTCTGTGAGCATAGGCATCAATGGTCAAATCACGACTTAAGATTATCAGATATTAGATACTATTTTGTGGTATCAAACATTTTTTTAGGAATCATTATGACCATTCCAGTCAGGCCTATAGATATTGGGTCGTCGCGACAGCTGCATGGCCAAGTGTGAACCAAAATAAGCTTGGCTATTCTGCGTGTCGGAGTCGGTGCTGAAAATATAGTTACGTCTGTATTTCGCCTTAAAAAGTGTGTGCGATTTCTTATCGTGGATCTCGCTGCCAAGCCAATTTTTTCCTGGACTTCAGTAATGCCTTCAGTTTGTATTTCTCGACCTGATCTATTCAGGGAACGTACATTCCAGGATCCGATAGAATAGTCCGTTAACTGTTTTCGTGGCCGTCATCTGATACATTAATAATTATGTACTGCATGTTTCCTACTTATGTAACACCAAAAACGTTAGAAAAACTATTAGACTTAAAAAATTGTACAATTTGAATTGCTTTGAAAATCGTGAAAAATCGAGAAATCTTCCATCACTTCTCACAAAATCCCAACTCAAACTGAGATCGATGACTCACTATTACCTCACAATAAAATAAATCTATCTTTTCTATGCCGTACCTCAATGATTGAAAGCGCCGATGATGATTAGTTGCACTTTCTCGACTTCCTGTGTATCTGAATGAAGAAAGGAAGTGGGAACCTGTTACTTCCTGAGCACGACCCATTTCGCGATAGATGTAGGCATTCATTAATCTACTTATTTACTACACACTGACGACTGTTTCCAGAACTTACCCAAATGCTGAGTTTCGGCGGCAGCATCACAGCGGCCAATAACTTTAACCACTTCGTGGGCCATTCCCTTAACCAATTCACCAAATGCTGTAGCGAACATGCAGGAAGTGGAAATATTGCACTTTGTGTCCTTATTTTCAATTGAACACGTTGCCCAAATAATTCACGCAAAAAGAACCTAATCTAAGCGCAAAGTATTCACGAAATCAAAACCAAATCGCACCAGCAGTAGGCCCAGAAAACGAAACGAGAAATTCTCGAAATTATTAAAAATAGCGCACCCCGCCACGGTGGTGAGGACCTCACTAGCAACTTGGCAAAATGTCAAGAAAAACTAAAGCAACAGCTGTTCTGGTTGTTGTCTCGATATTTAGCAACATGTTGCATGTATCTGAGTATACATTGGTATTGTATCTGAATCTGAACGACAAACGAGATTCAAAGATAAAATATACCTTTTGAAAAGCACTTACAGTGGCGTCACACGCCTGGGCGCAAATGATTTCCCGCCAAACGACTTTAAAATGTTTTTCTTCATTTATCGGTGTTTTGGGATTCGTTTGGGAAAAATTGCAGATTAATACGCTGCAATCACTTTTATGAATTATTGCTTTTCCCTATCGGAAGAATACTTTGGCGTTTTTCTTTTACGTAATTTGTACGATTGCTTTGGAATTAATGATAATGATCCAATGGAAAACGTTTAATTGTGCTTGCAATGATTTAATGGGCGTCCGTGTGTATTACCCGTATTATTTGAATTAAATATGTGAAGCAATTTCACATGTGATAGCTTTTTAATTTATTACGCGTTGTGTTTTTGCGGGCTCCAATTAGATGTGAGATTTGTTCAAATTTGATTTAATTATTGTTTTTTTTTTATTAATAATGAAACTATATTTGTTTATGGTTTTTACACATGTACGGGGTTGTTGTAATCTGTGAGCTATGAAGACAGTGCAACTTATGATAATGAGAATTGTGAAAAATGAATGCACTTGTATTTCCGTGTATTTTATTCGTTTTGTAGTTTCGAATATGTTAAGCCGAAAAAATGAAGATACAAGAAAACATCGTTCCAAAAAATACAGCGCTAAAGAAATTCGATAGAAGTAAGAAACTAACTACTAACTAATTGTTTCAAAATATAAAAATCAAGACAACGGATATGAGTAGTATTTAGTCCCAAAAGTAACCGACAATTTCAAAAACTCGTAACTTTTTTTAGAAAATATTTAGAACACTTGGGAGATTGTTGATAAATAATGATGCACAGCGAGTAAAAACTTACAATTATGCCATTAGAATTAGATTTTTTTTTTCCCCGGAATTTCGGCTGCTGTCTCGTTTGAGGACTCCAACGCTTGTCGCTCAGCGCCATGCTACAGTGTATATATCCGTTCTCGGGAGAAGATTATTAGGGTGATATTCACAATATTCAAATCTCTTAGACCTGACGCGACCGCACTATTCCTTGTATATACTTTTTAAGAGCGTATCCTAAAGGCCTGAAGTGCGGGTTATTGTTTCCCGAGAGGGTAAAAGTTGGCATGCGTGCCCAAGCGACCTCAGACCCATTAATCTATCTTCAACACTGCTGAAACTGCTAGAGAGACTAATTTGTATCCATCTGGAAGCTAGCATTCCGTTATGCTTTCTAACCGTGTCGCAACATGCATATTGAAAGGGTAGTTCGGTCGATACGGCTCTGCATTCTTTGATTAGTCTTACTGAAAAATCTCTTGATTAAAAGGATTACATGATGGTTGTCTTCCTGGATATCGAGGGTGCTTTCAACAATATTATTGTATATCCAGTGCGATCATCGACGCACTCTCTTCAGTCAGCATGCTAATGAGGAGTCATGGATGCTCAAAACCGGACCTCCTCTTTTCGACCTAGGTCCACCACCCAGACCTAGGTCTGGTAGGTACGATTTGAAAAATTTCTAGGTCGCCAGGTCTAGGTAGGTCTGGGTAGATACGCAGGAAAGAACAGAAGAGCAGGGCTGGGTAGGTATGTATCCAGGTCTCGGTAGGTCTGGCTAGGTATACAGATTTGGGTAGATCCACAGGTTTTCAAAGAACAGAAAATTAGTGATGAGTAGGTATGTATCTAGGCCTGGGTAGGTCTCCAGGTTTGGCTAGGTATATAGTTCTGGGTAGATCCGCAGGTTCTGAAAGAACAGAAGATCAGTGCTGGGTAGATACGCAGACCCACTCCTTTCTTATCAATGGAGTATCTAGCCAGACACTAACACGGGTTTTGAATGAATGGAATGGATAGATTAGATATGTCTTTCTTTTTGATTTAATATGTCAAGAAATTATTGGTTGATTTTGCTTGGGAAATGTACGTTCAATTTTGCTTGCAAAAACCGGTAGGGGTTATTTAGGTCGCTAATTGCGAATCTGAAGACAAGATTGCAGAAAAAAATTAAATAAGGGAACAAAAATCTGGAATCAAAAACGAAAAGAAGATCCTGAACGGCAACCCTTTTTTTCAAACACACATGGTTAACATCTTGTTGGGAAAAAATTGTAAGATGTTTTTTGGGTCGCTGATCACGATGTAGACAAAACTGCAAAAAACTAAGTTGGGGATCCAGAATCATCATCATCGTGGCGCGACAGCCCGACGTCGGGCCTTGGCCGCGGGGATCCAGAATGCCTACACCTTTTTTATAAACACGGCCAATCTTGCTGGAAAAAAACTGATGGGAGGTCGTTTAGCTGATTGCGAATCTGAAGTGACAATTTGCAAAAATCAAAATCAAAAGGAGATCCTGAACGGCAACCCTTTTTTTCGGGCCGCTGATCACGAATCTGAAGTCAAGAAAAGAAACTAGTAGAAGTTTTTTAGGTCGCTAATTGCGAATCTGAAGTCAAAATAAAAAAAAAATGGCGGATCCGGAACGGCAACATTTTCTTTACGTAAACACGGCCGATCTTGCTGGAAGTATGGATTTTTTTTTGGTTGCTAATAGAATGATGGAGAGAGTGGAGGAAGAAGAAATAAAAAAAATAAAAAAAAATATGGGATCCATTCTGCTTCTTGGGGAGCACTTACGTTCTACATGGCAGGCAAGCCGCTGTCGTATATGTCCGCGTTGTGATGTTATTATTGCTTGTGCTTTGCTTGATCATAGCTTCAAGGAATACACCCCGTGCACGATTGTCGAGGAGCTTTCGTTGCAAGGGCTATCATCGGTGAGCTACTACCGCATAGGTCACCTCGAGCAACACGGACCCTAAGATAGAATCATTATACTAATCTTACTTATTGCATAAAGAGCTTTTCTTTAGAACGGCGAGTACGTATTAGTTACTTTACTTTATCGAGAGACAATATGGCAGACGTTGTTTTATCTTAAACAAAATATTTACCTGCAAAACATATCGTATATTTTACTGATAAGGCGAAAAAGCTTTGTTATGTTTATACATTTATATGCGCATTAAACGCAGTTTTGGAATAGTTAACTATTAATATTGCTACCATGCCAGTAATAGTCATTTTAATTCAAATTCAATTCTAGTGAATCGTAATTTCTTTCGAGTTACATTCATTTCAATTTACTTTATTATCACCTTTCTATAAAAAGGAAAGATTTAATTTTCCATTAATGCAACATCGCGCTCCGTGCCCGTGATCGTTCGGTCACCGCTCTACGATACTAATCTAGAGCTCGGAGCTCACATCTCGGCGCGATCAAAAAACTGCCTGTGAGTACAAATAGAACTCTCACATTGCTCCGAGCTTGTCAGTATAAAGACGGTACGGATAGAAGGTGCATGTTAGCAGCTGCACTTCCGAAAAGTAGATATGCTATTGAAACGTCAACAAGGCATAGAAATGCTAGAGATGATGGTGCGCCCATAACCCCTGGAGTCAAGGCAATTAGAGAGATTTGAATACGCATATTTTGATCCTATATCTCATAGAGCAATACCACTATCATGTAAAGATATTGACGACTAGTTTGTGTTAATATTTTTTTTTTTAATAATTATTTTATAATTTTCATCATACAGCAATGCGTTTCAAAGAAAAGGAACGAGCTTACTCCATAAGGACTTCCTGAAGAGTAACTTCATTTTCTGCCGACAGACAGTAAGGCATAAAGGAGGTAAATCAACCTAAATGAAATTATTAAATTACTTCATATACGCATGATCCGCTGAAAAAGAAATATTACAGAAATTCCCAAAGCATGATCACATACACGTCTTTTTGTAGTGCGATAATGCAACCGCTATTGAAACGTCGCAATGGAAAATACACCTGTGTTAGGACATTTACACGTATATATATATATATACATCGTAATGTGTATAATGTAACATTACTTTTCCAACTTCCTAAGTTGTATACTCAATGTATGATAGTTCGTCGTCAAAATCAGAGTGTACCTGTTTATTCGCTGTTTACCTGGTCTCCCAACAACCACTGTAACCGCTGGTAATGTTGTTAGAGCCCAGACCAAGCGGGCCAAGAAAGTGAATAACTCCCGCTTGGTAATCTATAGCGTCATAGCGAGCGAGACATGATGTTACCACCACTTTGCTTTACACCAGTCATCGTTATCTCAACTAAGATTATAGATATCTTTTCTCAAGATACAAAATTTTACTTCCTATATTGTGCACATACATAGTGAAATGATTGCTGTTAAAGAAAGAAATACTTGCGATATCTAGTAGATCGAAATATCTTTTGTTCAAGTCGGAATCACATATTAAAGTGCTCGTATACCTAGATACCTTCTATGGTCACAATTGGAAGGTTAGTAGGTCCCATTGTCCTCTCATGTCTCATCCATCTGGCTGTATTACAGAAATGGACATTCATCTATCGGCTGTCAATAATTCCAGAATTAAACTCCGTACATACAAGTATGTCGGAATAGCATCTTTTCACAATAATTAATGAATCACAAACACGGTGTACTCGTATTAGTTAAGAACTGTTAATAAATACTGGAGATATTTCATATTTCGTATATTTTCGTATGTGAAAATGGTTATTAATGACTTTGAGGAAGTAATTAAAAGTTCAGGAAACAAAGGCGATTTTTAATAAATTGTAGCATAACTGCAGAGTATTTAGAGCGAAGCACTATTTTTTTTTGTTCAATAAATCGTAACTGGTAACATGCAAGATGCAGTATTTGATTGTGTTACATTTAAAATGAAAGGGGTAAGGCGGACATTTTCCAATACGATTGAAAAAACTAACTGGTTTGACGCCATCAAATATGTATTTCGATCAAACTGACTTCCCCGAATGCGACAGTTTTGCTTGTTTAATAATGTTTTTCGTCGTTAAGCATAGTACTAAGGTCAGCTTTTCGTGCGAAATCTCATACAAAAACTGTCAAAAGTTAACTAGCTAACCCCAAAATATAATAACTAACTAACACTAACAATTTGATCTAAGCTGCTCTGGATAAAATATCAGTGCAAGAATGCTGCTACTTTAAGTAGTCAGCGTTTTGAAATGCAGGCGGCGAAATTGTCGAAGTTTTCGAACAGGTGTAATGAACCATATTCTGGTCTGGTTGTGCTGCTTCCACCGGCAGATCTATGGCAGCACCTGATGAGTAAGGATCTGTCGGTGGTACGAAACCAGAGGCCGAGGGTCCCATTACACCTGAACCTCAATACGAGCGCGAGGGCAAGCGAGCCATCGACCAACCATTCCATCCTTATCGCCTCATTTTTTTTATTCCCCATTTTGACCTCCCTTGTTTGTGTTGTCTTCCCCAGGCCTATGAATTTTTGTTAATACGTAAAGGACAGGGGCAACGAGCGGCGAAAACCCCGCCCACGTCTCCCGAACTGAGCTACAGCAAGCATTGGCCGCTGCTTAGCTCGTTGAGGAGCCTTTTTCTTCGCCAGATGGGACGGCCCGACCTTCACGGTCATTATGCTACCTAAGGCTCCGTCCCCACACGGGCATTTTAGGATGCCCGCCAAACCGTCCGTTACACAGGTTACAGTATGAAAAGCACATAAAGCTAATTTCCTGCCAATAAAATGTTCGTTTTGTGTAATAATTTGGAATAGTAAACATACAAAATAGTTTTGCTGCCTAAAGGAGATTTGTCCGATTGTGAATCTACTAGGGATTTAAGTTTTCTCTTGAAATTTGAATTGACATTAGAATTTTAACTAAACCAAGACACACTCCCAGCAAAGACATGCCCCGTTTTCGTGTGCACTACCCTAATTTGCTCTCGATCGTTTAACGCTTAACCTGCTCTACTCTGCTCTGCATACAAAAAAACACGCAGCTATTTTCTAATTTTCGCGTTCACGGTTAAGTGTACAAAGCCCTTAAGAAGTTTAAGTGTCGTGTAGAGCGCCGCGGATATGTACTGGGTGCAAGTTTACGTTTACACTGCCACTTTTTCATGGGAGAGATAAGTGCAACATTTTCGCATGAAAAGGTTGGTACCAGCCTTTAAAGAAGATTATTTCGTCGAACTTTGGATCCGTTTTTATCTGTTAAATTCAATAACCAGAAGTACGACGAACTTCTTGGTCTTGAAATTTCAGTTTTTTTTTCTGTCAATCTGCTTTTATACGGATGTACCGTCTTGTCTTTCTTCTAATTTCGCCAAGTCATAAAGAGCTGATTATATTGAGCGAGTTTGCTAGCTACACACCATCGAGAAAAGGGCAACCTTTCAGTTTCCGGGGTGGGCCAATCACTTTTCACACGGATTTTTGTCACTTTTCACTCGCGTCACTCTAAAAATCTAGTTTACAAAAAAAAAACCGTTTAAATTTTTTTTTTTTCAGGTTTTTTTTATTATTTTTTTTTCATGATTTAGACTGAATGTTTGGTATATTGAAGGCATGGAAAAATGCAATATTCGCAAATACCCCTACTTAAGCCCACCTTCCTTAAGCATCGCAACCCTCAGTACAAACATGAACTTTCAATTCGCTCGCTCTGCGTGCAACAGCGTTTTGATCAGTTTTAAACATGCCAAACATTCATGAATCATTAAAACAAAAATTATGAAAAAAAAGTCAAAAATTAAAAATTAAAAAAAAAAAATCTACAGTTTCACCAAACCATGATGATCAAAGTATAAGAAAGTGTGATAATACCATAATTTGAGATTTTTAAATTAAAAAAAAATCAAAACCCTTCAAAATTATATATTTTTACAATGGCGTAATTTACTGTATCAAAAATTAATATATTTGCCACGAAACAAAGCAAAACGAAAGCTGCATTTCCGCTACGAATGAATAAAATATAATCATCCCCCGTCTTCATCAATGACACTGACCTCCTTATGCGCTATCCATATATCATTGGAAATAAAAATTTCCATCCTGAACGCAATAAGAAGCCCACACCATTTAAATAGGTCGTCATTCGCTGTAAATATTCCTTATTTCTTCAGATACGTAAATAATCCTCTTACTCGTACATGCCGTGTTTTTCTACAGAAATACATAAACGGTGTCCACGTGGGAGGAGGGGTGGGGAGGAGTTGCTACTTAATAATTTTACTTTCGAACGGATAAAACCGCCGCGCAACACACAACACACGTTTGGTTCAAACGAGTGCCATGAGAAAAAACGACGAAAAATCATCACATGTTTGGATCATGTCCAAGAAAGAAAGAGTTGACGCGGCACGCTTTTCATTTTGAAAATAAATTCACCCCAGAATGCCCCCGGAAAAGTTGGATGGCCGACTACGCGGTCGGTCAAAACGTGTACAGACTTCGTTAAATTCGCGTATTCACCTTACCAAAGTATATAGTCTGACCGGAAAATTCTGAGACTTTTGCGGAATCATTTGCAGATGCTCGTAAACAGGACTCCACTTTATACGTAGTGTTTTTCGTCAATTTCATCACAAAGAACATTTTTCTTCGAGATGTATATTCATCATGATTTTCCAGAAAATAAAGCTCTGTGATTTTTCATTGGGAAATTTGTTTATATTTTACATATTTTGCTTTGTTTTTGTGCTTTTTTTTTTTAAATAAAATTTAGTACCTTAATTTGCAAAAATTTAAAAAATAGCCACCTTCAAAAGTATGGCTATCTGCGTCGAATGTTTCACTATAAGACACACGCGCTTAGTTTAAATGAGGATGTAGAATTTTGCCAAAAAATATAAACAGTGGAAGAAATGGGGCTAGCGAAATTGATTTGCTGCGCAAATACTATATAGCGAAGTCTGAAATTCTGAGTACGCATTTTGTTGTCATAGTTGAGAGCAGAAACAGTTAAGACAGAGGTCATTATCACACGAAATCCTTACGTCTTTTGTTTACAAATGTTGTTTCCTCCCCTATGAGGTTGTTCGCCTTCGACTGTCAATTTCGGTTACATATGGGACGATGAGAGCTGATGCATATCACTTAACAGTCGATAACAGGTACCATCTCCGCCAGGGTAAATAAACGAGCGTTGCCCATTGTGTGTCGTCACGCGGCATAGTTGGCGTCTGCCAATCTGGGTGAACACATACTAAAAATGTTGGCTCATATCCTCTCTTCGTCTCTTCATATTGTGAGTAAATCATTAGAAGCATCCCAGCATACGGAGCGAACCGCAAACTTAAAATAGGTGCACAAAACCTTCACTTATGAATGGCTCGCCGATACCCTGATATATAAACCCTTATGCTGGACATTCACAGACGGCTCAAATCCAAATTTTCCTTAGTCGATTAGCTTTATCCGTCTGTCTGTCTTCTAAGCTATCGAGCTGTACAAAGCCTTCTTTCTACTACACGCTGTAGGTACTCGTATATATGTCGGAACCAACGGAATCGGAATAGGAACGACCGGTCCAAAAGCTTGTGTGCGAAATTTTTTTTTTTGTTTCTAAAGATATGTATCTTAACTAAATAAATAAATAACTGGCGCAACAGTCCAATTTGAACCACGGCCTCGAGATGAGTTAGCATCATCTCATTTTCTAGATCGTGACGGTTTTTTGTGCAGAGGTATGTGATCAGCAATACGCTCAACCGAATTATTTACCCCATAATGGGTACTCATTTAACAGCTGAGTGGGCTCATAGTCCGACACGTAAATCCCCGGAATCGAACCGGGGCCCAGTGCGTTGAAGGCGAACGTGCTAACCGTTGCGCCATCCGGACTACCATTTTAACTAAATTTCATATTTTTTAATGCCAAACTATATCCCCGAAATTGGTTTAAATTACTGTATATGTTGAACTACTATAACATATAGCTGTCATAGGAACAACCGGCCCAAGAGTAAGTTTTCGTTAGTAACGCTTTTTTAAAATTAGAGATATCTTTACCAAATTTCACATTAATCGATCATATTTACTGCCAAACCACATTCGTAAATTTGTTTGAAATAGGTCCACTATTTCATATACCTCTCATAAAAACAGTGGAATCGGAACAAATTTTACTGCTAATTTCAAATGCCTTGCCCGCGGATGGCGTCTCAGCGAAGACTGTCTTGTAACAGTTTGCCAATAATTCGAACCTTATTGCGGTTCAGCTGTAACTGATTAGAATATCTATTACTCGACTATCTCGAAATGAATATTTTTTGCTGTCTCAGACCTAGGATATTCTTCTAAGTAGTAAATAGTAGGATCCCGCAGAAGGGTTGCGGACCAGATAAGGGATTGTTTGAGGCTGTTCTGGCTAGTTCGTCTGCCAGCTCATTCTCGAGTCCTGGCAATGTCACGATGACCAGGAACCTAGCTTATGTCTTTTGTGAGGAACCCACTAAATCAGGGCCAAAAACCTACCCACTAAAAAAATATCTTAATTTTTCCGTTGTCAATGTGTATCTTATGATGATCTTTGAAGTATTTTATTTACTCTAAAGTGAGAAAGGTTTACTGGCTGTAGACGGATTTCAAGTGAGTTTTCTAGGGGTTTTCGTCCATCCGTTCATTGCCGATTGCCTTTTTTCAGCGGCCTCTCTTTATTCTAAGCTTTCAAGACTTCAATGTTTTGCTTACAACAGTCTTTCGCGCTCTTAAACAGTCGTCTTTTTGCAATAAAAAACAGATCCACCAAATCACAAAACCCTAAAACCATTTAACTAACAATATCCCTGACGGAACCTTAGGGCATATATTGTCGGGGATGGAGTTCGTTCCAATAATGTTTAGATTCATTTAGTCCACTTACAAGTACTATGGTAAACTGTTCGGCTTAGCCTAGTGGTAAGTCTAATAAGTTTCCATCTTCCATTTGAAAGGTAAAATATATAGAAAAAGCCCCAAACATTCCAGCAGCTGAAAGGCATTGTTTAAAGGAAGCGTCGCCGTATTAGAACAATACAGATAGCTAAAGAAAATCTGCTTCAAGTGCTCCTTTTTGCAAAACTGACACTTAGTAGGGATAGTTTTTTAATTATGCAATAAAAAGAAAATTCTTAAAATAATAGAAAATCGATATAAATATTTGAAATCATTGGGAAGCATATGGGGCGGTTTGTATATGGTCCCATAGTTGTTGAGTCCTTGAAGCAGATTTTCTCTCGACGGCCCTGGTTAGAATGAAGACGGCATTTTTGTTCGCTATGCTTCACTACGTGCTGAAAAATTGGCTATAATTTGCTTTTTGGTGAACCTTCACAACGTTTATAGATGCCTTAAGATTGAGCGAAACCAGTCGCGAAACAGTTGCGCGAGGAAACTCACCGGTGGGCAGTCTGACAGTTTCGGGTGAGGAACTTTCCACGCGCTTCAATTTCGCGAGCGGTTTCGCTAAATCAAAACGCAGCTTATGATTTATGCAGAAATACGAGTAATATTCGAAGAATGGAGCAACATCAAAATCAACACAGCAAACTAAAACAATTTTCCAAATTTTTTTTTTAAATATCAAAATAAATATATACAGTTACTAAAAAAAAGCTCAAAACTAGTGTTCGTGTACAGACTTTTGAATATTTTAACACGTTTAACCCTCACTCTCTCGTCTATAGATTCAAAATTACATCATACTAATCGAAATGATTTGATTCATGGTTAAGGTTCATTGTCTGACAGTCTTACTCATCTGGGCATTTAAACGTTAATTTGAATTCATTTTCCATTTGGCAATGTTGCTTCAATAGCTTCTGAATAAATTATTTACTAATATAATTCACCAAATTTTTATTACTTATTCACACACTCACATACTCTGCTAATTTATAAGAAAATCGTATATCTATTTTTTGTTCATTTCGGACAATATAATTTATTGGGGCATTTGAAAGATTTTCCAATTTCTGGGTTAGTTTTTGGTTGTAAATTGAGTACACTTTTTTTATGTAATGCTCATTAATTTGAGTCTTCTGTATGCATAGAGAGATAGTGTATTATCTGAAAGACCTTGACTTTATACAATACCTTGTTAGACGTACTGAGCCAAATTTTCCGGAGATTGATTAAAGAGTTACAATGCGTGAATACGCGGTTTGTTAAGAAATGCATTTATGTACATATGTGTTAGTTTTTGAAATAGATTTCAATAGAATGATGAATGAAGATTAGTCATTATTATGTAGTTAGTTACAAATATTTGTAATTGATAGCAATATTTACTTAAACTAATTAGTATGGAACGGATCGGTAATTGCAATGAAACGGTTTTCGTCAATAATATTTATTTAGCCGTAAATATCGATGAATCTTGAATAGTTGCAATATGCTGATCAACATGTTCAAACTTGTCCATAGGGAAGTGCCAACGGTTCTCCTCGCAGACATCTTATGCGCCCTCAAGCCCCGGGCTGCAAACGTTACTGGCAAGTCGGTACAAGTTTAAACTTGTTCACAGACTAGCACCAAACGTCTTTGCCGCGAACTCTCTGTGCCCAGATGTTGTACTAGCTATTTGTTTTTTTTTTACTTTTGTGAACTAGTAGTAAAGTGTTGTGTGAGTGTCAGGACCACGTGCTCGTCTGGACATGGCTGGAACATACCAGCAGTGGTCAGTACTAAATTGTTTTCGTTGAATCGATATCATTTCGACGGTCTCATACTTGGGATTTCGGTTGTCCCACACTTGCAAGTGCCGTCCGGTTCAGGCAATTCCTCCCTTCAAAGACGCTCTAATGAAGCACATCCTCCGTGCCGCTTATCAGGCTGGACAGATCTGAGGAAGGGCGGCCGACGGCAGTAAACCTCCCTCGCCGTAGTCCTGGGGCTGGGTACTTCAAAACAGCAAGTGAAATCCTGAGTGGACCGACGATCCGGCTATTTGGGCGGAATGCGGAACTCTAGACATGTGGGGCTGCAGCACCAACTGTGGGACTCAGAGGTGCAAGTGCCGTCGTCTCCACCTTCTGTGCACACACACTTGCAAAATTTGCAAAGGATCTTGCACAAACCAAAAGAAAATACAATATTAAGAATTTTCTTCATCTTCTTTCAAAAAAAATCCCTAAACTATTAAAGTATTCCTTTTTACAGTGAACGCCATCATGAAGAACAAGAAGAAAATTTTCTCAAAATGTAATTCTGATGACTTTTTTTCAATTCAGCACTATCAAATTAATAGAAATCGACTCTAATATCGCCGTGAAAATTTTGGCTCAAAATACGCCTATATGCCTCTAGATATGAAAAAAAAAATCGGTTCGGACGATGAAAATAACTTGAAGTGAAGTTCGAGCTCAGCGACCACGAATTATGCGAAAACGACTCGCTGATGGTCAAAACCGGTCAAGAATAGCAATTTTACGATTTTGGGGGTAGTTTAGGGACGAATCAAAA
The DNA here is from genome assembly GCA_964017055.1 of Chloromyia formosa. Lineage (NCBI taxonomy): Eukaryota > Metazoa > Arthropoda > Insecta > Diptera > Stratiomyidae > Chloromyia > Chloromyia formosa. Next base: position 89,736,233 of record OZ024816.1, read on the forward strand.
ATCACTACGGGCACAATCGTTCCACACGGTCCCAAAAACAACTGCATCGAGCGGCTTCCTTTTGACATGAAATGCAGTATCCTTTTGCGTACCGCTAGCACTACGCAACATATTTACGATACAGATTGCAAATTTTTACACGATGATGTCATTTCATTGGACGAAATAGTCTAATAGGATCGTTTCCATACATTTTCGACATTGGCTGCGTTTCTACGAGGGGATCAGGATTTGACATTTATCGATTTCTCCTCCATATGCTTTCCCCTCCGGTAAAATATGTACGGACAACTGTCAATATTTGGTTCTGAAAGTGTTCCCCTCCCGATCAGAATACTGTAAAACATATTGAAATAAGAGACTTATATGTTGAAACAATAAATTTATTTAAAAACATTTTTAATCTGAATGGGTTTTCAGTCATTTTTTAGTAATTCTTTTTCAAATACAAGGTGGTTCATTTTCACTGTGACTTACTGGACTAAAATTTCAAGAAAATTTGAAGTAAAGTAGTTAATCTTCATAATTACCCGGAGTTTTACTGCATTTATTCTATCTACGACCCGGCTTGACAAACATCACGTCGATAAAGCTACCTTGCCTATTACACAGTGATGTTATCAATAAATTTGATAATATTTTTACCAAATTGAAAAGTAGAACGAAAACGATTTACGAAATATATTTTTTACTATTTGCCCTAACCCCTAGTGGGCCATAGTGCGTCAACTATTCCCATCTGTTAAGTTAACGTTTCGTAAGCATATACTGGCTTCGGACGATGCATATTGCTTGCATTTATGTATGTTACCTCCTGTCCATTTAGCCGCATATCTGCCACAAGTCGGGAAATGTGGCTTTTTCTTACGCCCCAGTCGACAGGAGGAAGACAACAACACTAACATCTATGGCCACGACGCGACGTGGACGGGACTCGAACCCGTAACTGACCGGTAGCAGTATACATCAGACTGACGCCTCAACGCACTGAGCTACCGGCCGCCCCAGGTATTTATAAGACATAGTAACAACAACGCTAATCGTAGCGTACTACGCTAATGGAATATATTAGTGTAAATTACGTCTTTAACGCATATTCTGCACATACATAAATCATACTATTGCGTGTAGAAAATACTGCTTGAAATATTAGATATTAAATAAAATAAATGAATTCACAGCTGCTGTAGATACTACGCATATAACAACCAGTATACACATCTAATTTCTGCGCGCATATTTGAATTCGTGAATGTATTACTACGCACCACCGTCAATAAAATATGATAAGAAAACAAACTCATTGGAATTAGACAATGGTTTTGGCGAGTCGTCGTTTACACGTTAAACGTGTGCTATAGGTACTCGGAAAAGCGCGCTTTAGCACGGAAAATTTGCGCAGTGGAACCGATACATTTCCCTATTGGCACAGATCCAACCAACAACACGCAAACATTTAGCAACAAAGACTCGATCACGAAGAAATAATACTGATCACGATTGGAAGACGCGCAAAGAGTGTACCATGCAAATTTTTTTAATTCAACGGTTAATTTGTTATCTTGTTTATGGACGCTTTTGATTTATCTCAAATTATCTCAAATCCGATTATAGATTTGCTGTTGATTGCTAGCGTGTAATAGAGAGCAGTTAGAGCACATACTAGTTTTAAAACGAGCACATCGGTACAGAAAAAATGGAAGATGCCAACATTAAGGCTGGTTTTGGAAACAAGTTTTCATGAAGGTTAGTAAAATGTAGACTTTTGATTTCTTCTGACATGGTCAATAGATGAATTGAAAACATTTCGAGGTTTTGGTTTTTTGAAAACATGTAATAAACGCACGTTTTATTCAAATTGATTTGTCAGAAAAAAAATTAAATGCCTTTACGCACGGTAAGCCCTAAAAATCATCCTGTTCTAATCACACATACATACAAGTACACCTGGCCCCCGATTTACACTGAAGATATATTCCCCAGAAAACCGTGTAAATCGCAAACAAGCTAAAATGTGCGTAGTTGCAATTTACAATATAAGGCTGGTATATCATTCGAATTCTGCTTTTAGTACCGGTTAAATTGGTTAATTACAGAAACCGTGTTGTGTGTGCAATTAATAGGTAAAATAGGAACAAAATCCGACGAAATCATTACCCATTTGATCCTAGTTAATATCTGTTGTTGGCAGCTTTTTTCCCTCTGTGAATAAATAATAAGAAACGACGATCAATCGTTATTGAAAGAAGTTGCCTTAATTGTATATTCTATGGCAGTATCACGAAATAAATTGGCGCCCAACGTGGGGCTTGAAAAAGTACCGTTGGGGTCAACTGACAATTTCATTACACTTCGAAGTCCAGTTTTAGGTCCAAAATCACATAAAAAAGAGGTCCACAACCGGAGCCTGATAACTTTTGAGGTTCTCTCCTCACATTTACTGCTTCATGCAGGTCTTGCAAACTCCGGTCAATTTGTTGTTTCTTTAAATATTATTTCAAAACTCATTGACATCATTGCCCATTTGATGCTCGTTATTATTTCTGGTTGATAGCTTTCACGCTTCCTGGAATCAATGAAATTAGAAGCACATATAAGAAACGGTCAATCGTTATCGAATGAAGTTCCCTTAATTTTATATTTTGTAGCAATGCTACAGAATCAAATAACACCCAACGTGTGACTTGAACAAGTACTGTTAAGGTCGACTTCGTTTGCCATACTACTTCGAAGTTCATTTTTAGGTCTAAATCCACACAAAGAAAAAGTCCACAGCCGGAGGAGCCTGAAAACGTTTGACATTCAGTCCTCACACTTCAATGCTTCACCTGCACAGGGCCTTGCAGCCTCCGGCCATTTTTATCAATCGTCGTGTTATCTTTGTAGAGTATACCTTCCTTCTCTCTCATGCCTATCCCTCAGCAGACAGAGCATGTTCAAACAAACCAAATGGTTTCAAAACTCATTGACATGACTGCCCATTTAATGCTCATTAGTATGTCTTGCTGATAGCTTTCACACTTCCTATAATCAATTAAATCAGGCGCATAAATGAATTGCCGATCGTTATTGAAAGAAGTTCCCTTAATTTTTTATTTTGTAGCAGGGAATCAAATGTCGCTCAATGTAAGACCAGGAAAAGCAAAGTAAAAAAAATAAAGTTAGAGTCGACTTTTTTCACCATATAACTTCATTCCACTTCATTCATTGCGCCATAGTATGGAACTTACCTCGACCAGATCAAACTAGTTTGCCACTTTCCAGTGAGTTCACCGGCACAACACAATGATCTGTGGCCAGGACGGGATTCGAATCCGCGAAAACCGGTATGATAAGACACCAGACTGACACCTCAACGCTCTGAGCTACAAAAAATAATTTGGAAGTACACATAATTCTAAAATTGTCCCGATGACGTAATGGGAAGCACAATTGATTCGCATGTTTCGAAATTGGGTTCACACTTGCCGTAAGATCAATTCGATCACGGAAATCAAAGTATGTGTTTTAATATCTTTGTATCTGACAGGGTAAACTGAACAGGTCGAGCTCAGATGGAGTACTTTGGCCGAAAGTGTAAACCATATATCTACCCAAATTCCCTCCAAGGATAACTAACTAATTTTGTATCCGTATACCCTCACAGAAGGGTATGTTAAGTTTGTCAGAGTTTTGCAACGCATCAAGGAAGCATCTTCGATCATATAAAGGATACATACATATATTTATATTAATCAATCATATTTATCCGTGAAAACATTTTTATAAATTTAATTGAAATCGGCCCACTGTTTCATGTACCTCCCATAGGATCAGTGGCGCACACGGTCTTTACGACACACACATCGAACCAAATGGTTTCAATTTCAATAGAACGGTGGAAATGAGGAGATTTCTTTCCGCACGTTCTATGAAGATGACGTGGTTGTGTAGTGGTCGCGAACCGTTCAAGCGACAAATACTATCAACAGATTTTTCGAATGATTAACCCATTAGCTGCTGTAGGCATTTATTGTTGTTGTGATCATAAAAACAAGTAAGGTGAATTTTGTTATACCCTTCACGAATGTGGTCAGTATGACGAGATGGGTCGATTAAGCTTTGTCGGTCCGTCTGTTTCTATGCAAATTAGACTCTCAGTTTTAAAACCATCGAGCTGAAATTTTCCACAAAGCCTTCTTTCTGTTGTACGCTATATATATATATATATATGTCGAAACCGGAATCGGACCACTGCGTCATAAGCTGCCAGAGGAACGACCGGTCCAAAAGTCTGTTTTGTGAGAAAAACTTTTTTGTTTCTAAAGATATCTTAACTAAATTTCATATGTTCCAATGGTATCTATTGCCAAACCGCAGACTCGAAATTGGACTACTATATCATATAGTTGTCGTACGAACGACCGGTTTTTGTCATAAAAAAATTTTTTTCTCTAAAGATAACTTTTCAAAATTTCACAATAATCGATCATACGTATAGTTACCGCCAAACCTCATTCCTAAATATAGGCGAAATCGGCCCAATTTTTCATATACCTCTCATAGGAACAGTGGAATCGGAGCAAGTTTTACTGCTAATTTCAAAGTGGTAAGTGCAGAATGGTTGATTCATTCTGCATATACCTATATAGCAGCACATACTATTGAAGGTGTGAAGGGTATCATACCTTCGGCTAGCTTGTTTTTAATTTAACTATGTAGCACTATAATATGTATAATTTACACAACCGAGTACGAGTATAAACATCCTAATTCTCCACAAATTTCTTAAAAAAACAAAATATCAAAAATGCCTCCAACTACTAACCGAGATTATTGTTTTCCTTGGCATCCTCACAGCGGCCCACCACTCGAATAACACCATTGCCAGCAATCCTTGGTATCAGCATCGTTCCGCCCATCCTTGCAATAATTGGCGGTATACCATTTGAATCATCGCCGTTGTTGTTGCCGTTGTTATTGTTGTTGTTATTACCATTATTACGATTGGTAATATCATTACCAAATGATGAGTGTGGTGGCCTCATTTTGCTTTCACTACGCTTAAGCGCCCCGACTTCAGTAGTAATTTTTTCGTATTTCTGTTTTTTTTTTTATCTTTTTTATCTCAGTATCGTTAATCTTACACTATTAGCTCACACTTTAGATTATTACACTCGGCAATTTCTTTGTTTTCGTCGAATTATTGCTGTCCACTGTGATATTATGTGAGTGCGCGTTTCAGACACGTATTTTTATAACTCTTTGTTCACAAAGACTCACTATGCGATTAACAACACTTTGTTTTGAACTATCCGTTTTCCTTTATATCCTTGGTCTCTATTCTGCTGCATCAAAATTAATTCTCATCCCGAATCCTATAATTAGTATCCTCAAGATGCTGTGATAAAATTTACTAGGATTCTCTCGAGGGATATAGGTTCTTTGAGAAAAAGCACCAAACACAGCGTGTAAAAACGCGTATCTGGCTATTTACTATCTTTCTAGCCTGACTTCCGTTAACCAAATGGTTTTAAAACGATCGCGAACAGCTGATTTTATACCAAGAGCCAAGAAAGAGATGCAACGAAAACAAAAACAATCTTTTTTCTCAGAGTTGAAATCATTAAACTTAAAGACATTAACCGCAAGTTGTGTATGTAAGTCGCGATCGAGTATATAGAAAATTCCTTTTAGTGTTGGTAGCAATAAAAGCTTCAATGAGAGTGCAGCACATACCCGAAGACGCTCGATTAAATTGAATGTAGTGTACTCATTATACAGTTATTGTAAAAGCAGATTGTCTACTATCTATCTTGATACCAGGCCAGCTGATTGCGCTGAACAGCTGTTTTGGCTACCCATACTACATACATGCGGTCGTACAAACGTGAGAAACCGCGGAAAATATCGCGATCAATCAAAACACGCTGTTCAAGCTTCTTTTTATTGGTTTTGTGATTGCATACATATAGACTAGACTAGATTAGATAGACGAAAGAAATAGTACAACATGGTCCAAGTATCAATCGCATTTATCTTTTCCAAAAGCATGCACTAATCTATAGCACACATCCAAACTTAATAGTTTTCTCAAGTTGTATTTAGTGCATATTATTTTCTTTCACATTTGTCTCATTTGTTGGAGAGTTGCCAGACACTATTATTATTAATTTTATTTCTAAACGTGCACAGTGTACAGTATAAAATTAATAATACTCCCAATATGTATGAATACACATATGACGTCGTATAAATATTATTAATTTTGTGCACACGAACTTGGAACTAGTACGCAAAATTTTCATTTTTTGCGAATAAAAGACGTAGACGAGTATCTGTTGATAAATAGTAAATAAAACAATAACAAGCTAAATATCTAAAAATACATCCAGAATTTTTCCGAAGATGCTCTTTATCTCTTTGTGTGGAAGATTTTCAATTCAATGGCATTTTCACGCTTTTATTTTCCTCAATTTGACAGACCAATGTCCTAATTGTGAAAGTATTGACCTTATTTTTTTAAGTTTGTATTTTAATATGACTTGGATATGAATAGAAGTTTCTTCCTTAGTATAGATGGAAAACAAAAGAAGCGGATATTGAATTTTTGTATTTTGTTGTACTTTGAACTTTTACCCTCAAGTTTTCGGTTTTCATACGACTTCTCTTTCCTTAGTGTTTGAATCAAGTTTCCTGTAAAGTGCTAGTACGAGTCATATTTCAATGAAAATTTGATTTTTACTTTAAACTCTTTACATTGTATATATACCAACTTAATTTACAGCTGTGGCTTAGCATATCAAAAGTAAAAAAACAGGAACATTTTAGATAATTAGGAGAGATTTTGAAAATTTAGAAATTTGATCCATCTGGATGAGCGAGCGCAATCAACAAGATTTCTAATAATAAAAAAGCATGTATAAAATAGGTTTGGGATGATGCAAGTTGCTGGCATACATATCTTCTTCATCTAGTCGCGTTCTATGACAAATCAAGTCCCAATCAGAATGACCAGTAAGTTATCGTTGTTTCGAGTCTAAAAGAAAAGTCTAAACTCTGGTCAAAATGAAATGAGCTCATAACGATTTCAATAAAAAAGTTAGATTCTCAGAGATAGGCATGTGATAAACAGCAATGGGCTGGAAACAAGCTCCGTAAGTCATCAAAATTTACTATCCTGCTAAGTAGTGCCCAAGCATCCTGTTCCATTTATAGTACATATTAGACATACTCGCATTCAGGATATTCCAGTTCAAACTTCCTAAAGTAGACTATTAGTTCACAGTCCTCTTCATTTGTGGAAAAGCGCCTTCAAAATCAGCAATTTGTCTTCATATATCGATACAAATTTGTCACAACAGAATGCTGTTGTTGTTATGAAGAAGAAAGATTTTACAAGAAAACTAGAAATTTGCTAGTCTTTGTGTCGGTAAAACCGAAACTAACAAAGAAATTGGTGAATACTTAATACTGATTTAGCTAAAACTGAAAAGCTTAACTACTTCTGGTTAATCAGTCATCCGTCATCAGATATCCGTCGTCAGTTATCCGTTATCAGTTGTTTGTTTTGCCTTGAGTGGTATGCGCGCGTTAACATCTCTTGCATTACAATGCGTGCAGTGGCGGAAGGTCAAGCAAAGCCTCCAGGGTCGCAGTGAGATAGGAGCGCATGATTCCCGTTATTATGTGGCATGCAAGCCTTTGTATTTTGGTGAGACTGTCCCTACCAACTGAGGTGGTCGCCTTTTTTCACCAAACGACTGTTTCATAATCAAAAATTGGCCGAACAATAGCTGTATAAATCCAGAGGACACTACGGGGCTTGGTACCCCACGCACAGCCTGCATATTGCCTGAAGATCCAAAAGGCTTCTGTGGCCTTCCTAGTGTTACCCTAAGGTGTTCTGCCCAGAGTAGCTTGCTATCAATTGTGACTCCCGGATATTTGACGTAATTTGCCATTTGTTCTAGAGTGTTATGCAAAGTGGAGCATTTCATTGATCATTTCATCTCGCCCGGTGGCCTTGGTCGTTCGATCACCGCTGTACGATACTATTGTAGAGCTCGGAGTTCAAATCTCCGCGCGATCAAAAACTGCCTGTGAGTACTAATAGAACTCTCACAGTGCTCCAAGCTTGTCAGTAAAAAGAGGGCGCAGATAAAAGGTGCATTCTAGCAACTGCAATTCCGAAAATGTAGATACGCTACCGAAACGTCAACAAGGCACAGAAATGCTAGAGATGTTGACGCGCTCATTCCACTGGAGGGGTCAAAGCAATTAACAATATTTCCTTGCTCTAAGCTTCCTTTTCATCGTAAATGAGACAATACAGGCCTTCGATGGGCTGACCCGAAATCCGTTAATATCACATCATTCCTGGACTAAAGCTTTCTGGATGATGTCGGGTATTCTTCAAATTCACCCCTAATAACCAGGTCGTCCGCATATCTTTGTGTTGAGAATCCAAGTGTGGATAATCTCCACATCAGTGGACTGACCGGCTTGATAGGAAAATTGTCTAGAATGAAGGGGGCTACTCACGAGGAGCGAGCTCCTAATATGAGCATCAATGATCTTTTCCATTGCCATTAGCATAGAAGATATCAGGCTGATTCGTCTATAGGATTTAGGGTCATTCATATTTCTGTTCAGATAAAACCTATCCCACTGAAATTACTATTCATCGAACCAGCCAGGCCTGGCAATGAACCGATAAACCCTGAGTGGGCTCATGGCCCTTAGGTCCTCCAAATGAAAGAAGAAAAAGTCCCCAAAGACTCGCCTTCTGAAGGGTACTTTCCTCCTCATTAGCATCTTCGTAGCTTCGACAGAGGTCATTGTAGAGTAGGCGAAGTCTTCTAGCATTCTCCCCAATGGGACAGTGTCCAGTGATAACATTGACCACCACACCAATGTGCTTCCTTTTCAATTATAATATTGCAGCAAAGCTGCCGGGTTCTGCTGTGTGCCATAACCTATTCATGGTTTGACACGTACCGCCCTAAGTACGCTCGGTTTATTTTTCGCGTTGGAGTCAATAATAATTGGCTTGCAGATTGCGAAAGGCACTCTGATGTCCCAACGACTATCCTCAATTGCCCCGGTCGTCCCAGCACGAGCCAGCTCATCAGCCACACAATTACCAGCCTACGCTCTGTGGCTTGGAATCCAGCACAATGTGATATCAAAGTAACGCTCCTTCTCATCTAGAACCGATCGACAGTTCGTAACCGTCTGTGATGTCGATAGAGCAGATTCAAGTGATCAAATTGCAGCTTGACTTTCAGTGTAAATAGTGAGTTTCCTACCAATTGTGACATCACATCCCAACCAGGTGAGAGCTTCTGAGATCGCCAAAACCTCTGCCAGCTCGCTGCAATGATCGTGTATGCGGAAAGATAAACTAATCTTCAACGTCTCCGAAAAGATACCGGCTCGAATCTCAAGGATAGTGTTTCGAGTAGCAATCAAAAAGCATGGTGCTTTGTCAAGCTAAGCTACAAACGCATACTAAATTGGCTTGCAGAATGAATCCATGTCACCAATTCCAAGCCAAATTTCGAAAACCTTTCAGGAGGTCGACGCATGGAGTTATTTGTAACTTGAGTTGAATGTAAGTAAATATTAGCCATGTTATAATTGGCTTTGAAGTATTTGGTAACACCCTTTTTTGATTTCAGTGTTCAGTTTCGCCATTCAACTTTCAACTTGTAAAAAGAACGGTGGAACAGATGAAATCGACATCTCTTTTATTATGATACACAAGATGGGTTTGGGCTGCTACATATTAGAATATCTGTTACTTTGCTTAGCAGCTAATAACTTTGCTGTTGACAACAAGAAATAACAGATATATATTAGCACTTGAGACGATATACTCAACGCTGTCATGAGTTGGAGATTTAAAGCTTGCCGGCTTCAGCTTCTCACAATGACAGCTTCCCAAATTAGCTCCTCTCATAACTAAATTAAGCCTTAGCCAAATTAGCTATTAATCAAATTAACTCTCCCATTAAGATATATTATTATTAGAATATAATACATATTACAATAGAATACCACCAATTCCACATGTTTCATAACAATCAAGGTTTAAAAATGGGGTACATTCGTAATCGAACCGAATAAAATTTGTTGGTTGGTTTGAGAAAGTTCCTTGAGTGTGTGTTCAGGGTCTATTCCCGCTTTATGGTAGAATAATCCAATTTCAACGAGAATGTGGTTTGGCAATAGATACGATTCAATAATATGATATTTGGTTATCTTTAGGAACAACAAAGTTTTTCTCACAAAAACAGACTTTTCTGCTGGTCTTCCTATGGCAGCTACTCGTATAAATAAACATAGAGATTAGATTCCATTGGTTCCGACATATAAACAGCGTGCAGTAGAAAGAAGGCTTTGTGCAAAATTTCAGCTCGGTAGCTTCAAAACTGAGAAACTAGTTTGCATAAAACCAGACGGACAAAGCCTCGTCAACTCATCTTGTCATACTGACCAATAATACTATATGTAGATTTATTGGTCGGAGATGCTTCCTTATGTACATTGCAAACTTAATGACAGAGTTAATATACCCTGTCACATTCATGAAGGTTATAAAAATTAAAATTTTCTTTGCTTCTGGAATATATCACTACGGAAATCAAAATCACCGAAAATGTTCCTTGGGGCAAAATGTCCTGAAACAACTATGTGTTGGCATTATGTATTTTAAATTGTTCTGCACAACCGAGTGCAAATGTTAGAGCCAGAAAGTAAATCTGGCATTTTACCAATCCGTATACCACTGGGTATTTTCTTTTTTTTTTTTTATTTAAGTGATTGACATCATCTCAGCAATGCATGTAACACTCTGATACAATGAAAAGAATCCGGAAAAATTTCTATATGAACATTATTTTTCCAACAAAACAGACAACACGCACACGAAAATGACCACCAACAATGTTTTTTGTTGTTTATCAAACGGTTGCAAATCCAGGTAGGTAGTACTCATTTGAAGAGGAAAGTTCAAAGAAACCATTATTTTATGTTTTTCTGCCAATATTCAAAGCGAAAATTTACAGAAAAAAAAAAACAATTTCTTTAGATTTCCCACAAGTTAAAATTCTCAAAATGTTTAGTTGAAACGCAAATTTCAGCAAAATTAGGTAAAAGGAACAATCGAGAATTTGAATCGAGAATTTAAGCTAGACACACACATGTGGCGAGATTTCATAAAATCTCGGGGAACATCACATTTATGCGTATTTAGCTTTCTTGGGAACTATTAGAGAAAATTAGCCCTCTTTTAGAAATGCTGTCACTTTCTAGCGACTAGCATCCAAAACAGCAGAACGATACCAATTCTCTGCTTAATTAAATCTGCTTGTTGTCCTCGATTGAAATGCTCTTACTTTTAAGGACTTTTAACAAACAGGGATACTTTTGCTAATTGCCTTTACCTCTTCAGTGGTGCATGGGCGCGCCAGCATCTTCAGCAATGCCTTGTTGACGTTTCGTTAGCATATAAATTATACACTTTCTGTCCGTATAGCTGTTTTACTTTTACAGACAAACTTTGAACGCTGTGAGAGTTCTAATAGTACCACAGCTAGTTTTTTTTTGTATTATTTTATAAACTCGCCGGGGAAATGAACCCCTGATTTCTAGATTCAAGCATCATAGAGTGGTGATCGAAACCTCACATCTACCGAGCGTGTCCAAGAATACAAACCCAGAACCTGAACGCCACGCTTTATTGATAAAAGAAAGTTTCATCGGGTATTTGAACTTTGAAACGTCCACGTCACTTCTTCAGTCACAAACCCAGACATGCTTTTTCTCGAGGCTTTTCACTTTTTATATTGAGCCTTTATTCTTGGAAAAATTACGTTTCAAGAAAACAGATTCGCAAGCAATCTGTAAGAACAAAGAAAAGAACGGACTTCTGCAGTATATCTACATATACTACGTTAAGAGTCACATGGTCGTTTTGAACACGTAAGCTTTTTTGAAAAACTTTACCATATATTTATTATATAGTTTTTTTTTGCAAAAAGGAACATTTGCGTATTTGTTAGCGCATATAGTCGAAGCACATGGATTCAAATTTATTAATACAAAATAAAGAATGAACATATAGGTGGTATGCGTGTAAACACATATAGTGAAATTGCGTTTCTATGTGACTGTGTATGCGTTTTGTGCGCAGCTGGCACACTATTTCATTGTTGGATGTTGGCCAAAATTCGCATGTGGAACAAGGAAATTGACGCTGCTTTCATTTTGAGAGACAAATTAAAAGAAAAATCAATGAAAATGCAATGAACTTTATTTTTGAGTGAACTGACTTTACGTTTATATAATTTTGAGTTGGGCTCAGTTTTGTACTAAAAATTAGTTGAATATGGATGCGATTGTGTTTATATTGCATTTTAGTTACTTAAGATTAGAAAAGTAGTAAAATGAACGAACGTTACATTTGGGTGGTTCATTCGCTGCTAAGAATCTCAGAGTAATGGGGTTCATTGATGGGAGAGTTTATAGGCAATAGGACTGGTTTCTCAATCTACGATAAAAATAAAACGTAACGATAAACTGCCGATTAATACAATTTGGCTTTATCAATATCTGGTTACCGTTCGTCCGATAGATGACGCCTTGCGATCTGTTGCCATCCATCATCCAGGTAATTTACTCGGCATATGAAAAAATGAATGGTGAAAAGAATTAGTTAAGCAGCAGTTTAACCGGACATAAAAAAACCGACCCTATAACTGTCAAGGAATAAAGTCCAAGCATATTTTAACCAGTGAAGCGGCGAGAATGGGTTTGCCATACTTGACTCAGAAATTGAAAAAAAAAAAATTTAAAAACGATGTAACAAATTGATACTACGAGTACTACATATTGAAACCGGAATATACAGGGAGTTCCGCTTCAGATAGTATGAACTTCAATGGTAGATATTACCATTAATTTATGGAAAATTTACACTAAAATGAACACTCTGTCTTTAACCGTTACTAAGTTATAGCAATTTTTGTAAATTGTGTCAAAAAGCTTAGCTTGCCTAACAAAATCAAAATTTGTCGTTCTCCCAATAATTTAATCCCAGATTTGACTTTTTTTTCTGAAACTATATAAAATTTCATATAAAATGGTTTCCAGGTTTCGAAATTCACCGTTACTTCAAAGAAATTGTTCAAACTTTAAATAAATTGCAAAACGATTTTTGATCGAAAATTCAATTGATAATTTTACAAGGGTACTTCGAACTGGAAAATCTGCAAATTAAAACCAGTCCGAAGCATATATACCCTAGACTTGTACAGACCTAGTGGTGATACCAAAAGTACCAACTGGCAACAACCATATGCATTAAAAGTGAGTTTCCTATATGGCCAGTTTGACATGTGTGCCAACCTCCCCTGGCACACATTCATGAGGATCTTGGCCATTCTAAAAATCAATTAACTAACCCATTCTACAAATATTTGTCGAATTTTCCAAGTCGCTAGCTTCATTCTATCGAAAGTTATTGCTTATTCGAAGTCTCACTTGTAGGGTTGGTAGAAGTTCCTTGGATCGGATCTTGCCCATCATAGCCACCAACCAATTAGATCGCCCTACAAACATTAAAAAAAGATGTTAGGTCTCTAGCTTCACTCTATCGAAAGTTATCGCTTATTTGAAGTTTCATTTGTAGTGCAAGCAGGGGTTTCATTGGTCGGATTTTACGTATTTTCAGTATTAGCCAACTGGAAACATTTGACAAAATTTCAAGTCGCTAGGTTTATTTTGTCGTAAGTTACCGCTTATTTAAAATTTCATTTCTAGGGGAGGTAGGGGCTTCTTAGGTCGGATCTAACCCATCCTTAATGCCAACTAACTCAATCTTATTTCAAACATTCGACCAAAATTTCAAGTCGCTAGCTTTATTTTGTCGTAAGTTATCGTTTATTTAAAATTTCATTTGTAGGGGAGGTAGGGGTTCCTTTGGTCGGATCTTGCCCATTTTCAATGCCAACTAACAGGATGTTACTACCAACGTTCTGCCAAATTTTCAACTCGCTAGTGTTATTCTATGGAAATTTATCGTAATTAAAGTAGCATTTAATTTTTTAAATTTTGTAGGGGAGGTAGGCGTTCCTTTGATCTGATTATGCCGAACTTATTAAAACCTAAGCAGCTTCTCACTTCAGGGTTACATGCCAAAAATCAGATGTCTACGTCAATTTGTTCAAGAGTTATGGACAAAAAACCTGAAAAGTAGGGTAGTACGGGGCTCTTTGTAAGAAAATTACCGTTAGTTTTCAACTGATCGATTTTATTTTTTCTAGGGAGTATAAGATTACCCTCACGAGCAATCTACCAAAGCTAGAGCTTTTCATGTTTATTTAATCGGGAGTTATAAATACATTTAATTATTTTACATATATAGTGGAGGTAGGCGTTCTCTTGGCCTGATCATGCCCATTTTCAATACCAACCAACTAGATCATACTTCTAACATCTGACCAAAACTTCAGGGCTCTAGCTTTATTCTATCGAAAGTTATCGTGCGAATGGCAGACAGACAGGCATGGCTAAATCGAATCAGGAGGTGACCCTGATCATTTATATTTGTATATACATTGCTATACCTCCGGAGCCTCCTTTAAGGTGTTACATATTTCCGTCGTGACAAAAAACAATATACCCTATACTAAAAGTCCAGGGTATAAAACAATGCACCACCTTAGAATTTAGGACAAAATTTTTTGATTTTTTTAATTAAATAAATTAAAGAAAATTAAATTAATTCTAAGATGCATTTGAAGCAAGCCTAAAAAACAATGCGAAACGTTCCAGTTAGTTGATAATATCTTTAGGGTAAATACTTATAGTAATATTTACCAACCCTACAATTCTCTCCTTAATTACTCCCATAAATGTGCAGGTCTATAGGGAATATTCGCAAAAGTTTATAATGGCCTATGTCTTCGAAATGCGTCATCGTAGCAAGTTAAAATTTAAAAAGTAAATGAAGAGTAAGTTCGCCAATTGTTTTATATGCGTACTCAGTTTCACAGAAATCGGATTTGTTCCGCTCTCAAGGTATTTAGTTAAGTCCACTGTGTATCCCAAGTTCATCGTCTGATCAAGTTAAAATTTATTTATTGCTTTTAAGATTAAATTATTAAAATTGGTTCACCCGGTTTCAAGATATAAAATTAAATACACTCTTACTTCTAATATTCAGCACAATATTGACTATATCTCCGAAATACGTAATTGAATCAATTGGAAATTTACATATACCCGTAAATAAGATAACGAACTACTTCATACTTGCACTTGTAATACTTTCATTCAAATCAGCTCACCCGTTATTGAGATATTGATTTTTGTCCACTTTTTCATACATTTCGCGACGCTGTTCGTAGGTTCGTTGTGTCATCCTGAGTACAAATCGGGGACCACAATTTTCGTTTAAAGAGTTACTTGCCTAAGTATTTTTAAAGATTGCTGCTCCAGGCATTTCCCGTTGTCAGATTTCAACCAAATTTTGTATGCAGCTTCCTTGGGTTGTTATAAGTACCATACGGTGATAATTTTGGTCCTTCTGCATGTGTGCGTCTGAAAAAAGGACTCTCTTTATCATGAAATTAAACGGGAACCAAAATTTGTAGATTTGGATATCTACTGATTCGGGGTGGTGAGACCAATGCACTCGAGTCCTTTGCTGTATAAAAACGGACATTCTTGACAATGAAGGGATAACTAGGCAATATAGGTATCATATGGTTATTGAGACGGATGCACTAGACTACTATTGGGCGCATTTTGAATGCTTTGGAGTAGAGAAAAGGACACTCCTGGCAATGAAGGCATTTTGAATCTTTTAGTGTAGGAAAAAGGGCATTCTTCTTCTCTTCTTCAAATGCACTAGACTACTGCTGAAAGTCCTGGGGTCAGAAAATGGGGACACTCTAGCATTCGCCTAGTAGATATGAAACAGGGATATAAGAACAACAATTTTCGAAGCAACTGATTGACACCTTGAAAGCAAACGGATTAAAATGTACCTGCATGGGACGGGCCTAAAGTGCCGATGAACATCGTCGTTCTTTTCGTGTTAAGTTCTCCACAAATCAGCGCGGTACGCGGTAGCGGTTCGGTACAGCGGTACAGATTTACATGGCGGTATATGCGAGCTCTCACTGCATTCGCGGTATACCGCAGCGATACACTTTTGTGTACCGCGGCAAAGCTGCGGTACTAAACTTTTGTGTCGCAGCCGGCACTATTGATCACGATGTACTGCAGTCGGCACTATCGATGGTACCGTGCTCGTAACGCGATGGTTTGAATGGGCACGCGGTACGCTGCTACCGCTGAGTACCGCTGTACCGTACCGCGCTGGTTTGTAGCTTTAAAGCTTTAGTCTTTAATATTTCTGGTTTTTAAATGTAGATATCGTTATAATAATCGGAAAAAATTGTTTTAAAGGCGAATTAAAGCACATAAAATTCCCCACAAATATATCATTTTGTGGGGAATTTTATGTGCTTTATTTACATTAGACCTTAAAATGTTATATTATACCCTAGGTCTAGACCATAACATAATAAAAACTGAAAAAAAAAAGACTTTTGACGACGTTTTATATGAATATTTTTTTTTTCGGAATGTGAGGTCATCACATCACTCTGTTTGAGGGGATCAGTCATCTTTTTGTAAAGATAAATTCACTCTTTATTGGGGTGATTTGCCATATGAACAATCTCGCAACAAACGAGTTCTTCCGTTAAAAATTAAAATTTTTTATACCGATCGTAAAAAAAGTTACGGCGAATTATGAATACTTCAACCAGAAGAGTATCTTACAGAACAGCTGTCCATCCAGAATTATCGGGGACAAATTATTCTTTTCTTCTCGGCTAAGTGTTGACTTTTCGCATAATTCCTCGTTCATAATGCGCTATAAGTACCTCATGTAATGAAATTGTAGTATAGTAAACACGCTAAATTATATGCTGGAATATCATGCATTCCTCCTTCAGTGGTTTTCGACAGTCGGCATAAGAAAATAATACGCTTGAAATTATTTATGTATATTTGTGTATATTTTATTAATTTTGTTTTTATCATATCTGTAGTACAATTTTCATATTACATTTAGTTATAATAAATATTTTAAAAAATTTCACTTCAAAATATTTATTCATTTATAATTACGTTTTACCTCTTTGATATTTTTTTAAATAAAATTTTGTAAAACCTTGTAATCGGCACAAATAATTGATACGAAAAGGCAACCATTTTTTTATGAAACAATATTTTGCTACATATTGTGATCGTTTTTTTACCCTAGTTTAATTTACACTCGTACGAGAACGTTTTATCCGTTCAGTTTTCTTCAAACTACCTAAATTGATAGATACGAGTATTTGTCTATTTTGAAAACTTTTATATGCTGAATGTAAGAAATGACTTTAGTCGAAATAGAATATTAAAGGAAACAAGAATAAATTCCTAATACCGAGAATGAGTTAGTCTCAACTTAAACGGCCCTAGAACCCAAAAGGGTGTAACGGTGTATGTCGTTATATTACCCCAATTAATAGACAGTTTTTGCCCTATAAAAGGTTCGGTAGTTCTGAATTTTTGATATGTTAAGTTTATGTCATTTCACTCTCTGTGCCGCGCAGCCATCTTCGGAAAACTGGCACTTTTATCAGTTTTTCGCCTGTAACACCGATCCAGTCCATTTTAACGCAAAGCTCTTCAAACGTTGGAAATTCTTATCGAAAAGCGGAAAATGTCCGTTTTTATGCAAATTGTCGAATATCGAGAAAATTACTCATCCTACAAAAAAACCTTGTCAAAAATAATCTCTTAGGTAATCGAATTATCTTTAATTTGAGATACGCACAACATATAGTACAAAGGATTTGTCGTTACCTTGAACAAAAAAAAATTGTTCGAATTTAGCTTTTCGAGCAAAAAAAAATGTCAATATCACTCAATACCTCCTAAATTATGCGTCCTACAAAAATAAGATGTTTGCAACTCTATAAAAGCTTTAAATTTCCTAAAATTCAATACAAAAATCATCTCGAGAATAAAAATGGAGTTATATCATTGCTTATAGTCTATTTGACTAAGCCAGCAATAAACTCCACTCAAAAATTACTCGGCTTAAAGTGGTATTAACTTTTAAGCCGAGTAATTTTTGAGTGGAGTTTATTGCTGGCTTAGTCACATAGACTAAGTTAGTAGTTACATACTCCATTTCTATTCTCAAAAAGTTTGAACTTGCGCGCATGGCGTTAAAAACGTGAAAGATTTTCTTTTGATAAAAATGAACAGCTCTTCAAAAATTGGAAAATTTCCCCTAAAAAAATTTAAAAATTTTCATTTCGGTGTTGTATATCGGACAAAGTGCTCATTTCTCGAAATACGTCATTCGATGAGTTTATAATACAATAGTTCGATAATTATAATAGCTTTAATTTGAGTTGGGACGTCCGCAGTGTCAATAGTTACCGAGAAAACAGGAAAACCAAATTTTGGAACAATGACAATTTGTTTGAAGTAATTTTTTACACCCTTCACGAATGTGATAGGGTATTATTACCTTTTTGTCATGAAGTTTGCAAACGACAGAAGGAAGCATCTCCGACCATATAAACTATATACCTAAGTATCATATATTCTTGGTCAGTATGACTAGATTAGTCGATTAAGCTATCTGTTTCTACGCAAACTAGTCTCTCAGTTTTAAACCTATCGAGCCGACATTTTGTACAAAGCCTTTCTTCTATTACACGCTGTATATACAATGTGTTGGAACGAACGGAATCGGACCACTGCGTCTTATAGTTGTCATAGGAACGACCGGTCCAATAGTAGGTTTTTGTTACAAAACCTTTTTTATTTCTAAAGATATATTTACCAAATTTCACATTAATCGATAATAGTTACCGCCAAACAACATCTAAGTTTGAGCGAAATCGGCCCTCTATTTCATATACCTCTCATAGGAACAAGTTTCACTGCTAATTTCAAAGTGGTAAATGGTTGATCCATTCTGCATTTACCATTTATAGCAACACAGACTAATGAAGGTAAACAGCGTGAAGGGTATTATACCTTCGTTTTTACTACCCCACCTACCGCTATGGACCGAAAGGGTCTGTGCGTGCTATGCCACCCAACCTACTACCTCACCTTACTTATATCAAAAATTCAGAACTGCCAGACCTTTTGCACCATAACCCCTATTGGCTTCTATTAATTGTGTCATATATCTTGGAAAACAGTTTAGGTGAGGTGGTGGTATGGAGAAGATGACGAACTACCCAATAGTCATTGTAATGAACCATATTCTGGTCTGATCGTGCTGCTCCACCGACAGATCGAAAGCAGCACCTGATAAGTAGTGATCTATCGGTGGTACGAAACCAGAGGCCGAGGGTTCCGAAGCGATGTTTTTTTTTTCATTCTCCATTTTTACCTCCCATGTTTGTGTTGTCTTCCCCAGGCCTAACGTAAATGCCAGGGGCAACGAGCGGCGGAAACACCCGCCCACGTCTCCCGAACTGAGCTACAGCATAGGCCGCTGCTTAACATGTTGAGGGGCCTTTTTATCCGCAAGATGGTACGGCCCGACCTTCACAGTCATTATGCAACTTTAAGATTCGTCCCTACGGGCATCTTCGGAGATCCACTAACCCGTTCATTACATCATCCTAGTTCAAAAATAGCTCTGTCTAAGAAAATACATCAGAATCCATATTTTTACTAAGGTATACCTTGTGATTATACTTTCAATAAATCGATAAAGGTCCTGATAGTGACCATTGATATCTGTTAGTATTTTAGCAGCTGATAATATTCTCATTTTAAATTAATTTAAAATTAGCGTTATTGAATCGCGAATATAATAAGTTGTATAATACAGTTGTCTGAACATTCAACATTTCATTTTCTATTTCAAAATCCAAGAAATTTAATCAAATATGACACAGAGATTATATTACAAGCCAACGAGTTCGATGATTTGATTATACAGGGTGTCCCAAAGCGACCACATAATCTCTTCACCACGCGATTTCTTATGTAGTTCGAAGTAAAAAATGTTAACAAAATTAGGTATTTTATGCTATAAAAAAAATCGCCAACGCCACATGTCTTAAGCACAATAACTCAAAAATTGCGGCACGTGGAACATTGTAGTAAGGACTGGATTACATCTAATTTTAATATTTTTTACTAGATATAGCTTTTTAAAAGTGTTGTTTTACTTTATTATATCATATTGTAATTGCTATTTCAATGTTTTTTCGAGTTTTCACCTATTTCAACGCATTATATTAATTGGGAATGCCGGTAGCTCAGTGCGTTGAAGCGTCAGTCTGGTGTCTCTTCATACATTTTCGTGGGTTCGAATCCCACCAAAGGGTCTGGAGCATGACAATAAGCCAAGCCACTGTTATTTCGGATTTATGGCCAAAAATGCTGTAAAATGGGTGGGAGATGTATGCTAGCAACATGCACCGTCCGAATCCATTTATATGCTATTAGCCGTGTCATCACGTGCTTATAGCAGCTGACCGAAAGCAATTTGTGGCGTAGTTGTGATTGTTTGATTTGTGTTTTTTTTTGGGTGTTGAGGTTTGCTTCGAAAATTTTTATGTGAAATTTGAGTTATAGTCAAAGAACAACAACTAAAACACCTTTTCTTTTCGTTTTTGTTTTTTTTTTTGGAATCTGTCAACCCTAGCAAAAAACTCTGTGAAACAAAATCAAAGATCATGAACAGCTCAACAAAATACATTAGTACTACTTTTTTCGTATCTTTAATAGTTTTCGAGATATTCTCACTTGAAAGATACATGCACAGATGACAGAGATTTTCTCTTTTTAACCCTCTTCAAAGCGAATACCTCGAGAACTTTGAAGATACGGAAAAAATTGCGTAAATCTTTTTATTTATCTGTTCACGATGAAAGATATTTTTATTTCTTTCTTTTGTCTCAGAAAGTTTTTCACTAAATTTGAAAATATTCTCGAAAACAAAGTTTCTTTTTTTGGTTATAATCCCAATTCCACACAAAAAATTTGTTAGGAAACCTCGGATTCGTTATCAACAATCCAAAAAACACAAACGAAAAAAAATCAAAACTACACCACAATTGGTTTTCGACAAACTGGACACTAAAACGAAGATTTTTCATTTTTGAGAAAAAGATTTATGAGCTATATCTTGTAAATAATTTATCTTATTTTTTGAGCTACTAGAGGATAAAGTATTAGCTGCGACGCCGTTTTTATTGCAAAGTTATACGTGTGGGGCGACCGGTAGCTCAGTGCGTAGAGGCATCAGTCTCGTGTCTAACTACTGGCGTTTCGGGTTCGAATCCCGTCCACGACGATGTTCGTGACCATGGATGTTTGTGTTGTTGACTTCCGCCTGTGGTATGGGGCGTAATAATAAGCCACAGCTTCTCCCGACTTGTCGTAGGTATGCGGCTAAATGGGGAAGCAAGAAGTGCATGATGACAACTGCATTCTCCGAAACTAGTTTATTCCAATGAAACGTCAACTGGGCCACATGGAATAGTTGATGCGCTATACCCCACAAGGGGTTAAGCCTCGTTTTCCAAGCTGCGGAACTCCACTGCGTGCTGCGGAACAGACTGCCTCAAAATCCTTGTATTCCCATTTTCGAAGCTACAAGATACCGCTGCGTGTTGCGGAACAGACTGCTTTCGAGGCAGTCTATCCCGCAGATGCAGCGGTATCCTGCAGCCTGGAAAACAAGGCTGAAAGTAATCTATTCCGCAACACGCAGCGGAATCCCGCAGCCTGGAAAATTGGGCTTTAGAGAAATTAGTACGTACGTATGGTAACGTTTCAATTATCGCGTTTAAAATAATGTGAGGTTGGTGATTTTTCTATGCTCAAAACGCGCGTAGCAACTAAAGGGCTAAGAAGTGGAAAAGAAATCATTTTTAATATTTTTTTCTTAGACTTGAATGAAACTCCCATGTGAACAGATTTTGCAGTCGAATTTGAACACTCAGTATAGATGATGGATCTATTATTACGAATAATAAAACGACGATAGATTTCTTTTTCTTCTCATCACCCTAGCTATTTGGATTTTTTTTTTTTTGATCTTTTTAAATTTAACATGTCAACCCAATTATTTTGGAATTTCAAAAGCTCGGAAAAATGGTAAATTATTCGATGTCTAAAAATAGTTTGCTTGCACGACTTCTTCCATAAAAATTCAAATAAAATCTTTACCTTTCTTTTCAAATTTTACGAATTCCTAAAAAATATTTTTATGGTATCATCTAAATTCTATTGATATCAATTCCATTGTGAAATCATTTACTGACATGCCACGCCCTGGGCATGCTGTAATCCCGTGCATAAGTACAACATTATAACGCTTAGAGCATGCACTCTCTCCTCTGATTGTGCAATTAAAATAGCTTTGCGCGCCATCTCGTGCTCAACATCTTTGACGTTTTTCTTTCGATTCGATTCGTCGACGACATCTTGGGTGGCATTTAATGATGAAGGCGGGGCTTTCGTTTGTAGGAATATACTATTATTTACATCGGTAGACGGGCGTATGGTTTCTGTTTTTGTTTCCGTAGTTTGCTTCAATGGTGTTGCTGGATTTGGTTCCGGACCGGCAACCAAATTTGCATGAGCATAGGTTTCGCTATCCAGGGCTAGCCGAAGTTTTGTAAGCTGTGAAAGAGAATAGAAAGGGCGATAAATCATTTCGTATAGAAATGGCCTTGTCTTGTCTTGCCTTGTATGTGTTACAAAGTACAGTTAAGAATATTGAAAAAAAAAAAATACAGTTTCCACCGGCAGACCGAAGGCAGCACCTGATGAGTAGTGTTCTGTTGGTGGTACGAAACCCGGAGGCTGATGCGAGCGCAATAGCAAGTGAGCCGCCCGCCAACCATTCCATCCTTTTCGCCTCATTTTTTCGTTCCCCATTTTTAACTCCCCTGTTTGTGTTGTCTTCCCCAGGCCTATGAATTTTTTTTTTTGCGAAAACCCCGCCCACGTCTCTCGAACTGAGCTAAAACCGCTGCTTAGCCCGTTGAGGGGCCTTTTTCCTTGCCAGATGGTACTGCCCCACCTTCACGGTCATTATGGCAACCTTAGGCTCCGTCCCCACGGGCATCTTCTGATGGCCCCCAAACAGTTGTTTACAAGGTGAAGGACTTATTCAGCTTCAGAGAATAAACTTACAGCACTATTTCCAGATAAACCCCAGAAGTACATTGACATTTTAAGTTGTCTTTGCATGATGCAAGACTCATACCGGTATATCGCAAAAAGAAATGCATGTGCTGTACACGTATTTAATTGTGAATTAGATGTTTGAAAA
Organism: Chloromyia formosa; assembly: GCA_964017055.1. NCBI lineage: Eukaryota > Metazoa > Arthropoda > Insecta > Diptera > Stratiomyidae > Chloromyia > Chloromyia formosa. The sequence goes on from OZ024816.1 coordinate 89,759,613, forward strand.
ATTACCATGTCGGAAACAAGATACACAGATTCAATTGACAACTCCATTCATTTTGACGTTGTCTTCTTCTTATTTTAGTAAGTACTGCCAACTGTTAGATTTTGAATGTATGAACTGACTTTTGAGATCCATGCCGTTTTATTCATTTATGATCCAGGTCTGAATGAATCGAATGCACCTAATATCATATATTTCTCTTTATTCGTCGGGATCCGGATTGACCGATCTCTACAATATCTCCCTTTTATATATTCCAGGCAAAGGAATATATTGGGAAACGAGAGAGCAGATAAATTAGTGATGAATCTCATTCACTGAATGACGTTGACTTGAATTTTTCTCGTTAACGGCCCGTGTATACCTGTACTGCCGATGACGTGTGGCATAGGTTTTATTTTTTCCTATTTCTGTCGACTGTACGAAATTAGCACTAAATATAACGAGTAATTTGTGACTTTAAAAAAACTACCGTAACTTTTAAAAATAAAGTGTAATCAATTTTGTTCAACTTTATTTATTACCTATTACCTTTATTTATTACCTATAGCACTAAATAGATCCCAATTTATTAGACTTCTTTCAATTTAGTGTTTGCCCACACGGGTCCGCTCGCAATCGGCTCGTCTGCGATTTGCACTCCAATTCCAAATGTATAGACATGCTCACACGGGTCGTCCATGGGTCGGCACGTAAGCGAATCGATTTGCTTGAGAAGTGGAGTTCGAATCGCAGGCGAGCCGATTACGAGACGACTCGTGTGAGCAACAAAGTCTACTCCGTCAGCTTAAATGAGCTAAATTTGATCCTTATATTTTTGATGAAAAATGGAAAGTTTTCGCGAAAATCGCGAAGAATGTCATTTCACCCTTTTAGAAAAATTGTCTGCCATCGTTTTCAATTGGTACTTTTGAGAGGTTGATTGGAACATTACTAATAGGGTTTACATGAATCTAGCTTGTTTGCAATTTTTTCTATGCCTTAGGGTTGAAAGTTACAATATTTCCGTGATATCAGCGTTGTATTGCTATTTTAAAGCCTTACTAGTTAACTCGGAAAACATTTTTTTCAACATACCCCACATTGGGTGCCACAATGGTTCATGTTTCTAGTTCAAATCCTAGCTCGGAAAATTCTCATTATCAGGCAGTTCATTAATGTACGAATTAAAAATTGCAATATACGCTAATTATTCGCGCGATGTTTCATAAGAACATGCGAAAAATAAGAGGATTTTCCCGCACGTTCATATGAACATTGCGCGAATTTGCTTATATTATGTCCTAACATATAGTCCCAAAAAAGTAGTATTTTTTTACTGTCCCTCCTTGCTAACTAACTGTAAGTTTAGAACTGATTCGGATATTTTACTACGTTTAATTTTTTGTTGTTTTTTTTTATTATTTTTTTTTTAACTCTGTGCCGGTTTTAGAAAAACAACCCCTAGAAAAATATCCTGGGCCTTATTGGCTAAGCATCGGTCGTCAGGCTCCATTAAAAATTTGTGCTCATGTCCTGTATTCTAATAGATCGCTTTTTCCTAAGCATAGAGTAACAACCTATAGATTACTCAAATGAAGTTTCTAAGAAGTGAGGGCATCTCGGACCTTGGTTATTTTCAATCTGGCTGGTTATTGGGTATAGCCTTTCTCCAAGCTACTACTGTGACCGAGTCTTGGAGCCTTCCTAATTGGATATTAACAGACGACCCAGAGCCAAATTTTCCCTGGTCGAAGCCAAAATTTCCCAGGTCGATGTATGGATTTGGCAGTGAAATTTTGACTTCGATCAGGGAAAATTTAGCCTTGGACCGTCCGTGAATGTCCAGCATAAGAGATCTTCAGGGGTAATTTTTAGAGAATGGGCATCTTATTTGATATAACGTGGCGCTCCCAAAAGGGTACCTTTGTTTAAATTGGTCAGAAGATGTGGCGGAGGAATTTACGTTGATGACACTCAGATAGCTGAACAGATTCTTACATATCCAAACTTAAATTTTAACAAAACCAAAAATCCTTGTATACTCACCAGCTTATTAATTCTATCGACGCGCTCAATCGCCTCCAACTCCGAATACAATCCTTTACTGGAACTTTTTGCCAAACTCATCATTTCCTCGGCATTTGTGTATCCAATGAGTGGTTCTGCTATGTTAGAAATTTGCTCCTTCGTTAAGTCCTCTACATCGTCGGGTATAATTTCTAATCTTTGTGTAACCGTCACAAATGGGTTTGTGCTTTGATTAACAAGAGATTGTTTTCTAAAATTTGTTTATTTCCATCGCCATTCCAATACATTACGTGTGTTTTGTTGTTTGATTAAGTACATGTGTGTAGTCGTCATACATTCAAAATGTTCGTGTATTTTTTTTGCATTGGGAACATACGTAACGAACGTACGAGTATATATATATCAATCAACGAGCATTGAACGAACCGAACGAATGAAAAAGCCGAAAGGAAAAGAAGGGAAATTATCCAATATATATTAGGCATTTCTTTTTTTTTTTTTGTTAGATTGAGAAAAAAATAATTAAATTAAAACTTAAAATTAAAGCAAAGTATTTCAGGGCTAACTAAAATGTATTTTAAGCTCGTAAATTAAGTTTTGCACAACTGTTAAAAAGCATTACATTATCGAATTACAATTTGAAAGCCATTCATTTGGAAATTTTTAGGACTTACCTCGGAGTGTGTTGAGGACTGGGCGGTAAGCTTCGACTATTCTGGCTGAGAGATGATACCTTTCCTGGAATAGCTAGATTGTTCGCCGAATTGACTCGTTTCAGACCTTGTGCTAGTAAATCACTAAAACTTTGCCGATGAGCTTCAAAACGAGGCTGAACCTAAAAGAAAATGATATTTTGAGGGCAATCCTTACACACATTTATTTTAGCCGAAAAAAAATAGAAATTGGCAGGGGAATGAAAACAAAAATCAGTCACAGGCGCAGCTATGAACTTGTAGTATTTTGTATATTATTTTATGTATTTGGATTGTAACCGACACAATAGTATGAGTTTTATGAGGGTTTATTTGGACTATCAATTGTTAAATGCTTTTCTTGAAATGCTTGTTACATGACAAGTCGAATTCTATGTCAGAAAAACTTACGAACGAACGACAACTCTGTCATTCTGTCACACTGGTATTTGCAAACCTTAAAATCTGATGGAGCAATCATGTCACAAAGTCGGAGACCTCCGATTACACAGCGCATTATTAAATGACCTGTTTGATCGAAGGTCATCGATCTTATGATGGAATATTAGAGTGGGTTTTAGCAATATTGATGATTTGCTTCGTAGGACAATTGCAGCAGATGCCTGTATTCCATCGGGCAGTCGGGACCTGGCGGGAGAACAACCCTGGAGAGTTTGGGAGTCACCCGCCATGAGGAAAAATATGTGATCCCCCTTTTTTAGGGGGTTCAACCGACCAGCTAGACCCTATCATCACGCGATTGCCCGGCTGAATCAATTCCTTATTCGAAAATCATAATCGTAATCCAAGACAAGTCAAAGTTCCCACATCTAGAGCATTTTGACACACTCAAAAATTTCCGATATCGTGGCGCGGTTACTTGACTTTGCGTTGAGCTCGATAGTCCGCCAGCCAGCGAAACCATCAAAATACGAGTAGACTTCATTCGTGGAAATAGGCCCGTTTTCTGAATGTCTGGTTAAAATGCCAGTTAGCTATCCCGGACACTAAATAAAATATGTACCGTCAACTGTCAATTTTTGGATCGGAAAACATTCCATTCCTCCGGATGTGAAAAGTATTCTGATCCAGCAACCTAAATATATATTTTTTTGGAAGTTCTAATATGTCCTTAAAAGAATAGAATACTTTCAAGCTCATTTCGATTTTTGTCCATTTTGCGACACTGTGCATCGGTGTCCGCTAAACCCCAATCCGCTGTCCATTACAGATGTTGAATCGCATTAGAATTGCATCCAAATGCATTTATAGTAAAATTAGAAGACAGTTTATAAGCTCTTTCCTTAGATATGTTTCTACAAACTCGACCATTGTGAACGATGTACATATCTCAAACTAAATAACAGAAAATGTTATACTATTGTATTTCAACTACTTTTAACTACAACCTACAATACAAATTATAGCATTAAACTAAATCAAAAGCACTCTTACCTCATCGCCATCTTCAGACTCGCCTCCTTCATCACCATTAGGAGCATGCGTGACTTTAAATTCAGGCTGTGACACCGATCCGGTAGATGCAGACTGTTGTCCCGATTGTAGTGAAACAGAGGTGGTACCATCGACAGGACCGCAAACAGTGGCATTCTGACACTTGGTCACGCACTTCTTATGACAACACATTGCACAATCGCGACACTGCACAGCATCCTTTAGCCAAATTTTCTTGCCGCAATAGCCACACTGTGTCGTACGATGGAAATGTGTTCGTAGGAAATTATGCAGCTTTGGAGTACTGGGTTCGTTGCGATCGGACTCGGATTCCTGCTTATCATTTAAACTTCTGCAAAACCAAACGAAAGACAGCAATTATTGGAGATAGTTCTGATAGCCATCGCTATGGTGTTAAAGAGGCGGTTGAAAGCTTCAAATACCACAAGCGGTTAAGGAAAAGTAGTACGTTAACTCTGTTAACCGAAATAAAGGCGCTCGGATAACCAAAATTTCGGTTAATAAATAAAGTATCATAAGCTGAAATATGAAGACCATGATCCAATTACTATATCCGTACACTTCCATTTTAAATATCGTACATTTAAGGCTCTAATACACGTGGCGCGTAAACTCGTCGGGTGCGTCAAATCTACGATACCCGTCCCGTGTAAATAGCAAACGGGTTTACGTCGACGCGTAACTTGTCAGTTGACTCGACAGGTACTCATCCGTCGTTGATGAGTCGATGAATCCAACAACAAACAAATGAAAAAAAGACGATTTCGGTCCTCACACTAAAGGTTCTAATACACGGGACGCGTATACGCGATCGCGTGTTTACACGTAAGTCGGGTTTACGCGGACGAAACATCAGAAACTCGTATCAAAGCGAATTTTACTGACGCGGAAATAATGCTCACGTCACTGTGTTTACACGAGGTGCGTTTACGATTTGAAAGTATGTATTATGTGCGGGTACTGAAATCATCTTTTTCATGTGTTTGTTGTTAGTTTCATGGTCTTATCAACGTCGGATGAGTGCCCGTCGGTATCTATCGTCAGCTAACAAGTTACGCGTTGTCGTTAACTCGTTTGGACGGAAATCGTAGATTTGACACTGTGGTGGATCCAGAAGGTGCCATATCCCAACTAACAATTTTCTTATAGAATTCTTGAAGAGTTTTATAAGCGAGAAAGTGGCGCATAAAATTGGGGAGATAAGACACTCTAAGAACTCTTGAAGGCTTCTTCAAAACTCTAACAAGAGCACTTTAAAAGAATTTGTTTTACCTCCAGGTCGATTCACGAAAATGAAAGTTGAACGATTTTTTTTGTTTTAAAAGAACTAAGAACCATGAACATGGGCATATGCCCGAAATATATCGATTAAACAAAAAAGGCAGAAATGGAGTGTTTTCTTATGGTACAGTGAGAGCCTCTATTTTAGTTATTCTTCAAACCTCAACTTAAATGTTAAGAGAAAACTTAAACTTGAATTTCGAAAATTCCCTAGTGAAAACACAATCAATTGGTAAGCAGGATCATTTTGGGTAGGGTGGGTTTGTAAATTTTTTCACACAAAAAGTATAGTATTTTCAACATTTTTAATTTCGAATTGATTTTTAGTTTTCAATTAGCTGTACTTACTTTGTTGCCTTCGATTTCTTGGACGTACTTTCGCTAGTATTAACGATCACCGTAGGACTACCGTTCCATACGAATGACAGCAGGATATCACCATAACATAATCTCGGATCGAATCCCGACTGTGTCGAAAGGTTATGATTTTGCCTAAAAAAAATTTCATATAATTTAACACGCAGAGCGCAATCGATAAATTGAACTTACAAATCTGGTGCTTTGGGCGGGTTAAACGAAAACGATTTCACAAAATGACCTAAATTCGTTTCACTACATTCAGCTATAATATTTCGTACAGGAACATTGATATATCCTAACATTTCGTTGAAGTCCTTTGATCTCCCATAAACACATAAATTGATAAAATTGGAATTCTCATTAAGTGCAAAGGTGCACAAGTCGCCGACTTTCATCTCACTATCAACCGGAAAGTCTATCGTTGAATGCTGCTGGATAATTTCAATTTCAACGGGATTTTTCCTACCACCATCGCAATGACCTGGTGGGGTAGGATCGTCCATCGGTACATGCTCACTATTCTCTCGACTCAGTTTCCCAGAACTGGGTCTTGATTCCTGAGGAGTTTTTCGTGGCGAATTGGTTGGTGTATTGCCAAGACTCGATTCACTGGAGGTGGTGCCTCCACGATCTATTGAAGTTTTTCGTTTCTGCTTGGTTCCGATCAATTGCACAGATTCGGTTGATCGTGAGAAGCTCACATTCGTACAACTCAAACTCTCATAGGGCTCAATATCCTCGTAGATGGCATCGTTTTTAATGAGTCCCGGAAGGACACGTTCTATCCTAAAACTGATCACTGGCTTATTCAAATTCTTTATGATCTTCGCCACCTGACTTATATTTGTCACTGGCTTTCCTTCAACCGAGCGCAGAACATCGCCCGGTCGAATGTCGGCTTTCACTGCCGGCGTATTCGGCAGCACGGCATCTATTAGGCCTGAGTTATCGTCCTGTTTGAACATCATTCCGATTTGTTGATTTTTGGCTTTGTGGATTTCTTTGTCGATAGATACAATAACATTCTGATCGTCCCGTTGTCGGGCCTCGACCCATGGCAGCGATGAAAGTGATAGCGTGCAATAGATTTGTTCACAATTCGATGGTATCATAAGACGCGATAGTTCAACAACATTCACTTCCAACTTTCCGTTCGGAATGAAATCGCAATCCAATTCGTCGTCCGTCTTGTGGAAGAATGGTTTGTAGCGTAGCTTGTAATTGGGAAGTGTATGTTTTCGACGTACAGCTTTTCGTATTTGATTCATTATTAAATTCGTGACATTTGATTGCATTTGTCGTCCTTGGAATTGAGATTCAATGCCCAGTTCAAGTTGGGGATCACCCAGGAAGCTGAGTGACCAATGTGTGTAGGGTTTTCTGGTAAATTGTAGACGAGCCAGGCCGGAGAGGTATTTCACTGGAATGTTTGCATTAATATTAATTAATAAGGTAAAAAAAAATAGAGAAACCTTCACCTTTAAGAGTGAGCGATCCTTTTTTGCCAAGAACCATATCAGCGTCGATCGATAGCCGAAAATTTCCCCGATAGTGTAAGTCTAACAGTAAGTCCAGATTTTCAATGAATCCATCCGAATCATGCAAATCCGCGTTGTGTACCTTAAGATTTTTAATTTCAGGGAACTGTCCGCCCAAATCTAGGTCGCGAATCTGAAACGATTCGTTTTGTTTTTTTATTTCATAATTTCAAGAAATTTATAATTTACGAGCACATGGTTTTTTATATTAGAAGTGTAAATCTTTTTTACTGAATATTATTCCGTTCCGATGTGTTACAATTTTTCTGATGTTTTTTTATTAAACTTGTTGGTCTACCTCTCGTCATTACCAACTACTTTAATCTAGTTTGACCGAAGTGATTATGAAATTCCAATAGCGCCATTAAAAGGAATTACCCACAGCGAGATGAGCGACAGCACTACGTTGCTGTAACTCATTATCGGCAGATGTGGGCCGGGTTTTGCCTTCCCGTTTCCCCAAGCCTTTAAAACTAAACCTAGGTACACAGTTCTCGATGAAATGAAAGGTGCTTGCCAAGTCCATACAAACATTGCATACCGGCCCACCGGTGAAAAAATTTCGCATTCATTTTGTACGAGTAAAATGTTTCACCAGTGAATTTCACCCGAGCTTAAACAAAACCGTCCGAAGCGTATATACCCTAGACTTGTACAGACCCAGTGGTGATACCAAAAGTACCAATTGGTAACGGCCATATTCATTAAAAGTGAGTTTCCTATATAGCCCGCTTATAGGGGAGATTGGCGATCATTCAGAAGGATCTTGACCATTCTCAAAATCAACTAACTAACCCGCATTACAAATATTTGTCGAATTTTTCAAGTCGCTAGCTTCATTCTGTCGAAAGTTATCGCTTATTTGAAGTCTCACATGTAGGGGAGGTAGAGGTTTCGTTTGTCGGATCTTGTGCATTTTCAATAACGACCAACTATAGTATTTCCCAGTTGAGTTAATCCGTATCCCAAATGAAAAAATCCCTATCCCAAATGAAAAAACTCCTTCCCAAATGAATTAAACTTTTTCCCAATATAATTAAACTATTTCTCGATTGAATTCAAACAGAGTGAATTTATTATATGTAGCTTCCGATATGATATGATGACACCCCACACGCCAATCCACGAACAAAAAAAATACCCTTTTTTATTTTACCTTTTGCATCCTTCTAGTGAATATTTTTCACGCAAATTCGAATTTGGACTCTTTAAAGAGGTGTCTGTGACGATTCCGTTTGTAAATTTTACCTCATGAATCCGCAGTACTTACAGAAAGGAATTCAAAAAGGAGACAGCGAGATATCCAGAGGAAAGAGTGTTGAAATCCATGTCAAAATTAGCAATCCAAAATAAATTTCGCACGGAATTAGGATTGATAGTACTCGTAGATCCAGTAAAACAGAGCAAGCGTACATCAAATGATGGAAATTCTGCCCGCAGATTTTTTTTCCAAATTTCAAAATATCATCCGAAATCACTGGAACCCACGAATGTTTGATTTATAGATTTTCAGTGATCCTTCAAGATATTTCATCGGTAAGTTAGTTTTAAATAAATATATCGTTAGCTACAAACAAATTCTCTCTGTTTGAATTCAATCGGCAAATAGTTTAATTATATTGGGAAAAAGTTTAATTCATTTGGGAAGGAGTTTTTTCATTTGGGATAGGGATTAACTCAACTGGGAAATACTATTATATAGATCCAGTAAAACAGAGCAAGCGTACATCAAATGATGGAAATTCTGCCCGCAGATTTTTTTTCCAAATTTCAAAATATCATCCGAAATCACTGAAACCCACGAATGTTTGATTTATAGATTTTCAGTGATCCTTCAAGATATTTCATCGGTAAGTTAGTTTTAAATAAATATATCGGAAGCTACAAACAAATTCTCTCTGTTTGAATTCAGTCGGGAAATAGTTTAATTATATTGGGAAAAAGTTTAATTCATTTGGGAAGGAGTTTTTTCATTTGAGATAGGGATTTTTTCATTTGGGATACGGACTAACTTAACTGGGAAATACTATAGATAGAATATGACCAAAATTTCAAGTCACTAGCTTCATTTTATCGAAAGTTATCGCTTATTTGAAGTTTCATTTGTAGGGGAAGTAGGGGTTTCGTTTGTCGGATTTTACGTATTTTCAATATTAGCCAACTGGATTCTACTACAAACATCTGACCAAAATTCCAAGTCACTAGCTTCATTTTATCGAAAGTTATCTCTTACTCTTTCATTTGTAGGGGAGGTAGGGGTTACTTGGGTCGGATCTGGCCCATCTTTATTACCAACAAATTAAATCTCACTTCAAACATTTGGCGCTGGCTTCATTCTATCAAAAGTTATCGCTTATTTGAAGTTTCATTTGTAGGGAAGGTCAGATCTTGGCCATTTTCAACACCAACTAACAAGATCTTACTAACAACATTCTGCTTCATTTTCAACTTCCTAGTATCATTCTGTCGAAAGTTATCCTAATTAAAGAAATATTTAATTTTTTGAAATTTGTCAAGGAGGTAGGCGTTCCTTTCATCTGATTATACCCAGCTTACTGTAACGCAAGCAGCTTCTCACCTTAGGGTTACATACCAAAAATCAAGTGTCTACGTCAATTGGTTCAAGAGTTAAAGAGAAAAAAAACCGGGAAAAGTAGGGTAGTACAGGGGTCTTTGTAAGAAAATTACCGTTAGTTTCCAACTGATCGATTTAATTTTTCCAGGAGAGTATAAGATTACCCTAACGAGCAATCTACTAAAGCTAGAGCTTTTCATGTTTATTTAATCGGGAGTTATAGATTCATTTATTTATTTTACATATATAGCGGAGGTAGGCGTTCTCCTGACCTGATCATGCCCATTTTCAATAACAACCAACTAGATGAAACTGCCTTTGAGCAAAATTTCAAGGCTCTAGCTTCATTCTATCGAAAGTTAACGTGCGAACCGGCAGACAGACAGACCCTGATTATTTATATACAAATATGCATTGCTATACCTTCGGAGCATCCTTTAGGGTATTACATATTTTCGTCGTGACAAAAACAATATACCCTATACTATAAGTCTAGGGAATAAAAATGTAACCAATACGATTAAGAATGAAGTGGAGTGGAATCTAAAGGCTTGTTCGGACTACGCTAAATACTCGCGTAGTCCGAACACGCCAAGTCAAGTCGTGAGTAATTTAGTAACTAAAATACTCGCTACTGTCAAAGAAAATCGTTCGCGCTACAAACCGAGTATGCTCATTGTTTGTATTTTGACTTAATAATCCACAATCACTCACGCTATAACTATTTTTTAACGAATTTTAAGATTGTTTCTTCGCTCCAACGCGATATTTTTAAGAAAGCTAATGAATTCGACTAAAAAAACGTTAACACTTCAACCACTGATGCTACTGGAATACTACTGGTCTGAAAAAATAGAACAAAATGGATTGACTCAACTAAATCACTTACAAAACTACTCGACAAAATTTTTGCTGTTCAGACATATTTAGGTACTAGATTTCTCGCCACTCGACTAAATTACTAGCCTAGTCATAATTATACCCTAGACTTATAGTATAGGGTATATTGTTTTTGTCACGACGAAAATATGTAACACCTTAAAGGAGGCTCCGGAGGTAAAGCAATGTATATACATATATAAATGATCAGGATCACTTCCTGATTCGATTTAGCCATGTCTGTCTGTCCGTCTGTCCGTCTGTCCGTCTGTCCGTCTGTCTGTCTGTCTGTCCCTTCGCACGATAACTTTCGATAGAATAAAGCTAGAGACTTGAAATTTTGGTCAAATGTTGGCAGTATAATCTAGTTGGACGGTATTGAAAATGGGCATGATCAGGCCAAGAAAACGCTTTCGATAGAATGATACTAGCGAGTTAAAAATTTGTTAAAATGTTGTTAGTAAGATCTACTTGGTTGGTATTGAAAATGGGCGAGATCCAACCCAAGAAACCCCTACTTCCCCTACAAATGAAACTTCAAATATGCAATAACTTTTGATAGAATCAAGCCAGCGACTTAAAGTTTTGGTCAAATGTTTGAAGTTAGATTGAGTAAGTTGGTATTCAAGATGGGTTAGATCCGACCTAAGGAACCCCTACCTCCCCTACAAATCAAACTTAAAATAAGCGATAACTTACGACTAAATAGTGCTTAGCGACTCGAAGCAACGTGTTCAGAAAGTGATGAAGATGATCAAGCGAAAACCCCTAGTACTTAGTAGTTAAAAAGAAACTGACAAAAATTAACTTGAATTAAATGAGACTATTTTTTTTTATTTATTTGCGTTTATCTAATTATATCCAATTGAATTTCTAATGAAATTGTTGAAATATAGTAGAACTAAAATATTTAATTTCAAAAAGATTTCGGAACGTATCCCCCAATTTTGTACTAGCTTTTAGTCTCCGATAACACGGTTTCACACCGCACGGCATTCTGGAGGAACGTATCTACCGTGTTATAGGAGGGTTAACTGTATTGATATATTACCCCCTATCTTATTAATATAATACAATACATCTAACAAATCCAATAATAGACAAGTATAACCCGATGAGGGATGTTCCATGCTATCCCAACATCGCCGACAATATTGTGACCTACATACATACTCACCGTCAGCTTATCAAACAGCTTTCCCGTCGTCGTTTTTGCAATCAGCTCATCTAATTCCAACGATAATTTCCGATAGAACCATTTTCGAACTTTATTGGAATTTTTCAATTCGTGAAAGAGAAATTGCATGACCAAATTGATAGCTACAATCGGCGACTTACTATCCGTCTCGGCCGACTTTATACTATTCAGGATATTCTGTAAAAATGTCCGAACGAATGCATAACTGGGTTAACTGGGTGCGGATGTTTACGACAAGTACTCGTCTCGCGTTGTTTACTTACGTCCGGAAGGTTGTATCGTTCGTGAATGTCGCGCTGCTCTTCAGGCTCCTCCGGCATATTTCCATACTTAATGAAAAAATAGTACTGAAGCAGGATCATAAGGACCGCTCCAATAATGAGCGACATCAGCCCGAACAGAAGGAAAGTCGTCAAATTCATTTTATCGATGTAGTGTAGTTGCTAGCTAGTTCACAAACAAAGAATTCGAACGAATGCAAAATCACTTGCGATATCCACTTCAACAGAAGCAGCGCCACCACTTCAATTGCGTGTAACACTGCACTCCTTCCACTTGGTTTCCATTATTGAATTATTGCTTCGTTTGCTCACATTTTCACGAAACTTTTGCGAGTAATTATATGCTAATCTCTGTTTGTTTTAATTAATTGGAAATGCTTTTCTTGACCGGTTCGAACCAACTCTGTCTCGATACCGATCACAGGTTTAGTACCCAGCATGCCAATTGCCACTCTTACAACTGTAATGACAGCCCCCACATCATATGAGGGTAGTTGTTGACTAGGGATGGACCTCGACTAATAGGTTGTACAATGTGTGGCGATACAGAAAATACTCGGTACCGAGCGGTCAAGGAAAAAGAAAAATATCCATCTTTCCAAGGATCGCCCAAATTCATAAATTTCAATCAGATGTTTTTTATGTAGGCTATTTTCAATAGTATAATAAATAAACCAAACTTCTTATCCGATTCCAAATCCCATTACCATCCCTGAATTTTCCTTCAATTTTGAAAAATCGATAGGAAATTGTTGGACTTGCGCCCTATAAATGGTTCCCCCAGCTCAACGATGGAGGAGAGTGTCATATAGCGAGTTGGCCGGCCAAAAACACAGTATGTATAAAACACACACACTGTGCACTGTAGTCATCTTTGTCCTGACGTTTCCTTGGATTTTTCACAGCTGTCCTGTAGAGGGTTTTCCGAGAATCTAAAAGGCGAAGGACGGAAATTGTTTGAATTGACTTTTTGTAGAAATTTATTGTTGATAAAAGGGGATGAAGCAGAAATATTACAATGTGGTTTTAAGGTACGAGTATATTGGATGAAATATTAAAAAATAGAGAATGGATAATAGTACTTGTTAAGGACATAGAGACGAATTCTAAAATATTTATTTAAATTGGATCATAGCTATGCGATATAAACTTAAAAGGAAAACACAGTTACACTAAAATCTTATGCAGTTCTTTAGTATACCAAAGAAATGGTCGGAATATAGAATAGTTAAAAAAAAGGCCGAAGGTATACTTAAGCTTAATCGACTCAGATCGTCATGCTGACCACGAGTATATACAGTTTATATGGCCAGGGATGTTTCCTTCTGGGCGTTGCAAACTTCATGACAAAGTTGATATACCCTATCACATTCGTAAAGGGCATAAAAAGATCTATATATAAATGAATTATGCTCATCGTCTCCTTTGATATGGCACCCATAATGTTAATACCCGACAAAAAATGACCTTGGTTTATCATCTATGGAGACACCCCCGAAAATGAATCTATATTACAATTAAAATGTTTATCCTATCAATTAAAGCAAGTTTATATATTGCTATGTAAAATAGCTTTAGCCAGCGGCCACACTAGCCTACAAAGAACATTGGTTGCTAAGGAATTTTAACCGTCCCTTGTAGAAATACAATACATTGATTTCAATTGGAGATAAAAGTGTGCGCATATTTCAGTTCCAGTAACAACATCTGAAAGTACGGGGTTTTTTTTTGAGTACCCTGCTCCCTGAACTAGTTTGGTACCTTTTCTGGAACATTCGCAGCTTTAACCAATAGGGGGTTTTAAATTTCCCCTGTGGTGTGGGGGTGTGTGATGAACTAAATTCTGGCCTGGTAATGCTGTTTCCGACTGCGGATCGAAGGCAGCACCTGATGAGTAGTGATTTGTTGGTGGTACGAAACCAGAGGCGAGGATCCCATTACACCCGGACTCCAATGCGAGCGTGAGGGCATCTGAGCCGTCCATTCCATCCTTATCGCCCCATTTTTTCCACTATTCTTCATTTTTGCCTCCCATGTTTGTGTTGCCTTCCCCAGGCCTATGAATTTTTCTTAATAAGTAAAGGACAGAGCAACGAGCGGTGAAAAGCCCGCCCACGTCTCGCGAACTGAGCTACACCAAGCATAGGCCGCTTCTTAGCTAATTGAGAAGCCTTTTTCTTCGCCAGATGACACGGCTCCACCTTCACGGTCATTATGCTATCTTAAACTCCGTCCCCACGGACATCTTCGGATGCCCACCAAACCCTCCATTACAGGCGTAAGAATAGTGTCACGGCCTTTCTTTTTGCCGGCATGTCATAGAAACCGGCTAAAGAAGGACAGGATATGTATGCCAGCAACTTGCATCGTACGAAATATTCTATATGCTAACGAAACGTCAAGTATGTCTATATATATATTATGATATTCTGGGGGATAGCCGAAGCAGACCACTAACATTTGGGTCCCTTTTCGCCCCTCCCGGTCATCAGTGGCTTCCAGATGTCGACTGATAGTTGTCGACCTCTTTCTTCATCACTGAGTCCCGTGATATTGCTAGCATTTGTTTAAGGCTGAGTTCACTCATGGTTTCCAGACTTATCGTATGCTTGCCTGTGATCCTCAACCTCGTGCTAGCCAGTGCTGGACATTCGCACACAATGTGTGCTGCCGTCTCGGCCTCCTCCAGGCATAGCCTGCAAACGTCATCTTCCCCGATTTTCATCTTGGCCAGATGAGCCTTAAAATTACCATGTCCTGTGACCAAGGCAGTTATCCAGCTTAGGGTACTCCGTTTATAACTGAGTACCTTTCTCGCTTCCCTGCCTAAAGGGCTGGTCATTGCATTCCGAGCGTATGTCTAAGATAAGGGCTGACTCACCGAAACCGGTGAACCGAAATTCTATATGGGCGGCTTTGCGTATAAGAAGTATCCTTGAAAAGTTCGCGGCTATTATTAAGACAACCTACGATGGCGTAAGATGTCGCGCTCTGCATAAAGGTCGGGGGACTTTGAGATTTGAAGTGGAGTTCGGCAGGGGTGCATCCTCTCATCGATCCTATTCCTCATAGGTCCGTTTTCTAAATGTCTGGTTAAACTGCCAGTTAATACCCGGGACACTACTATAAATTAAAACCTTAGCGTATGCAACGCTCAAAATATTTAGTAGAAAAAGAAGTAGAAAGCTCAGCTAATGCAGTAGAAAATCAGCTGATTTTCTTGGCGAAATTTTGCCGCCTGTTCTATCCTATTTTACGTCTGTACCGACCGTCATTGCGATTGAGATGGTTTCAAATCCACTTCCATCGAATGAATTTTCAGAATTCTGTTCTTTGTGACCAGTTTAAGGTTTAAGGAGCAAACAGCATACTGAACACTAAACAGTTTAATGTAATTCCACTCGTAAAAAGTAAACAGAGAGACTCACGCCCTCTTCCCTACAACACCCGCTCAGTCCATATAATCGCTCATGCGATGTCAAACTCACATTACTCCCCCCTAACCACTCCTTTGAGAACAATTTCATTTTGTCTCTCTACCCTGGAACACCCGCCTGGTCTATATAGTCGACACATGAGATGTCAAACTCACATTCCCCTCATACTTCCACCCTTATGGCTGAATTATGGTCTGCGCAAACAACGCAGCTTCTGCTGCCAAATAAAGTTGACCCAATGTATTTCAGATGGCGATAAGTATACTGTGCGCGAACAACACGTCGCTCACGTCGCGAGAGTTGAGACGAGTTCACCCCGGAATTATACTGTGCGCGAATTACGTTCACAAGTCGCAGTCAACGAAAATCAGCTGTTCAGTCTATTATAGTTAAATCTCTTGTTCGCGTTCGTTTGACACATTTGAGCTGTGAAAAACTGGCTTCCTAACAAACTTGAAACACTTTTTTGAATCAAGAATAGGAACATGCACTTCCAAGCGCATAACTGTAACTTACAACAAAACAAATGATCACCCACAGTTTTAAAACACATGCATATGTGAATTGACACTTCGCGGCTCGTTATGATTGCGACAAAGTTGAACTCGTCTCAACTTTCGCGACGTGAGCGACGTGTTGTTTGCGTACAATATGCTTATCGCCATCTGAAATTCATTGGTTCAACTTTATTTGACAGCAGAAGCCGCGTTGTTCGCGCAGACTATAATTCAGCCATCAACTTTGTCGGAATCAACCAGCCGCAAAGTGTCAATTCACATATGCATGTGTTTTAAAACTATGAGTGATCATTTGTTTTGTTGTAAGTTACTGTTATGCGCTTGAAAGTGCATATTTCTATTCTTAATTCAAAAAAGTGTTTCAAGTTTGTTAGGAAGCCAGTTTTTCACAGCTCAAATGTGCCAACAACATGATGTTCGCTGTCTCGAGCAGGCAATTTCCCATCTATCCCATTTCCCAATATTTATTTGCATGCAACGTTTGCCAGCATCCCATTCTAAAAGCACTAGAAGCATTTTCATTATTGTATGGCAGAATGCGCTTCCTATTTCCAGGAGAGATGGGAACGACCTAAATGCGCCCGCGAACGAAAGTGGAAACGTATTTTTTCTTTTGTTTCTTTTGAAACAAACGAGGGTCGAACATTAACAAAAAAAGGTATACGATACGAATCTATTTCTATTGTCCTGTGTTTTATATTGTACAATTACATATTAATATAACTTTTCTCACCCTAAAAAAAAACAACTAGTACAATTATAAATATTTCTTCAGCTTCGTAATAAATAATTATTAAATTTTCCCAAAACTGCTTCATTTGTCTCGCTCTTTTTCATTCATTTCCTTTTGAATCTCTTGCAGTTTTTCATTCAAGTCACCTTTCCCGCCTTTTCATTCATCGAATACATAACCCCATCGCTTCCCAAAATATAGCGGATGTGATACGTAAATAAATTTGTTATCGACATTTATCATTCCCGTACCCACCGCCATACCTCCATCTCAGGCGCTGCTAGTGCCATCATATGACATATGTCAGCTGACCTTCCAATCGAATACGGGTGATCACTCCTACATTTTTCAGGCAGCAAATTCAAGACGAAAAAAAGCGTAAATCATGTCTGGAAAGGATCGACTTGCTATTTTCCCATCTCGTGGGTGAGTATTTAATCAAGAGAATTGCACAGTGAGCCCAAGCATACAATTTCCTAAAGGTTTTTCGCCTTCAAATTGCATGTCGTCTTTTACAGAGCCCAAATGTTGATGAAGGCCCGTCTGCAGGGCGCACAAAAGGGACATGGACTGCTCAAGAAGAAGGCTGATGCCTTGCAAATGCGCTTCCGTCAAATTCTTGGTAAAATTATTGAGGTAAGTTTGCGGTTTGTTCCTTGGGAGTAACTTGTTCAATACGTGTCACTGTTGGGTCCTCTTCTAGACGAAGACGTTGATGGGAGAAGTGATGAAGGAGGCGGCCTTCTCGCTGGCTGAAGCTAAGTTCGCCACTGGAGACTTCAATCAGGTCGTTCTGCAGAACGTCACCAAAGCCCAAATTAAGATTCGCACAAAGAAAGACAACGTCGCTGGTGTCACGCTGCCCGTGTTCGAATCGTACCAGGACGGCTCCGACACCTACGAGTTGGCCGGTCTGGCTCGTGGTGGTCAACAGTTGGCCAAATTGAAGAAGAACTACCAGAGCGCGGTCAAATTGCTCGTGGAACTGGCTTCGTTGCAAACGTCCTTCGTCACTTTGGATGAAGTCATTAAAATCACAAACAGGAGAGTTAATGCCATTGAACACGGTAAGTGTGACTTGCATTGCAGCACGCACTCTCAACTCTAATGCTTTCTGATTTTCTTCCAAAATTAGTCATTATCCCACGTATCGATCGCACGCTACAGTACATCGTCTCCGAACTGGACGAACTCGAGCGTGAGGAGTTCTATCGTTTGAAGAAGATTCAGGACAAGAAACGTATCGCACGAAAGAAGGCGGAGGCAATCAAAGCAGAATTGCTGGCGAGAGGAATCGACGTCCACGACCAGCCGAGCGTTTTGGACGAGGGAGACGACGACGTTCTGTTCTAAGTGTGTTGATTTAGTTTGTAGATTCACAATGGCTGGGCGGCTCCTCCTCCCGTTACAGAAAAACTAAAAAAAAAATGTCTTCAGTCTACGCTTAGTAGTGAGTCGATAAAGGAGGAGCATAGCCCGAGTCACTTCTTGTTTTCCATATATACATAAAGCTAAATCTATGTCTGAGGACTAGTGGACCCCTAGCGGGCACTAGTCGTTTGTTGTTTTCAAACAGTATTTTTACTCGTTTATTTTAAAACTTCTTTCTCGTTGATTCGAAATGATTTCGTTTTCCTGCAGTTTGACGATCCCAGTCCCCACTTTCCCTCTTCGGGCACCTTTTGTCCGACATGTTAAAGTGAAGCCGTGAAAAATATAATTATGTAATGAAACTGTCGCCGCATTATTCGGGTTGAACCTTCTTAATGCATTCGTGCTGATTAGAACGTGATCAAACAATATTATTATAGACATTATTCGTAAACATTGTTCGATAATAAACACAAAAAGTAAGGATGAATCAAATATACATAAACATTCCGCGCCTAATATTTTTGAACTTTTTCTGCAACAGTTGCTGGTAAGTGTGTAGTGATTGGGGCTGGTATTCGTATATCCGAGCGGTCGTTCCTTATTTTTACAATATAGCTTTCGCAATTACCCTATTTCGTAGTTTTGCTGACATGTTGCGATGTCATGTGTGGCCCATATCCATTTCCGGGACTCTACTACTTTTACAATATTTTTTGACACCCATGGTGTTCCAGATCTTCCGTCAACATCTCTGGCATTTCAATGTCTTGTTGACGTTTCGATGGCATATCAACTTTTCGGAAATGCAGATGCTAGCATGCACCTCCTATCCGCGCCGTCTTTATACTGACCAGCTCGGAGCACTGTGAGAGTTCTATTAGTACTCACAGACAGTTTTTGATCGCGCCGAGATTTGAACTCCGAGCTCTAGATTAGTATCGTAGAGTGGTGACCGGACGACCACGGCCACCAAGCGCGAGTGCACTGGTTTCAACCTATTTGTTTCGCAGCATTTTATGTAGAATATGCCTCAGTCGTTTGATCCTCTTCTACCTCAGTTTCATCTGAAGCCTTTGAATCCGTACGACGTAAGTTCACCAGATCCTTATTGTTTATATTCAAATTATCATACCTACCATATCCTAATCGCTTGAACTTACTAGAAATATTGTCAGCAGATTTCAAATTGCTGACTAAGGCGCAGAGAGCCGCCTTCGTGGCAACCAGCGGAGGTCTCCGGACTACTCCATCCGCGGTGCTGGATATGAGGCTTTGCATGCTAGCGCTGGACATTCTAGGGGATTAAATGGCGATGAGCTCAGCCATTAGAATTCGGGAGACAGGTCGGTGGTGAAACTTGAGTGCCAGTCACACAACATCTTGATGCTTCCAGACTTAACTCCTTGCCAGGAGCACGGGTTCCGGAGTCCACTTCGAGGAGCTTGACTTCATCGCCATCATCGTCGCGCTACAACTCGACATCGGGCTTCGCCCGATTGGATCATTGCCCTCCAGTTACATCGGTCAAGTGACCGCTTCCTCAAATTTTGGACGCCTTGCAGTTGTTCGGCGTCCTCATCTACTGAGTCTTCCCAACGAGCACTCGGTCTTCCTCGCAGCCTCGCAGCCTCGCTCGGTCGCTGCGTCGTGTCGTCCGTTCAATATTTTCTTAGGCATGCGGCCATCATCCATTCGTTGTACATGCCCTGGCCATTGTAGACGTTATAGTTTGACGACTCTCGAAACTTCCAGTACATCGTACGATTCGTACAGCTCATGGTTGTACCGGATGCGCCATCCATTTCGGTCGCAAATTGCGCCGAAAATCCCCCGAAGAACCTTTCGTTCGAATATGTTTAGCATGTTTCTGGAGGTCGAAGGCTTGAGTTAGGGTCCCAGTTTCGCAGCCATAGCATAGCACATGTCGTTTGATGGCTTTGTATATGCAGAGCTTCATGTTTCTCTGCACATACTTATTTGGTAGCTTGATTTCATCAGCTTTGTTGGCGTCCTTTGACAGGTTACTACCCAGGTGTATGAAGTCGTCTACGAATTTAATGCTGAGGTACCCGACATTGATGTTCGGTTGTTCTGTCATCCTTGTTCTTGATTGCATCATTATTTTTGTTTTGTCCTCACTAATACATAGTCCAACTTCTTTTGCGGCTGTCAAGATTATGTAGAAGTTCTTCTGCGTGGGTCAGGTTTCTGGACATGATGTTGATGTCGTCTACATACGCTATCAATTGGGTTGACTTGAAGAGCAGCTTGCTGCTGGTGTCCGCATTCATTATCCGGATGGCGTGTTCAAGTGCCAGGTTGAAAAGCCAATCCATCGCCCTGCTTCAATCCAGTACGTGTTTCAAAAATATCAGTCAGCCTGTTTTGGATCCTGACCTGTGGTCATCGTCATTTTTGTTAGTCATATACCAAATTGCTACATGATATTATATAGTACACCACGCTATTGTACTGTCGGGTGCTTGCTTTAAGTCAACAAAGATTTGGTACAGGTAAACGTTGTATTCCCAGTACTTTTCACGGATTTGCTTAACCATGCAAAGCTGATCGGTTGTGGATCGGCCAGGTCTCAAATCGCCTTGATTCGTTCCGCCCACGGTTTTATTTTTCTCTCCAAAACTTTCGACAATATTTTGTAGGACGTACAGACTAGTGAGATGCGTCTGTAATTCTCACACCGCAATTTATCTTCCTTTTTGTGAATGCAACAGCTAATACTTTTGCGCCAATCTTCTGGGATCACCTCATACTCCCAGGTTCGCAGAAGTCATTGATGTATGGCATTTAATAGACCCGTTCCACCGGATTTTACCAGTTCAGCTGGAATCTCGTCTGTACCCGGCGCTTTATTTGGTTTGAGTCAGATCAACGTCTTCTACTGTCAGGGTTGTGTATTGGGGCCATGATCAATCATATCGTCATGGATTGGGGCTTCTTGTACGGTGACATTAGATACGGAATTAAGTAGCTCTTCGAAATAGGACGTGCATTATTTTTGATGCTATCGGTGTCGCTTATGATGTTTCCATTCTTGTCGTAACAGAGGCTAGTCCTGGGTTGGTAGCCATTCTTAACATCATTTCTGGCATCAATCAGCGTTTTTCAGGCGGAGATCTACCCGATGAAGAGGCTATGGCCTGGTTGGGATCACAACAACCAAAGAGATGGGTATGGCCACTGGGCACGCCAGGAGACTTCGGCTCCCATACAACGATTTTTGCAGGAAACTAACTTTCATCTGCTCTGCAAATGTTGGGTGCTAGCAAGCAAAAGAAGATCAACTCTGGGTGAATACCTCTTCAATCTGGGGGAACTAGCAGAGGTGCAGGTTGGTCAACTGCTTAGCCCATTAAAGCCTGCCCATAGATCCCGTCGAGCAATTTTTTTAAATTTTTGTCAGAAAGTTAATATTAGTTATAATAGTATATTTGCAAAATTTCAGATCGATATGTGCTGGATGAACGGAGATTTGAGATGGATATTTAAATACCCAACAGGTTTTAACGAGTTATAAATCTACGTTCCTGCGGCAGCCGGTTCTTCGTACCGGAACGACCCGTTTTTCAACGGTCAGGAGCTGCCAAGCCCCCTCAATGCAAGAAGAATTGCAGTATTTGAAGCATCGCTACCACAACAACAACAGCGAACTATAGCATGTAACATATACACCGAACTTCCGACCATATCGACTACAACAACAACAACAGCTCTAAATTTACATGATTTGCATACATTCGCTGTACCAATATTGTTTACCGCGGGATATGGGAAGGGTGAAAAAAGGCCAAATAATGTGTTCTTATATTGTTGTATGAGTGAACTCTGTATTATTTAGATGATAAAATCACTTTTCATACATTGATTTTCATACATCAAGATACTCATTTCCCTAGATTTCATGTACATTTTGTTCATAACAAAGTCGGTTGGGTACAATATTTAAATACCCATAGGAGTAAATTACGTCTGGAACTCCAACAATCAATTCTACCGTGGAGTTTTTATTTTTATTAGATAAAGGACACTAGAAGCTAATTAGTTCTTGCAAAATTTTCCCGACTTCCTGTTTACACAGCCAATTTGACGCCCATCTCGTGGAATCCAAAAAATTCATAATTTTCGACTGGGGAAACCCCCAAGTAATCCTAATTATTCTGAATTCCTTCTAAGGAAGTATTTGCGGCAATATCCTTAATCTAAGTAATACAAAAGAAATGAAAGTGAGATTTTTAACCTATAATGAGAAATACCTATTTGAATGCACCGTTGTTTTATGGGTATTTACAGAAATACCCATCAGGCATTAATGGGTTAGTTTCGGGGCTAACTCCGGATGGCAACCCTCAAACCTAACGTAACCAACGTTCTACGGAGCTTTCAAGAACAAACCGAATACACTCGGTATCTCGAATTTATTTTTAAAACAACTCGAAAGCTTGATAAGTCGGAGTAAAACCTTCTTCCCTTCAAGTTCGAGCTATCGAGTTTCGACAGTAATTCACTTTCAAGCTTTATTATGAATTTTTTGTTACTTTATGATGAGTCGTTTCGCTAATGCACTTTCAATCTGAATAGATGATATTAATATTTTTATGAAAACATTTCGTCTATGTATATTATTATTCATTAACTAAACGTCTTATCATTAAATAAACAATCATAATAAAGCCGGGAAGTGATTTATTTAACCATAAAGGCACTTGAGAATGTTTATCATTATTAGAATTTGATTTGATCAATCGGTTTCAGGTGAAAAATGGTCGTCTGAAGGAACGGTGCTAACGAAATGTCTACTGTACATTATATTCATTCATTCGCGACACCTGCATCACTGCCGCTGTTGTCTGTTGATCGAAGTTATAATCAGTTGTAAAGTCGCGAAGTATCCGCAATATATAATCGAAATAATAATGACAAAGAAAAGTGTGATCTTTCTGCTAATATTCCCAATATTAACATCAGCATTCATCAACCCGTATGACAGTTTCGCGGAATACAGTGACGGAGGTGATCCCGGCCAGCCTCTCTTTCTTACGCCATTTATCAAAAACGGATCTCTTATGAAAGCTTGGCAAGCCGCTCAACTATCTGGTAGTCACTTTGGTCATTATTTCGATAGCTACGCAGGATATTTAACGGTCAACGAAGAGTACAACTCCAATTTGTTTTTCTGGTTTGTCTTGGCTGATAATGATCGTTACAATGCTCCAATCGTCCTATGGCTTCAGGGCGGACCGGGAGATAGCTCATTGATAGGACTTTTCCAAGAAAACGGTCCACTTGTAGTGACCAGGAGTGGCGGTTTAGAGCACAGGAAGTTTTCATGGCATCAAAATTTCCATCTTGTCTATATTGACAATCCCGTTGGGACTGGACTCAGTTTCACGGATCACGTGCCAGAAACGAAGAAGATGTAGCCCGCAATTTATATGAGGCGGTACGCCAATTTCAACTGCTGTTTCCTGAATGTCAGCTAATGAAATGGTTCATTGCTGGAGAATCGTATGCGGGCAAGTATATCCCCGCATTGGCACACAAAATTCACAAGACACAGGAAGTATACGATCGTCTAGGCATAAAGAATCCTGTACCGATACATCTGGAAGGTCTGGCCATCGGAAATGGTCTTTCCGATCCAATAAATCAACTGAAATACGGTGACTACCTTTATCAACTGGGTCTGATCGACGATAAACAACGTAAGGTTGTTCAGCAGTACGAGAAAAAGGCAGCGAGGCGTATCCGAAACAAGGACACAAAGGGTGCTTATCAGATTGTTCAAGAAATGTATTGCTATTTTAGGTTGTTTGGAAATGTTAATATGTACAATTATCTGAAAAAAGAAAATAGCTCGGACGACATCAGCATGGAATTCGTGCGGATGTTCGCAGAATAATTCATGTGGGCAACAATACTTTTCATAATGGCTTACAAGTTGGATTATATTTGGAAGCGGATTTGATGAACTCAGTGGCTCCTTGGATATCAGAACTACTCAATCACTATCGCATTGTTATCTACAACGGCCAATTGGATATCATGGTGCCCTATCCACCTACGGTCAACTATCTCCAAAATTTGAAATTTTCTGCAGCCGATATTTACAAGAATGCGACGCGATCTATTTGGTGGGTGGATAACGAGGTGGCCGGTTATGTTAAAGTTGCTGGCAATCTTACGGAAATCCTCGTACGCAATGCAGGACATATGGCACCAGCCGATCAGCCAAAGTGGTTACTTGACTTGATGACACGGTTTACGAGCGGTAGAAGTTTTGGTTAAAATTTAATAAAATTTGATTAAACATAAATAAAATCTTATGATCCTTCGTTTAATTTTTTGCTGTTTTTAAATGGTGTTTCTTGATGGTGGGCATCAATCTGTGGGAGCGAAATTTGCAATGGTCTAAGAGCCCGCGCACACGACAAACTTTTTAGTTCACAGAAAAACTAAATAGTTTAGTCAGAAAAATAGAACACAGAGCGGTTTATGAGACCGCACACAGCAGACTAAACTATTTAGGTATTGCTGTGTGTGCGGTCTCATCGTGTGTTCTATTTTTCTGGCTAAACTATTTAGTTTTCCTGCGAGCTAAAAAGTTTGCCGTGTGCGCGAGCTCTAAGGCCGGTTTCACACGGAACGCACGATACACGAGATTCTAGCAGAAAACACCAGTGGCGAGCGAGCTTTGTATGTGCGATGATTAATTTTAAATTGCACTCGTATGAAAGCTCGCTCGCCACTGCTGCTTTCTGCTAGAATCTCGTGTATCGTGCGTTCCATGTGAAACCGGCCTAAAGCTAAAGCATTCTAGTGTTGTCGTAAAAGGCGAATAAACTCTAGACAGATTAACAGTTTGTATGTAAATGCTAATATTCAGTACCAGTATACACATTCTCTTCCGGTGGCGATACGTGTTTCAAAATCATAGTAATTCCATCCAACTCCTAACTGATATTCATCTCGCGAAAAATCACAACCCAAATTCACTCAATGCTTTTCACTACCCGGTACTAGTGTCGGATTTTTGAGCACCAGTACTACAAACCATTGAAATATCGATTCTGAAAAAACCGACTCATGGTTTAAAAAACCAGTACTGAAAAAATGTAAAAACCGGGTTAAAAACCGGTACTTATATACCGGGTAAAAACCGGTACTAATAAACCGGGTAAAAAAACGATACAAAAAAAGGTAAAAAAAAACAGTTCTCAAAAAACAGGGTAAAACGGTACTAGAAGAAAAGCCCAGTCATGGTTAAAAAAGACGGTACTAAAAAGACCGGTAATAGTACTGGTACTGAAACGAAACGAGTACCGAAAATACCGGGAAACCGCTTGCAATACCGGTACTATAAGCAACACGAAAAAAACTGAGTAACAAGGCCTAGTCAGAAACTCAAAAGGACGACCGATGTGCCGACACGATAAGACATTTGACCGATTTTACAACGGTTTTATTTTTATATACAAAACCTAAAAGCAAAACAAGCTGGCTTTCAGCTAGCTTGCCGAAATTGTGATACATACTTCGCGTGAAGGGTATCATACCTTCATTTTGTTTTATGGTGCATTTGCCACTTTGAAATTAGCGGTAGAACTTGTTCCGATTTCACTGTTCCTATGACAGCTATATGGCAGAGTAGTCCAATTTCAGTTAAATTCGGGAATGTGATTTGCCGGAAGATACTATTGAATAATCTGAAATTCGAGAAAGGTATCTTTATAAATAAAAAATTCTTTCTCACAATGGCAAACTTTTGGACAGGTTGTTCCTATGGCAGCTATATGACGTCGTAGTCCGATTCCGTTCGTTTCGACATACATATATACAGCGTGCAATAGAGAGAAGGCATTGTACAAAATTTCAGCTCGATAGCTTTAAAACTGAGACTATTTGCATAGAACCATACAGATAGACGGAAAAAGCTTAATCGATTCACTTCTTCATACTGACCAAGAATACATATAGTTTATATGGTCGGAGATGCTTCCTTCTGTGCATTGCAAACTTCATGACAAAGTCAATATACCCTATTAGCCCCCATAGACGATGCAATCCGTCGTCAGATCGATCTGACGATGGATCGCCACAAAATATCTGACGATCTCCGCTGCACATACACTGTACGATTTCCGTGCGATGCGATAACGAATGACAATTTAATAAATTGGTTATGATTTACTCCCAATCCAACCTGCATTAATTTTTGTTAACTATTTGGATTTGTGTGACGATCAAAATATCGTCAGATCGATCTGACGACGGATTGGATCGTATATGGGGGCTATATCACATATGTGAAGGGTATAATAACCACTCGCTGATACTGATCATGGCCGGTCTTAAATCAAATAAATCAAAACCTAAATTTTATTAAACATCGGTCTTCTCACTATTGAGTGCTTTGTGTTATCAGGGCATCCGGTAAGAAGATTAGGTCAGTTGGTTTCAGGCGAAAAAAATGGTATCTAAAGGAACGTTGTTTTGCTAGCGATATGCCAGCTTAAACATTCATTTGCAACGACTGCAACACTCTTGTATGTTGATCGAAATTATAATCGACTGTAACTTAGAATCGCGACGTATCCGCAATATAATCGAAAAAATCATGACAAAAAAAAGTGTAATCTTTCTGCTAATATTCCCAATATTAACATCAGCATTCATCAATCCGTATCACAGTTTCGCGGAATACAGTGACGGAGGTGACCCCGGCCAGCCTCTCTTCCTTACGCCATTTATCAAAAACGGATCTCTTATGCAATCTTGGGAAGCCGCTCAAATATCCGGTAGTCGCTTTGGTCATCATTTCGATAGCTACGCAGGATATTTAACGGTCAACGAAGAGTACAACTCCAATTTGTTTTTCTGGTTTGTCTTGGCTGATAATGTCGTTACAATGCTCCAATCGTCCTATGACTTCAGGGCGGACCAAATTGCCAAAAATTGTTATTGTTATCGTTTTTTAAAGTGATAGAGAAGTATACATAAATGTCGCCACACATGATATCAAATATCATAGAACGGTGGAAATGAGATTTTTTTTCTATTGACTTTGACATTCGATGCATGCTCGTGGCGAAAATGCTTGTCGTGTATGTCGAGCTTAACGTATACAGACTTTATTAGTATGCACTATGTCTAGTTTCCATCAAAACTTTGCGTCAAAAATGCCTCCCGGCCCCCAATTTAATCTTTGTCTTTGTTATAAAAAGCATGTACAAGCTCGGTTTAATCTTCTCAGGAAAGTGGAGAAAGAAATTACGAACGAAATGAAACACGACAAATTTATTTACATATACATATAAATATACAATATCCAAAATAAACACATTTATCACATTAAATTTAAGTAAACATTTCGATATTATATATTCTATTTAAATTAACAAAGTCCCCTCGGACACAACACGAGCCTTTCGAAACGAAAGTCTTGTCTAGTCCTCATCGTAGCCTCCACCATTAAAATAAAAAAAATCTATACTCCTATCAAATAAAATCTAAAAAACCCACCCTGAACCTTGGCGCCAACAAATCTGTCACCACCCGAAATGAGGTAGGTGAAATAATAACCCACAACTACACTCAAGAAATAATAAAGAAAACTTAACAGATAAATACTTATAAAATATTCGATAACAGACAACAGAAAAGATACTGAATACATAATAAAGTTTAAATAGCTTGATAGACACTAGATTATGTAGAAATTATTGAATAGAATCAGTCTTAAATAGGAATATTGATGATAGCGTTCTGTGAAGCGACCATGGTAAAATAAAAATAATACATATTTGGCCTCGAATCATATGTTGAGAATGAGATGAAGATGTGATGCCTAGATCTAGAAGTTCTTAATACACTCGTCCGTACGGTAAACTGCCACCAGCGTATGGTATCAAAAGTTTACTACCGAATCGTGATTGCGAGTCAGTACTGTCAAAGAAAATCAAAGAAAGATAAATAAAAATGCATTTTTGGGTTAGTGGAGGTCTTTTGGGGTTATATTTTACCTTGTTGAAAACATGCTGGTACTCGATGCTCTCAGCGGCTCCATATTTCTTCTGGATCTTGAACGTATCAGACAGCATACTGCAATAACAACTGCTATCAAAAATATGAGCCCCAAAATACAGAATGCGATAGCCAATTTTGATATGGAGAGACAAAGTGTTCCTTCCGCTCGAAGTGGTGTCACTTTTGGTGGGTATTCCTCTACTAAATACAAAGACAAAAGAAAAAAAAAAGAGGATTTAGTAATGAACAGCAATAATTAACACTAAAATATAATAGGTACGTTCTTTTGCGCTCGGTGGCCGTGATCGTTCGGTCACCACTCTACGATACTAATCTAGAACTCGGAGATCAAATCTCGGCGCGATCAAAAACTGCCTGTGAGTACTAATAGAACTCTCACAGTGCTCCGAGCTTGTCAGTATAAAGACGGCGCAGATAGGAGATGCATGCAAGCAACTGTACTTCCGAAAAGTAGATATGCTATTGAAACGTCAACAAGGCATAGAAATGCTAGAGATGTCCATGCCCCTGGAGGGGTCAAGGCAATTAGAGAGAGAGAGACGTTCTTTCGCAGCTATCCAGGTAAGGGTTGTTACCCCGAGCTTTTGTGCAAAAAAAAACGATGCATCTAAAGGTCGCCACCCATGAACGAGCACAACCACGACCAAACTTCCATCGAACCATCAATTTCATAGAACGTGTGGAGAAAAAATTCCCCCTATTTCCACCGTTGTATGATATTTGATGGTTCGATGGAAGTTTGGTCGTGGTTTTACCCCGTACGGGGTAAAAGCTGTATTTGAAATGAAATGGATTATGTCTCAGATAAAGTTTGGATTTTAAGTGGAGGGATAATTCCACTCTTCGAAAAAAAATAAAAACAAACTTCATTCTATTACATCAAGAGCAAGCATTGAACCTATCAAATGCAACTGTGATAGAAGAAACTAATTGATTCCGAGAAGTTTCCCAGTATTTCGACAAAAATTACTATATGCTTTCGTCTTTGATGTCAATGCCATAGAGAATACCTATGGAGGAGCAATCCGCATATACTCAACACTAAACTACTTGAAGCAATTCCAGTCGTAAAAAGCAAAGAGAGAGACACACGCCCTCCACTGCGCAACACCCGCGCAGTCTATATAAAAGCACAGGAAGCATGTAAGATGTCATCCCCTCTCCTAGTTTTCCAGTTGGAACAATAACATTCCAGTCTGTCTCTCTGCCGCGGAACACCCGCCCGGTCCATATAGAGCAAAAGAGATGTCAAATTTCCATCCCCCTTCCTACTTCCTCACTTGTGCCGACTTGCTTCGTTTCTCTCGCTCTTTTTCACTTCCTCATATACTCTCTCTTCAAAGGTCAATGCAGATATGAAGTGATTGCCTGCATTCATGTGAAAAATTTTCGCTACGGAACGCTACATCCCCTCCACTACACATTTGAGGAGACGCTACCTGTCAACATTTCTTTCGTGATTGAACCGCTACATATGAAATGTCTGACAAACAGGTGACACCGCAAATATTTGACAATTGCCAATTTTCCATCGCAAAACATTTCTTTGGCACATCACGAAACAAGGAAATATCAAATCAAAGACAAGAAGACAGTGAATTTACATACACGGGGATTCTATTTGCGCTTTTGATGTACACAAACGTCACAACGCACATACCAGCTGCGAATTGTCAGATGTAGCGCTACATGCCCAGAGAGCGTAAAAAATTTCTGCTACCAAGGGGAAGTAACCGCTCCGGAGCGGATGGAAGGAGCGGTTGCAATCACGACCGGGAGGGGTTGTAGCGCTACGGAGCGCTCCGTAGCGCTCCGTAGCGATCCGCATAAAACGAGCGTGGTGAATGCACTCATTAATGAATGGCATGGGTATATGTACATATTCCTATTTAACCGTGTGACGCATCGTGGTTCGCGCCTTGACTAGTAGTGGGTTTACCGCTGTGGGATATAGAGCGAGCGTTCTAAGGCGGTATACTGAGAATTGCAACCCCTTAAGCCGCTTCGCGACCGGAGCCCACGCAAGGGGAGTGAGAAATCCACTCAAAGTAAAACCCACTATTGGTCAAAGACGCTTCGCCCGGTCAAGTAGGAATGTTCCATGGTATGAATATCGACTTGCGATATTTTTCTGTCGAACAAGTCTTGTAATTCATCCTGTGTTTCTGCCGTTGCTTAATCCTGTGCACTTTGATTTTTTCGGCATCAGCGGAAATTTGTGTGACCTTTGAATCAGCATTTACGCTCACTTCATGGGTTTTAAGACAGCTGCAGAGAGACCGATAGTCTTAACTTGCATTAGGCGGCTATTACACTATAAAAGTTCTTTTACAAATATCTTTTATGAACGATATTTTAAAAGAGTGTAAAAGTCGCTAAAAAGACAATGGAGACGTCAAAGAAAAAAGTTTCGTGAATAACATTCATCGATACACTAAATTTTCCATTTTTCAAAGAGTGTAATAGGTAGTTGCAGGCATTTTTGGAAGTTCCACTGTTTCCTCATTCGTGAATTCTCTCAAAAGTCTAATAAACAGAAATGGAAATTTCTTCGAAGAAGATAACTCCATGCACCATCAAGCCTTTCAGTCCATCTTGTTTCAATCCATCTCTTCAAGCGTTCCCCCTTTGTTGAACTATCCATATTTTCGACAAAATGTCGATTCTCTCTCATAACAAATATTACATATTCACAAAAAAAAATAATATTCGATAAATATGGGAAATTGAATAAAATATTTTTCCATGGTCATTTGATTGTCTCCCGTTTCTAACCGACTTTGCACCCAAAAATAAATGTCTGACGCAAATTATTATATTTTGGGGGTATTTTGAGCACAAGCACAACCAAACCACTTCCCACTCCCTGACCCTAGTTTTCCTACCACCTAAACCTACCAGGACTGTGCTTTTCTTTCAAAGGGCTATCATCCAAACCAAACTAAAGTAGATATCTTAGAAAAAGAAAAACTTTCCTTCTTATGATAATCATTAACTGCGTACACTTCGTGGTCTATCACCGTATGTACCATATGTACAATACTTCTGAATAATAATGTACAATATAAACCCATATTCAAGATTTTATTTTACTTATAAATGTATGAATACCTGTTCTGACAAGCAGGAGGACGTGGCCTCCGTGGCGCAATTGGCTAGCGCGTTCGGCTGTTAACCGAAAGGTTGGTGGTTCGAGCCCACCCGGGGGCGTTTTTTTTCGTTTTTTTTTTCATTTGTAGTCGTATAGTCGTAAACAACTTTGTCTCTACAGCCAATATTCAACAGTTGACCGTATATTTTGCCACTGGCTGGTGCTGTATTGAATATCTTTGCTCCTACTCTTCAGCTTTTTTAACATGAAAATGTTTATTAGCGATCAGGCAAGTAACATGGTTCTAAAGGAGATTCGCTAGCATGTACGAGAATGAGACATATGGATGGAG
Organism: Chloromyia formosa; assembly: GCA_964017055.1. Lineage (NCBI taxonomy): Eukaryota > Metazoa > Arthropoda > Insecta > Diptera > Stratiomyidae > Chloromyia > Chloromyia formosa. The sequence continues at coordinate 89,791,467 of OZ024816.1, forward strand.
TAGTAGGGGCAAAGATTAACCATAAGGAAGATACCCTACTTCATACAAATTAACGCAACTATGGCTAGTAGTTGCATACGTGTTGGTTCTCATATGCATACACGAAGGGGTAATGCCAATGCCAACTGACAAGCATGTTACTGACATATTGAAACTTTATAGGCAGACTGAAGTGTTGCCGTCTCTATCTCTCTTAAGGGAATTTACCTTTGAATTATTGGCAAAGATTAAACATGAGTGCATCCCGTTCTAAAAATTAAATCGTACTAACTGAGGTATCTTACGATTAGTAATGTTTAATCTTTGGTAGGGGTGTGTTTGGGGTAAGTAATTGAAGTGGTGTAGTGTGTTTGAGGGGTGTTGTGGAGGGAAGGGGGATGAAATTAGATAATACAGTCAAATGTGTGATATGTATTCTGTGTAACACTATTGTCCGTGATTGCAATAATGGTTTAATAATTATGGGTGATGGTGGGTGGATGTTAGTGGCCGAATATCATGAGGCGAATGCACTAGACTACCGTTGATGGCATTCTGAGTCTTTTGGTTAGGACGAAAGGACATTGGCAATGAAGTGATATGTAGGCAAGATGCGTATCATATAACTGGGGGTGATGAAGCAAATGAATTAGACTACAGTTGATGACATTTCAAGCTCTTTGGTCAGAAGAAAAGGACATTCTTGTGTATGAAATGAAACCACGCCAATATGGGTATCTTCTGATTAGGGTGATGGGACCAATGCACTGAATTACTGTTGAGGGCATTTTGATTTCCTTATAGACATGAAGTGAAATCTAGCCACGTATGTTAACAGTACATTAACATTGTCTTAACAGTGTGTTAACGGTGAGTAACGGCCAGCGGCTCAGTGCGTAGAGGCACCAGTCTCATGTCTGACTACCGGCGTTTCGAGTTTGAATCCCGTCCACGACGCCGTTCGTGGCCATGGATGTGTGTGTTGTCTTCCCCTGTGGTGCGGAGCGTAATAATAAGCGGCAGCATTTCCCGACTTGTTGCAGTTAGGCGGCTAAATGGGGGAACCGGATGTGCATACTGTCAACTGCATTCTCCGAAACTAGTTTATGCCAACGAAACGTCAACTGGGCCACACTAAATAATTGACGCGCTATCTCTTACAAGGGCGTAGGGCTATTCAGTATGTTAACAGTGCATTAACAGTATGTTAACAGTGCATTACAAGTAAGTCAACAGTACATTAACAGTGCATTAACAGTATGTTAAGAGTATATTAACGGTACATTAACAGTATGTCGACAGTACATTAACAGTACGTTAACAGTGCATTAACAGTATATCAACTATATATTAACTGCACTGTTAACAGTATGTTAATATTACATTAACAGTTTTTTGACAGTAGATTAACGTTGCATTACCGCTATGTTAATAGTTCATTAACAGTGCATCAACATTATTTTAACATTATGTTAACAGTCCATTAAGGCTGCGCGCACGTTGGCACACGTTCGCGTGTCGCGTTCACGTGTTTTATGTCAAACGGTTTGAGTCTATGGTTTCCAACCAAAGACGCGAATCTTTCAATATGACAAATACTCGGCTATTGTCGTATCAACAAATTGAGTTCATTATTGTGCTTTAAAAAGGATAATTAGGTAAGAATTGAGTGGCAAAACAAATGACTGGGGAGTAGTAGAATGTGCATAAGCACATGTTTCATACTAAATTACTGGCGTTAACACACAATAATGAATCCAATTTGATGATACGACAACAGCCGAGCATTTGTCAAATTGACAGATTCATCGACTCAAACCGTTTAACATAAAACACGTGAACGCGACGCGCGAACGTATCCCAACGTGCGCGCAGCCTAACACTATGTCAAGAGAACAATAACAAAACAATGCATTAACGGTATGTCAAGAGTACGTAACCAGTGCATTAACAGTCTGTTAACAGTGCATTACCATGTTAACACTGCATTAACAATACGTGCATAAGCAACATAATTACCAGCAAAATGTAAAATATTTTGATGCTTTCACGATTCCCAGCTACAATGCTACAATTATTCCCTCACGAGCAAGCTCATCTGCTCTGCAGTTGCCTGCAAAACCACTGTAACGCGGTATCCAATAAAGTGTAATGTTGGGAAATCCGCCCATTACCGCAAGGGCTGAGTGACAAACCGAAACCTCTGCCTGGAGGACGCTGCAAAAGTCAGGAAGACGGAACGATAGATTAATAATACGCCCTTCCGGGTAAATTCCGATTCCAATCCCATCGTACGACTTATTGTTAGAGCCGTCCGTGTGGATGACCATGGAGTCAGACATTATCAGCCCAACGATTCCCAGAATGAATAAGGCTGGTATAGTTCCGATCAAAAACGTGTTTCAGGGACGGGTAATCACTCTCCAAATATAAATACAGGTTGCGCAGAATAGATGTGTGCACAGTGCTCTGCGCACGCTACTGGGCATAGTTTCACGGAGGCATAAAGCCGTGTTGGTCGCCAGTTGTTGGCCGAAAATATTCAACGGGAGCAAGTTAAGCAGCATGTCCAACCCGGCTGACGGAGTGTTTCTAAACGCGGGTTGCAGTAGACAGTTACTCTGAGTGCCATCCACCACACACTTGTAAACTAATCTCTTTTCCAGATCCAGGAGTGATTTATTGACGACCAGATTCCAAAGAAGTGGAAACAATATATGGCCGTAGGGAGTCCTCCTACAAAAGCGGTTACTTACATATGATGTGCCCAGAGTGGCGCAAATAAGCCTCGATAGTAGCAACTTATTTATAAGTTTACAGCGCGGCTCACCGACGTGTAGGCTCAAGAGTGCCTCAACAATCACGGTGGATCGGTCATTGTTGAACGCGCTCTGGATATCCAGGAAGACTGCCGTGGTGAATTCCTTGTGATCCACTGATATGCCCTCTCCCGTGAGCGAGCTTTAGAGGGAGTTACGTGCTTCCCAGAACATTTTTCTGACTTCTTTCAGATTAACATGCATCTGAATTCCTAAATATGATATTTGCAACGTTTAGGCAACGTTTAAGATCCAGAACGAACTTAATGATCGCAACAGATGATTGAACTAAACGATTCGCGACCACGCGCAATCACGTCAACTTCAAACAATGTGCGGAAGAAAATCCTCCTCATTTCCACCGCGTTTCGCGCTTTATTCGACATGTGGGTAAAGCTTACGAGGTCGGAGCGGTCCGATAAGTACTTAGCCTACAAAAGAAAAACGAAAATGTTGGAAAAGTGGCGATTTATAATATTTCTCAACATAGTCTCCTTTTAGCTCGATACACTTGACCCAGCGATGCTCCAACTTCTTTAACACGTCAGAAAAACACGTTTTCTCGAGGTCTGCAAAGTAGGCCTCCGTGGCGGCGGATGTCTTTGTCATTCGACTCAAATTTCTGTTCGGCGAGCGATTTTTTTCAAGTTTGGAAACAAAAACAAGTCGCAAGGGGCCAAATCTGGAGAATACGGTGGATGGGACAGCAGTTCATACCCCAGTTCGACCAATTTGGCCGTGGCGACGGCGGAGATGTGGGCCGGTGCGTTGTCATGGTGGAAGAGCATTTTTTTCTTCGCCAAACGGGGCCGTTTTTTCTGCAATTCGGCGTCGAATCGGCCCAATAATTCGGCATAGTAGAACTCTGTGACCGTTTTGCCCTTCTCCATGTAGTCGATGTAGATCACATCTTGTGAATTCCAGAAAATGGTGGCCATCACCTTTCCGGCCGATAGGACAGTCTTCGCCTTCTTCGGAGCACGTTCGCTGGGTGAAGTGAAGTCCACTGTTTCGACTGTTCCTTGGTCTCTGGTGTATACCAGTGGATCCATGTTTCGTCGACGGTCACGAGACGACACAGAAACTTCTTCGGATTGTGCTTAGGCAGCGTCAATCACTGCTCTGAAGTGGTCTCATGGTTGCCCTTGTTGTCCGGAGTGAGCAAACGCGGCACCTATCGCGCCGAAAGCTTTCTCATGCCCAAAATTTCATGCAGTATATGACCCACGCGGTCTTTTGAGATGCCTACTGTCTCAGCTATCTCGCGCACCTTCAATCGGCAGTCTGCCAATACGAGATCATGGATTTTTGTCACGTTATTCTCCGTGGTAGCCGTTTTTGGTGCACCTGGGCGTGGCTCATCAAAAACCGACGTGCGACCACGTTGAAACTCGTTAAACCAATTTTTGACGATCGCCATCGAAGGAAAAGAGTCACCGTACACAGAATCCAAGCGCTCTTTGATTTCGCGATTTCCCTTCCAAAAACAAAAATCGAATCACCGACCGATATTGCTCTTTTTCCAGTTTTCTAAAATCCGCGGACACGCCCGCTTCCACACGCGGTCAAAACAAAACTACGAGTCCAATTCGACTGAACGAGAATGTACTACACGATAGTGAGTGCATTCACGACGCTCGTTTTATCCGGATCGCTACGGAGCGCTCCGTAGCGCTACAACCCCTCCCGGTCGTGATTGCAACCGCTCCTTCCATCCGCTCCGGAGCGGTTACTTCCCCTTGGTAGCAGAAATTTTTTACGCTCTCTGGGCATGTAGCGCTACATTTGACAATTCGCAGCTGTGTACATCAAAAACGCAAATAGAATCCCCGTCTATGTAAATTCACTGTCTTCTCGTCTTCGATTTGATATTTCCTTGTTTCTTGATGTGCCAAAGAAATGTTTTGCGATGGAAAATTGGCAATTGCCAAATATTTGCGTTGTCATCTGTTTGTCAGACATTTCATATGTAGCGGTTCAATCACGAAAGAAATGTTGACAGGTAGCGTCTCCTCAAATGTGTAGTGGAGGGGATGTAGCGTTCTGTAGCGAAAATTTTTCACATGAATGCAGGCATTGAGTTTCTCTTGCGATAGTGGCGCCATCGGGCGGTGAGGCTAAGTACTTATCGGACCGCCCTCGTAAGTCACTCTCAATGGAAAACGAAGCCTAATGGTCGCCACACACTAACGCGCAGAACCACAACCAAACCTCCATCGAACCATCAATTTCATACAACGGTGGAAATGAGGAGATTTTTTTTCCGCCCATTCTATGAAATTATGGGTTCGATGGAAGTTCGGTCGTGGTTATGTGTGATCATGTGTGGCGATCTTAAGGTTCGAAATTGGATCGCTCACGAGTGTAAATTTGATTTACGAGTGATTCTCATAGTTTAAATTCGATCTCGATCGGATAAATCGCGAATTGAAATTATATTAAATCCAGCTCTAAATTGACAGAATTCACTCTCAAGCTTAGTTTTCCTCTTGGCACCCTCTTCGACGCCCTTTCAGAGTCGGCCCTCCAGGCAGCCGCCTGTTTTACCTTAGCATTTGACCGGCCCTGTAGGTACTGCATCAAATACAACGGTAGTTTCGACCTTGACCCTTTGTAGTGAAAACGTGTCAAACAATGTGTCAAAAACTTTGACAAATTAATAATAAACATTTTCATGTGTAGCATTACGCTCAAAGCTCCGAATTTTTTTTTTTTTTTTCCAAGATTATATTTACCTTTTTCAGGACAATAAATGAAGAGTATAGGACTTACAACTATTTACAATTTTATTATAATTTTTCAATAATTAGTTAATTGACCTCGTTCATTTTCAATTTCTTTATTAAGGCATTGTTTTTTATTATGACCGAAAATTACAATATTATGACGAAAATGTTGAGGAACGTGTGAACATGCCTCCATACTGGATATCCATATGAATTTTGTTGTCTTGCACAATTTGGATTTATGCGATTTTAGCGAAGAACCACGGAAACAGTCAATTACCGTCATAACACTTATCATCCGCATAAAGCTAACCTATTCGGCAACGCTCTAGTTCGAACAAAAGATACTTATCCTTAAATTGTGCTTATTGTCTTTGCTAAGTTAACTTAACTATTATTACTCTTATTACTCACCACTCATGTTATAGCGTCGATCGCTCCGCAGCCTGTCAATTTCAATTTGTGGCGCTGTAACTGCCAATGAGTTGAACACCTCGATGCGGGCCAACTGTCGATCCGTGCTCAAATGGAAAAGTTCACCATTCTGGCAATTCACCTGAAGTGGAACCGACAGAGAAAAAATGAAGTTTATTGTGAAAAGTCAATTACATCGTAAGCGCGACCTCCTACAAGAAGTCGACGAACAGATTATCATGTGCTTTGATTTTGCACACATTAGAGGTTCAATTAAATACTCGCAAAAAATGAAAGTTACAATCTGTATCGAAGTATGCGTACAATACACTCTTGTGCAAACGGTCACTTTGCGTGAAACAATGCCTCCGCAATGCAACTTTAATTACATAAAATACGAATACGCGAATGTTAATTAATTATTGTGCTTCGTGTTCATAAAATTCACGCCAAGTCGTTCAATAAAGCGTGAACAATGTACATAAGCTATGCAATGAATAGGTTGCAAACGTACTGACGTCATGTAACGCGACCGTTACGATTTCAGTTACCTCGGGACACTTTCCTTTGCACAGTTGTACGCCGCAGCTCACGTGTAAACGTTCACGATCCGGGAATTTGAAGGCGGGAAAAGTAGCGGTGAAAAGTTGCTCGACCAAATCCTCATCGTGCGGTTTTGACCAACCGTCCTCTGTGGGTCGATAACGAGCACGTAAAGCAGGCATTACCTGGAATAAAAAATTTAAATAAGCGGAAAATTAACTAGAATTGTCGGAAGAGATACAAGTTGAGATGTTATTTTGGAGAATTGTTACTGCGGATGATACGGAAGAAAGAAGACCCAAATAGCATGCATGATCAAAATAGTGAAGATATAAGAAGCCGATTGGCTTTAGCTAACCCAAAACGTTGTGGTAACTGATTTTAAGGACTCCAGCCATCTAAACCCTGCCTTGTACATACGGTGACACTAGCAAAAATTGGGGGACCTCCCATCGAAGACGCTTGTAATTTTTTCAACAGCTAACCGTATTGACATTTTGGATTGTACATAATTGTGTGTGACCGGTAAATTTAACACATATTTCAAATAACTCTTTACAAATAGATTCAGACCACGCATTATACCTCCTATTAGACCAGTCAGTACGCCACGGGTCAGACCACTTACAAGAACAGCCATTAAACCACCCATTAAGCTTGTCTAACGTGGTTTAAAAAGTGGTCTAATGTATGGTCTAATGCGTGGTGTAATGCATGGTCTAAACGCTGGTCGAATGCGTGGTCTAATAAGTAATAAGGGTGGTGCATGGCATACACCTCCTATCCATGTAGCCGTCTTTTACTGACAAACTTGGAACGCCGTGGAAGTTCTAATAGTACCCCCAAGTAGTTTATAATTTATTAAACCACTAGGAAAATGAATCCCTGGTCTTCAGATGAAAGCATCGTTGAGTGGCAACTGAGACCTCACAGCTACCGAGAGACAGATTTTTGGGCTAGTCGTTCCTATGACAGCTATACGACGTAGTGGTCCGATTCCATTGGTTTCGACATATTTACAGCGTACAATAGAAATAGAAAGAAGGCTTCAGCTCGATAGCTTTAAAACTGAGGGACTAGTTTGCATAGAACCAGACGGACTTAATCGACTCGTCTCATCATACTGACCAAAAATATACAGTTTATATGGTCGAAGATGCTTCCTTCTGTGCGTTGCAAACTTCATGACAAAGTTAAAACACACTATCACATCCGTGAAGGGTATAAAAACCATGCAAAAAAATACATTGTCATATATGTATATCTGAATTACATAAATAAAAAAAATTTTAGATATTAAATTACAGACACACTACTATCTCAAAAATGTATATACTTAAATTTCTAATAGTATTGATTATCACTGGTTATAGGCTGTGCCTGCCAACCGTCTCGACGAGAGTTTACGCGCAGTTTCTGGGTGACCCAAACATGGCGGGACAAAAACAAAATTAATCAATCAATCAATTAATCTGATAGGTGATCTAATGTGTGGTCTAACAGCTGGGTGCGGTCTAACGTGTAAAAAGCCAATTACAAATTCTACAATTTATTAAAATTTAACAACAATGTAAAATGTCAGATAGTTGCAAATCTGCAGGGGGTTTATTATATAGTATTTACCTTAAATAGAATTTGTTCTCCACTGTTGTAGTTGTCTAAGATTTGTCGACAATTCTAATGCAGAGACACGAGATGAATTGCTTTACCTAGTTTTATGATTCTATGCAGAAAAATGTGTCATCACCTCTGGTGATCAAATGCTTTTGTGGTGTCCTGCCATTGATGGATTCAGTTGGTATGGAGAGACTCCTATTATTTCGCCGTACAAATAAGTACCTCTAATTAGAAGTTCATGCACAATAGAAACATCTACCACCAGTGCTAATTAATTTACTCGTATTGTCAAGTTCAACGGCAACGGATTTACCCATATAGGTGTAGCTGTATCTTTCTAAATTGAATTGAAATGTCTTTGCCCTTACGTGCCATATACATAGATTTTACCGTTTACAATGCCATTTTGCATTGTTGTTTTGTTATATGCGTCTACTACAATTGCCAAGTGTCTTCTTCTTGAACAATTATTCCGTTGGAATTCTTCCCAGTATAGATTTTCTAAGTACTACTACCTTTAGTATGACTGCAGTACATTTTCCGTTAAAAGTGAAAAGTATAGCATCTACGTGCATAAATACGTTAGCAGTATATCTCCCGTTGTAAACACAATTTGCAATGAATGACGACTACATGACTGTATCTGGAACTCTGTGCATTTTGTGCCCATTGAAGTAATGAAAACTATGGACGGAAATGATATTTCTTAAAGACAATACCATGGCTAAGTTTTAACACCTGACGCGAAGATGTAGCAGAATGACCGTAGCAAAGACAGTAGGTATAGTATGATTATGGTTGTAACAGCTTTTTTTTCGCTATACACAATCTGTGTGAAGGGACTGTTAAGACGATAATTTTTTAAGTGATTGCATACAAGCGGTTAATTAAATCTGCAATATACGAGTATGTAGTTAGTTTTGAAAGAAAGAGTTGCCAGGTTTTATGGTTTAGAAAATAGATGAACGACATTTTTTCCGTCATTTAATCCGTTGTTGACAATGTTGTTATCTTCAATTATAAATGATCATCTCATAAAAATAAATGTGGAGAACGGGTAACTGCAACCTCCTCGGTCAACGAAATTTATTGCACTTACCCGTTTGTTTTTTCACTTATCAGTTGGAAAGTCGAGAACGGGTAATTGCAATCGCCTCTGGTCACGAAACTGAAGTTGCACTCATCCGTTTTTCATACAGTGCTGGAAAAGGTGCTAGAACTATTTTATTGCCTTTTTCGTAAAAAATTCTTCAAAGTAGTTAGAGTGATGGTGTTTTATTGGCTCAGATTATAACAAAGTATGTGTACCCTGTCTAGAAATAGTGAAAAGTTTTGAAAGATGTTCGCTCATTTGGTGATAATAGCGTAATAAGCAGAAAAGTGCAGTTTGGGTGAAAAAATAGGCAGTTAGTACGGAAAACAAAAGCAACATTTTCATTTTGGCGCGAAAAAATCTAAATCTTTGTAAAATAAGTGAAAGAATGGATGTTGCGCAGTTTACTGCGAAATGGTACTCGAAGAAGTTCCGCGAAATGGGCGCCACCGATCGGAAGAAAGGCTTTGAACGATCAAGAAAAAAACGACCCCAGTTGACCCCATAACCTTCTTACCGTTATATAGCCATCCGAACTGATTCAAAACTTCATCTGGCCTTAGGAACGATATAGTTTTAGCAACGGGTATGCAAATCTCAACAAGTATAATGAGCTAGTTTACGTACTTGGAAGTCAGACTTTCTGTTAAAACATTAGGATAAAACGTTTGAAATGGGCTCAGAAGCATGTCACATAGATTTAGAAGATGGAGAACACTGCAATAATTCCGAGATAGTTGATATCTAAGCAACACGTTGGCGACGGAAGATTTTGTGTCCGGCGAAAAGGAAAGTCAATGGCTGTGAATGCCTAACGCACAAGGCTCCAATTCATTTCCCAGTATTTGCAAGTAAACTGATGCTGCTACTTTTGAGCTGGGAAAACACCACCTTCGTGACCGAAAAAAAAATCCCCATAACTTAAAACCTTCAGATTTCGGAGAGAGTCTTCGAAGGTTCAAAAATCCAAAATATTGCTTTTGTTTTTCGCACTAACTTTTTCCTATTTTTTCTCCCAAACCGCACTTTCCTGCTTATTACGTTATTATCACCAACTAAGTGAACTTCTTTCAAAACTTTTCACTATTTCTAGACAGGATACACATAATTTGTTATAACCTGGGCCAATAAAACACCGTAACTCTAACTACTTCGAAGAATTTTTACGAGAAAGGGAATACAATAGTTTTAGCAATTTTTTTTCCAGCACTGTACATACTCGTAGAAGGTATTCCTAATTTTGAACAGATATGCAATATGAGTTTATTATTTAAAGAAGTCTTTTACTGAAGCTTGTACAAAACTTCGTTGCATAGTGAATAGCACTTTTTCGACGTCATCCACAGAGTCGACGAGTTGGCCATTTTGTTGCAAATATACGTACAGTGTCCAATCCATTTAAAGCATTTATCCTACTGACAGGGTCTTGATTCAATAAAAAAAATCAACATCTTCACTTATTTCGGAGCAGTTTTGAAAGGAAATTAATTCTATAATTTCTTTCGTTGTCGTCCATATCTCCGAAACATGCTTCATTTTTATCCTCCCCCTCCTCCCGTCTGATTTTAGTTGGTATTTCAATGTCATCACCTTCCATCGAAACGTCATCTTGTTGAGCTTGAGCCTCATTTCCTTGTTGTGAAAATTTGACCTTTCGAAAACAGTTCGAAATAACCCCATTTTAGTACATGTGTGCTATGTGGTAACTGCAGGATCAGCCCTTATACCCAACACAAACTTGGTTTATGGTACTGTGCGTTCATCATTACATGCTTTCCAAAAAGAAATGTGTCCGCACTTTTATTAGACGCATGCCTTTTGAGAGCTGAAAGTTGCAATGTGGACATATTCCTAGTTACGTAACAAAGTCGGGTTCCCTCCGAACTCGATTCCTGGATCCGCCAGTGGGTGGTATCTACCTAGTTGAAAGGTCTCATCAATTCCTTTGATTGTCGCAGTCGTGTCAGGTTGTCCCAGTAGTGCTGTTGTATCTGTTTCGACCAATCCGTTATGATTGCCCTAGCTGAAGCTAAGCCCAGATCACAAAAGGGTTCCGAACCGGGAAAATTTTATAATAAGCTTTGCCTTGCAAATGTGTGCCCATATAGGTATATTGAGTCCAAAAACACCAACTTCCTATTAAGTTTTAAACCTATCGGTGTACATGACACACCTGGGGTCTGAACAGAGGTTGCCCTTTTCCATTTCCGAGCGATATGGGATGAGGGCTATGAATGTTACCGAAGCATAGCTCCGTGGTAATCCAATCTGATCTTAGGCAGATCTGTATGCCAGGAATTTGTTTCAGAATAGTCATGTGACCAATATCACTACTGTATATCATACATCGGAGTTGTAGATGTATCCTAAGAGCATTGAGAGCTACTGTTTCTTTCTTACTAGATATAGCTTTGGAAAATAAACAACCGGTTTGAAGTTCTAAGGAAAGTATTAAAATAGGGTTCAAAATTCAGGGATTTTCACCTACCAATCTATAAAAGAGATTAAAATTATTTCCAGATATTTCATAATTATTTCCTCTAAAGCCAAAGAATTGACTTAATTTTACTGAGCTATAGAGGGTGTCCTGCGTTAGGTGCGCACATGGCATCCTTGTTGTAAAATGTGATTTTGACACTTGTTACAACAACAATGTCATGTGCGCGCAGCGGTAGCTGCCCTGCCTACCACACAATATGCGGCCGGCCTTAATGTGAATGTGCACATACGCGTACGCTGTCAAGCAAGCAAATACTCTACATCTACAGGCATAAAGAGAACAAAGCATTTTTTTTTAAATAGGCCATTCAACTTAAACACGACCTAGGTGTTTGATGTTTTTATGGACTTTAATTATTCAACTCACATGTCGAATTTAATGGAATGAACAGCAATGATAATGCTTGCGACAACAAGTGGAAAAAAGATGTTAAAAGCAAAGCTGAAAAGCAAAATATGTACTAAATATAAAGACGTTTGTTAAACTATGAATTAACCAGGTTGGTACCACTTTTAAATTGATCGTTCATTTTCATAAGAATGTTTCGATACGCTCGTCTCTTGCATTTGTGTTCCAGTGTTTGAATTAGAGGTCAAAATTAACATATTTTTGCGTGGTTGGCTGATTTTTGCCACTTACTCAAGTGAAAAACTGACATATTTTCACTAGAAAATGGTTACACATTTTTACCTAATTACCCAGGAATCTTATTGAAGATGAAGATAATAGAGAATACCCATCTTAAATAACAAAATAAAAATAAACAAATCGCGAAAATAAGTAAGCTTCAGGCACTAATCTATACTTACGAAACTCGGTTAGGATCCCCACTCTATGTATACGGATACGGAGATATTTTAACATATTTTCCGGGCGTTGGTTACCTACTGCACACAATAAGTTGCGATAGCCATCGTAATTTTTGGCCCGTCAAATTGTAAATGCATATTATCGATTTGCAAGAAGCCGTCATATGACGATAGGATCAAGAATTGCTAATGGTACAGGTGCTGGTACAGTGGAGGCTACCAAGAGAATTTCTTTACCTATGGAGGCTTCGTCATTGTCTTCCAGCCAGAAGTACAAGCCATCGGGACTTGTTCGAACCTATGCCTGAAAGTCGAATACCTGAGCACGAATATAGATATATTTACTGACAAGCAACTATGGTCAGTCACATCAAGCTAGTGCATAACAACCGACCAAAAAAGTAGGCTCCTCAAACAGGGTAGCACGTCGGCATTTCTGGGAATAAACAAGCTGACAAACTGACCTCGGAAACACCCTTTTGTGAACCTGAGCTCTTTTGTGGGACTCCACCATGTTCCGTAAGTGAATGCATCAGAGACTGAAGCAATCGTCCAATTGAGGAATCACCCAAGTCTGATGCAAGCCAGGATGTTTATTCCAGGTTACTCGCGTAAGAGATCATATACTCGTAGATCATATGAATTTTTTAAAAAATATACCGTAATAGGGTCAGACACTCCTGCCTAAGAGACCACCTTAAAATCATGGGTATAGTTTCAGACACTAGCTGTCGTTTTGTGCATAGACGATGATGAACCCTTTCTGCACATCTTTTGTGAATATGAAGCACCGGCCCGATGCCACCGAGTATACCTTGGCATCGCCTTCCCTGAAACAAATGATATCCCGCTTACGTTTTGTCTATTATGCGCGTTCTGCCCAAACTATTGGCCTCATCGCACAGACTCTGAAAATACAATACTGAACTAGACAGTTGCTTTCACCCAAAGAAGCTACGTACCAAATTTATTTGAGGAAATGTACGTAACTACGAGGTTTCTTATAAAAGATTAAGGACCGTTTTCTCAATGTCTGTTTAATCTGCCAGTTAGCTATCCGGAACACTATATTAAACCTTGGCGTATGCAACGCTCAAAATACGATAATGCAGTAGAAAATCAGCTGATTTTCTTGGCGGAATTCTCCTGCCTCTTCTATTATATTCAACATCTGTACCGCTCAGCATTAATTCGCAGCTGAGTTGGTTTCAAATCCTCTTCCATCGAATAAATTTCCAGAACTCTGTTCTTGGTGACCAGTTTAGTTATATCATTTGAATTTTCAGACGCCAACAGTTCTAGCTGTTAGCAGCCCGTATCAGTTGTTTGGAATTATCTTCCGATAATTTTTTTACTGGAGGATGGGTGCCCTCTAGTGTTTATGTATAGGATAAACTTTAACCAGACATTGTGAGACGAGAAACTCTTTAGGTAAGTCTTTAATAAAAAAAACTGTCACCGGACTGTGCATTGAGCCAGCGTAAGGAAACTATGTATATATCGAATTTGATTAAGGTCGAAACACGTAAAGCGCCTGGATATACGAACATACATCATGTATCGGACTACATGCCTGTATTTAATCCAATCTATCAATTTATTCCAGTCGTCGAGCTTGAAAGTACCTGCGGGACCTTGAGAACACGACACTCATCCTAAACTAAATAAATATATGTATATTCGCAATGTTTTTCAATTACATAAAACACTGAAAACTCATGGGAAAGAAATTAACCTTACAAACAAAGTAAACAATCTCCATAATGGCCTAAAAAAATGCGGACATCTCTAAACCAAAATGTCACACAAAAACAGATGGCGCAAAATCCATAGGCCACTTGATGCAATATCGATAAATTGACATTTACTGGTATCTAATCCACGCCTGGAAGCATTTTAACATTTCCTAAAAATTGCTAATAAAATTTCAATCAAAATCAAATCAGTATGCATCCAACGATGTCGTCGCAATCCTATTAGTGCTAATAAATATTAAATCGTCGCCGGGAGCGCTATTTTATGTAACGATTTTTGCAAAATTAATTCATAACCAACCGCCGAATATTGCAAACTTTGCATTGTGCATATTACATATGTATGTAGTTATAAACTCCCTTCCTCGACTTAAAACACCCGCAGCATTATTAACCAGGTGGTATATGCATGCCGGTAACCTGGCCTCAATCTTTAATTTTTGCTGGTCCATCTTGCTAACGGCAACATACTTACTATTGTTGACTTTAATAACATCTTTAGCTTACATCATGGTCATCGCACGAGTTCGCCATAATGAGTTCAAATACACATGATCTTATTAATATAATTCACACCGAAAATGCTACAAATTGAGTCTAGATGTTTACTACGAAAACATACAAAGATACGTAAGTAGTTTCGCCTGAAATCTTCCCTGGACTTGACTATGAAAAAAAAAAAATAAAAAAATGGAAAATAAAACAGAAACAGACAATAGAAAGAATCTCTTTCATGTGAACTTTTCATAAAAAAATGTTAAATTATGCGAACTCGCATGTATCACGGTTAGCCGTGTAAATACAAAGAAAGATACAAGCTTCCTTAGAAAATGAAAGTAAAAGACGATGGACGTCAGGTTTGTATAGGTGTGATCGTTGTTTTATGTGCCAAAATGATTTAATGATATTTAAATGGGTGTAAGTTCAGCGCTTTTTTAATTTTATATTGTTACGCTTTCTTCTCAATACGTTGGATCATCGTGTGGGCTTCTAGATGCGCCACAACAGCAAGCAAAAGCAACGCTGCATAAAGCAAGTTACTAGTGGCAAATATTCATCATTAACAATAATTGTACACAGCAATTATGTAATGTCTTTTCTTAAAAATTATATTACTTCTTCTCTTGATGGTGACTATCCGATTATCATACTGGGAATATTAAGCTCTTTTTAGGTGCCTAATATGGTTCCAACTGAGGGTGGCATATATAGCAGCTATAGATGAGTACTCTACTTTTGTAAACCACGGTTAGATAACAAGAGCGTTATTTAATTCTTGTTTGTTTAAAGAAGATTCACCAAACATATAAGGGTACTTGGAAATAACTGCAAATGACATCCAAGCTAATAACAGCCAATTTACGGCGTTTCGTTAATATAAGTTGAAGATGAATTCGTTAAATTTGACAGAAATGGTTGGGCGTGTTAGGTAAATGTTTTGCCGTATTATGAGATGATTTTTTGAACTTCAAAACGAAATTCGAGATGGGAAGAGTTTCAAAACACATTTATTTATTAATTTGATCTGATAACAATGTAGGTTAAGAGGACATAGCCAGGGATCTGGAATACTTTTTACTTTCGGTGTACCTGTCATACTACTTTGCTTTAACCCCTACAGTGGGGCATAGCGAGTCAATTACTCCTGCGCGCCATTGTACTCCGTTCTGGGCAATGCGGCGCAACTCCCCAAACGACTTACCCAGCGCCTTACACTTCTTCGCCACAGATCGACGCCATGTGATTTTAGGACCCCTCTTGGTCGGCCTTAGTTGAAAATTGGAGTCATTCTTCCGCAATGTGTGACCTATCCACTGCCATTTTCGCCTGTGTATCAATTCATCGATTGGCATCTGACTCGTGCGCCGACTTAGCTCTTCATTTGATATTGTTTCGGGCCAGAAAATCCTTAGAATTCGATGAAGACATGAGTTGACGAAAACTTGCAGCTTTCTAGTCACTTTACGGAAACTTTCCATGTACTGCTCCCATACAAAAGCACAGACAATACCAGGCAGCGAAACAGGCCTAGCTTGGTCTTGATGCTGAGATAACTGCTAAGATTTTGGACAGCATGCCGTATGCGCATTTAACCTGGTTGATATGACGTGCGATGTGCTGCTCCGTAGCACCATTTTCGGCGACGACGCTACCCAGGTAGACGAAGTTGTCCACCTTCTCCATAGGCTGCCCATTAATATTGATGTAGGATTTTCTATTCCCAATGGCGAGCTAAGAACCTTGCTTGTTAATTGACTTGACCCCTCCAC
The DNA here is from genome assembly GCA_964017055.1 of Chloromyia formosa. Classification (NCBI taxonomy): domain Eukaryota; kingdom Metazoa; phylum Arthropoda; class Insecta; order Diptera; family Stratiomyidae; genus Chloromyia; species Chloromyia formosa. The sequence continues at coordinate 89,807,991 of OZ024816.1, forward strand.
TTGCAGAAGCGCGTCTACATCTATGCCTTGTTAACGTTTCGACAACATATCTACTCTTCGGAAGTGCAGTTGCTAGCACCTCCTATCCGCGCCATCTTTATACTGACAAGCTCGAAGCACTGTGAGCGTTCTATTAGTACCCACAGGCAGTTTATGATCGCGCCGAAATTTGAACTCCGAGCTCTAAATTAGTATCGTAGAGCAGTGATCGAACGACCACGGCCACCGAGCGCGACGACGAAGAACCTTATTAATCTTTAACTTTAATCTTTAACTGCGGACAGAACCATGATTTTGAGGGAAAGTAGGCATATGTCATCAACGTAGCCAAGATGTTAAAGTCCATTCCTCTGTCTAGTCCGGATAGGGCTGCATACAACACATCGCCGATCACTATGAGGAATAGGATCGGTGAGAGGATACACCCCTGCCGAACTCCACCGCGAATCTCAAAGTCTCCCAACACCTTACCTTTATGCATGAAAATCAAGTGAAGCGGAGGATCGTACTCAGCTCATTGCTCGATGATGATTTGCAAGGTGTCAATATGATCGACACAGGAGAATCCGGATCGAAAGCCTGCTCTTCATCAATTGTGCTTTTTAAGTGGGCCTTTAGTCTTTCCAGAATGATTATCTTGGCAACGGCAGGAAGCACACAAATGTCTCTCCAATTACAGTCAGTAAGGCTACCTTTCTTCGGAAGTTTGAAGATCAAGCCTGCCTTCCAGGTCTACCTATATATATTCTACACTTTATCAACAAGTGGGTGCAGCAAATCGGCAGCTACGCTTGGCGCTGCTTGATAAAGTTTGGCAGGGATACCCTCGAGTCCGGCGGCCTTTCCTCGTTTTAGTGCAATAGTTGCAGTGACTATTTACTCATTAGATTATGAGGTGACACGGTTAAAGATCGCCGCGAAGTGGTCTTTCCACCGCCTCATTTGATCTTCCTCCAAGATAAGTAGCTTTCCATCACTATCCTTCACTGGATGGCAGGAGTTACGACCACCTGTAAACTCATTGATGATTTTGTGCTCTGCGCCGATCAACAGAGTACCAACTGCTTTTGTGGTGGTCCTTATGCTCAAACATAGTACCACCGATAAAGAGACTGTAAACTTTGCGAAACTCTACAAACCTTTTACCGTTGTCGTTACGATCACCAAGACCGTGTCTCCCCATTACACATCTGAGCCCATAGTATTAAGCGCCATCTTTTGCATTAAAATCTCCCATAACCATTATAATGCCACCTTTAGGTATTCTGCTCACGGTTAAGAAATGTTGGGCTAAGTTTTAATCTTTTTGGCATTATTGGATACATTACCCGACCGAAAAAATATTAAGGCTGCGTTTATACCGTCGCGCGACGCAACTTGCAGTCGCTTCAAATCGCTACCAACGACTGCCAGTCGCTCCGAATCGCTGTGAAGTCGGTGTTAGCGACCGTAGCTACAAGCGACGTCGCTGGTAGCGATTTACTATTTCTGATCTTGTTTATTCTATTTCTAATATTGTTGTCGAAAAGATGTGCGCTAAAACGAGAATGGTGTAATTTGGTGATAGTAGTTATATAGTGAAAATAAAGTTATTGAATATCTCGAAGAAATTTTGAGTGTATCCCATTAATGAAGAACGGAAAGAATATGGAGAGTATCACCATTTACATGTTAATTGCCCTGACCCCTCCAGGGACATGGGCGTGTCAACATCTCTAGCATTTCTATGCCTTGTTGGCGTTTCGATAGCATATCTATTTTTCCAAAGTACAGTTGCTAGCATGGACCTCCTATCCGTGTCGTTTATATACTGATAAGCTCATTCCCACCATTCACATCAGCTCCTGTTATTATCTTCGTATTTTTGTACCAAAGTCCCTCGAAAAATTCAAAGAAGTAATTCAAGTCGCTCTGAATCGCTCTGAGTCGCTCTTAGTCGCTTTCGGTCATTCTCAGCCGCTAGTAGACGCTAAACACGGAATAGCTTCGCATTGAACAGGTCCATATCTTTCTATTACAATTGATCGCTATGAGCGAATGCAAGTCGCGTCGCGCGGAAAAAATCCACAATTTTTTACTGTGCTCTGAACGGCGTTTAGTTGTTCGCAGAAGAAGTCTTTCACCAAAACATTCTCGGGTTCAGTTGAAGCATAGCATTGTATTATTATAATATTCCACATTTTGGTCCGGAACCTGGCGGTCAAGAGTCAACGTCGGAGACCAAATCCTAGGATAAGAGACAGTTTCGTGTGGCTCTGGTTAAAAAGAACCCCACACCTGAATCACGACCGCTACCAACAGTTCTACCGGAGTAAAATGTTACAGTGCTACCACCCGTTGGATAGGTAAATTCCCCGCAGTTCCACCACCTTATTTCGCTAACTCCTAAGATGTTAAATTTTTACTGCAGAAATTCACTCTTTAATTGAAGAAATCGTGCATTCTGGCCACCTTCTGGTCCATTGTCCAGGAGAGTACGTACATTCCAGAATCCAATCTTTGTCATTGTACGATAACCAAAAGTTGTAACCGTTGAGTCAGTCCTTATCCGAGGCATAGTTGATGTTTCGTTAGTATATAGGAGATTTCGGATAGTGCAAGTTGCTGTCACATATCCTGCCCTTTGTTTGTCGGCTTCTACGTCAGGCCGGCAAAGGGAAAGGCCGAGGTATTATTCTTTCGCACCACACCACAGGGGGAATGTTTACCTCAACCAAACCAAATCAACGCACCGCCGTTACTGGCGGCTTGAGTTGGTTAGCAATGGTCAATGACCACTGCCGTTCTAGGGAGCGCCCACGAGGAGGACTATGGAAGAGGATTTTTGCCCCCGACCGAGGAGCCTGCTTAGTTATGCCGTTTTATTTCCAACTCCGGCTGGTTCAGCAACTAGGTACCTTTTAAGTTCAAAAGGTTCTAGAAGGAATCAAAACGGGCCTATAAAGGCCCGTGTGTGCTGTAACCAGGGCAGCCCTTTCAATCTAACCTAACCTAACCAACACTTTCCTTGAATCTTTAGTCGGTATCAAAATTTACCAAAAACGGATTCAGAAGAAACCCGAAAAATATACTGCCAACCTAATTGTCTCCAGTTAGATAAGGGCCCTGCAGTCTAGACTAATCTGTCAATTTTTTACATAGATCTATAACTCACCAATCAACCATCAAACAATTTTACAAAATAAAAAATTAACGAATTTAATAAACAATATACCTGCTCATCGATAGGACATCCTCTTTCGTCCAACAATTTCTGTGATGTTTCTCCCAATCCGTCTAAAGCGGCACAATCAATAACACGAATTCCTATAAAACGTGGAACAACGGCACGTACTGACAGAGTTGTTGCCTCTCCTACTTCAACAGAACCTTTTCCTTCCGAACCCCCGAGTTCCAGCCATACTCGAACGCGAGGCGGTGACGTATTGGCTTGTGTTGTGTGATCGAAACGCATTCTTCCATTTCTGAAAATAATTTGAAAAAATGTGTTCAGATTCATAAGAAAATTATTTTCTAACTTACATATTTTCTATTTTTAATCGTATGAAGCTTTCAATTAAACCGACACCCAATAAATAACAAAATTCCAAACGATTACCTAAAAATATCTTCCAGAAGATATCATATATCGCAAATGACTTCTTATCAAGATCACACAAAAAATAAGAAGTCCATATTAAATGTCCTATCACAATGATATTTTATTTAAGATAAAAATAAGATAAGGGCAAATTATTTATTGAGCTGAGATTTTTTGCAAAGCCTTCTTTCTATTACACGCTGTAAATATGTCGGAACCAATGGAATGGGAACACTTCGTCATAAGATAAGATAAAATAGTCGAGCTACTGTCCCAGCAGGAAGGCACTGCGACCATAAAAGATCTATTGTGCCGTAGCTCATTAATCCAAAACACCGTCCACCTTTCTAATAAAGGGCAGTAAGTCTTTAGCAGGAATCAACATGAAGTCTGCAGAGCTGATAGTAGCCTGCCCGAAGAGTGACATCCTAAAACGCGCGATGGCGGGACATTCGCACAAAATGTGTTTGGTCGTTTCCACGTCCTCCAGACAAAGACGGCATTCAGTCTCGCTGGACAGACCCATCATCTAGTGCAAACCAATTTGAGATCCGCAGTTTGGCCGAGGCCAGCCCAAAGCCACAGTAAGGCTCAGGTCCATGAAAACGACTGGATAATCCTTGTCTAGCAAGTTCATCCGCAGCTTTGTTCCCCTCAATGCCCTGGTGGCCTAGCACCCAACACAAGAAGTTCGTAACACTTTCGAAGAGACCTTATATGAGGAGAGCGCTTTTATGGCTGCTTGGCTGTCTGAGTAGATAGCAATGTAAGCGCCGCGAAGTCCAGTCACTACGTCATATAGCTGCCATATAGGTAGCTGCCGACCGGTCAAATTTCACACTAATCAATCGTTTCTTTATTCAAATCACATTCTTTGTTGAATTGGAATTTGGTTGAATTCGGACTACTCTATCACATAGCTATCATAGGAGCAACCGTTCCAAAAGCAAGTTTTTGTTAGAAAAACTTTTTTATTTCTGAAGACATCTTTACTAAATTTCATATTATTCAATCATATTGACTGCCAAACCACATTCCTAAATTTGGATGAAATCGGCTCACTATTTCATATACCTCTCATAGGAACAGTGAAATCGGAACAAGTTTTACTACTAATTTCAAAGTAGCAAATGCACCATAAGTCAAAACGAAGGTATGATACCCTTCACGCGAAGACTAGCTTGTTTTTTTTCATATTGAAACATCGACCGACATCCGTAGGGATCCGGCACCCGCTGTTCAGAAGGCGAGGACATAAATCGTTGCGCTTTCCAAGCTATTGCACTAATCGCTTATTTCGAACGAGTAGTCATATGCAAAGTGATCTTATTTTCACCTTCATAAAGATAATTTTGGGATAATATTGCAGTTGCATTTAAAATATAACTTTTTTTTTGTTTATGTACATATTTCAACAGTGTTTGAGTGTTGCATAAACCGATACTTTAAACATCATTCAGTTGAGTGCACTTATTGCTTGTACGACCTAGTAACACCTGGAGAAGATGGGTTAAGAGGGAGGGTGCCTCAATAGGCAAGTCGTAGAGTGAGCTGAAAGCGATGGCGATGAACAGGACGAAGTAGAAAGTAGGCGTGGTTAATGCCCTATGCCCCACAAGGAACAGGAACCAGAGAGAGAGAGATATGGGGGGGGGGGCATTAAAACAGACGCAGTATTACAGCGATACACTTTTGTATCACAGCCGGCGCTATTGATCGCGATGCACCGCATGCAAGAGGAGATGTTCACCGAGAATAATTGAAATGGCTAATGTCATCCCATATTATTTGATCTCAAGTGATTAAATTTTAAAAATTTACTCCTACTCATTTGCCCTAACCCCTAGTGGGGCAAAGCGCGTCAACTTTCTTTTCATGTGTTCCGTAGCGTAAACCAGTTTCGAACGATGCACGTTGCCAGCATGCACCTCCTGCTCCCATTCCGCCGCCTAACTGGGACAAGTCGGGAGATGTTGTGGCTTATTATTTCGCCCCGCACCACAGGGGGAAGACGACACAAACGCCCATGGCCACGAACGCCATGAACGGGGCTTGAGCCCGTAACGACCGTAGTCAGACACGAGACTGACGCCTCTACGCAATAAGCTACTGGTCGCCCAAATAGATAGGGTTTGGGAGGAAATTGCGAAAACACTAGACGCAGATAATTTGATGAACCCATTTCCGATGCCTTTTAAGCGAAACTTTTTATGATCATATAAACGTCAAATATTTGTCATCATTATTTTCTTCCTCTTCCTCAAATAATTCTAAAGTTAGTGGTAATTCGTCTTCAATCACAGAACACATTGCTCTTCAGTTTACGAGCTCAGAGTTCGAGGGCTTTCTTTTAAGTTTTGCATACAGGAGCATCGAGGTTGCCACGAATCAAATGGCACTACTAAATATTAACCTGCATCCTTTGTTAACCTAAATCCAAAGTGTAAGTGCGATACATATAGTGTTACAGCCACAGTGAACTGTCGAAGTCGTCGAGTTATCCAAATAATGGAATTGAACCGAGAACATTTTCGCGCAATAATTTTTTACAATTTTCGAAGACAATTATCTAAAAAAGAATGCCTCGCAGAGTTGGTTTCTGTTTTGGGCAATGAAGCACTACACCAGTCGACTATTTCTCGTCGGTATGCAGAATTCCAACGTGGACGGGTGAGTCTTAGCGACGATCCAAGGTGTCCGGTGCACCAAAAACGGCAGTCACCCAAGAAAACGTCGATGCTGTGCGCAAGCTCGTCACGGAAGATTGACTTGTGCCATATCGCGAGATGATGCCTCAGCTGGGGATTTCAGAACCCAATTCAACAAATTTTGCATGAAGAATTGTGTGTACAAAAAATAGTTTCCCGTTGGATATCGCATCTATAGACCGAAGAACAGAAAGCAGCTCGGGTCAATTGGTGTCAAAAAACTCTAGACCGCTTCAACACAGGAAACTCTAGCAACATGTACAGCATCAGTAGTGGTGATGAATCGTGGATTTACTCTTATGAACCCGAAAATAAACGCCAGTCGTCTGTTTGGGAGTTCCAAAAGCCGACAAAAGTCATCCGTTCTCGAAGTGTCTCCAAAATGATGATCTCGACATTTGTCTCAAAAGCAGGTCATAAAGCAACAATTCCTCTGCACGATCAAAGAACAGTTAGTGCCAATTGGTATACATATACAACCATTTGTTTACCAGAAATCATCGCTGAGCTTCGAAAAACCAACCCCGAACGACGAACCATCCTCCACCAAGACAATGCAAGTTCGCACACAGCTCGCAAGACAATTGAATTTTAAAAGCAACAAAACGTTGAAATGTTAGACCATCCTCCGTACAGTCCCAACCTAAGCTCCAACGATTTTTTTACATTTCCCAAAATTAAGGACAAACTGCGTGGTCAGAGGTTCCAGTCGCCAGAAGAAGCAGCCTTCAAAAACGCAATTTTGACTGTACCAACAAACGAGTGGAATAACTACTTCCAGAGTTGGTTCGAACGCATGCAAAAGTGCATTAATCTTCGTGGGAGGAAATACTTCGAAAAACAATAATGTCTTTAAAAACTATATATGTATTCTTTTAATTCAGCCATATTTGCAAAACTTTAAAGACAACCCGTACTACTTCTAATACTTGTACCGCGTGAAAAGTACCGCGATGGTTTGAATGTGCACGCGGTATACTGCTACCGCTGAGTACCGCGTACCGCGCTAGTTTGGGGGGACCTTTGAAATAAAGATCAATGTCCGATCTTTATTCCAAAAAAAATCGAAAGCATACACAATAATTATTCAGTTATTCAGTTTAATAAAATTGTGGCCATATATTTGCATTTTGAAAATACCAAATTAGCAGACATTCAAGAATTTGAAACAACGATTAACATAAATTCATACAATTTCTAAAAGCAATTCTTGAGGAAGACAACATTAAATTTTTTTTCTCCCTTTTCTTTTTTAAAGAAAATTGGACTACGCATTTCAATGTTCGAGACAATATTTCTCTACAAAAATTTCAGGTGAAAGTGATCACACTAGAGGAGAACAAAAAACCTTTTGACGCAAGAACATTGAAGGCATATGGAGAAAATTATGATTTCCCTTGAACTGTGGGTTAACAATGATTTAAAAAAAAAAGATGAAACGTGCTACAGCAAATAAAAAAGAAGATATGTATGAATGACTACCATTTTCTCACTTTATTTATACATATATAAATTGTACGATTATACACATATCTGCGCCCAACTTGGCGGTCATTAACATTTGGTGAAGAAACAAGAAAATGATTATTCTTTATCATCATATCATAGAAAAGTAATCGAAATATGTAACTAAAAACCAATTCTTAAAAATCGAGTTGTATCCATCTATTCAAACCAAGGAAAATAAAATCAAACGACACACTAAATTCTAACATTAACCCAATTAGCCGTATTTTTCGTATGATTTATGATAATGCCTCCGGAGTGTTATGCCAACCTTGCTTTTCGGTAGATAATGGCCACGACTGTTGGATATCAAATAATAAGTACAACACAAACTACCGAACAAGCCTAAAGACGGAAGGAAGAATCCATCTCAAGATGAGGTGAACCTCGCGAAAATTGACGATCGTTAGGCCACTAGCGAAGAGAGAAGTAAGAAAAAGGCAAGAGAGCTTCAACACTTGCATTCTACAGAAGCTCTATGACACCTTAATCCTTAGATAAGTGCTCATAGGTCATACTACTTTAATACTTTAACCCCCAGAGGGGCATAGCGCATCAACTACTCCACCGTACAGTTCTGGGCAATAGGATCCAGAAACTCGGATTCTCTCGCCACAGATCGGCGCCATGACTTTCTAGGACAACCCCTTGGTCGGCCTTCATTGGAGATGGGGTCCCATTTCATGGCAGGTCCAGCAATGCAGTTATCACCCCTCTGCAGTGTCACCTAGCCACTGCCATTTTCGCCTGCGTGTCAGTTCGTTGATTGGCACCTGACTCGTACGCCGACTCAGCTCTTCATTTGATATTGTTTCGGGTCAGAAAATTCTTAAAATTCGACAGGAGATAACGAAAACTTGCAGCTTTCTGGTAACCTTTACGGAAACTTTCCATGTGCTGCTCTCATACAACGGCACAGACAGTACCAGGAGCGAAACTAGCCCAGCTTGGTCTTAATACTGAGATAACTGCATTGCCTGATTTTAGACAGCATGCCGAATGCGCATTTAGCCTGGTTGCTACGACGAGCGATGTCCTACTTCGTACCACCATTTTCGTAACAATGCTACTTAGGTAGACGAATTGGTCCACCTTTTCTACAAGCTGTCCATTCATACTGATGACAATTGGACGTGTTGGATTTTTTCTTTTTCGCAACAGCGGGCTAAGAACCTTGGTCTTGTTGGTGTTAATCTTTAGCCCAACCGTGCTCGCCTCCCTCTCGGGATCTAAGACCACTGCGTTTAGATCCATGATTTGTGGGAGAGTAGGCATACGTCGTCAGCGTAGTCAAGATGTTGTAGATAAGATGTTAAGGTCTATCGAAATGCTCTGTGTGCACCTGTACAGTATACCTCAATGTGTATGTCCTAAAAAAGGACTGAAAAGAAGACGTTATACCAATTTCCACACCATGTCCAGCTGATCAATAGCAGCATAAGGAAATAGTTTTTCTTTTGTCTGTTAAGTGTTAATGTGTATTCTCAGCTTTCACCTCTACTTCATTGTTCTCGAAATATCTATTCTTTGGCATTATCATACAGTATAAGAAGCTTCCTTCAGACATAAAAATAATTTCTTCTTCAGAGTGGTTCACAAAAGGTTTATAAAATAAAAACAGTTTATCTCACAAACACTGACTTTTGGACTGGTCGTTTCTATGGCAGCTATATTATATGACGCAGTGGTCCGATTGCATGGTTCCGACATATAGAGTCGTTCAAATAGAGCGACGCATTTTGTTTTTTCAATTAAAAAACTTGTGGGTTAATTATGGAAATGACTTTTATTTCAAATGAAAGTAAAATCGATGCCCTTAATTATGGAATACGATATCGTTCAAATGTCTGCCGCGGAAGCGCTGGCACGAGTAAATACACTGGACCCAATTTCCCACGACTCGAGCACACAAATCTGCCGAAATACCAGGAATTTCGCGTTCGATGTTGGCCTGCAGCTCTTCTAACGTTGCTGGCTTATTGGCATAGACCAACGATTAAATGTAACCCCAAAGGAAAAAATCCAAAGGGGTTAAATCGCACGAGGTGGCCATTCCCAGGACCATTGCGTGAAATAACTCGCTCGCCGAACTTGGTCTAATTCGATTGTGTCGTACGCTGTATGGCACGTTGCGCCGTCCTATTGGAACCACATATCGTCCAAGTTCATAGCGTCGAGCTGGTCCCAAAAATACTCCGATATCATGGCCCTGTAGCGATCGCCGTTGACGGTTGTTGACGCGTCGTTCTCATCAAAAAAGAAAAATGGGCCGTTGACGCCGCCGGCGTGAAAACCGCACCGAACAGTTAATTTTTTTCGGATAAAGTTGTGTCCCGTGCATCACTCCAGGCTGCTCACTGGACCAAATGCGGCAATTTTGCTTGTTGACAAAACCATCGAGCCAGAAGTGAGCTTCATCCGAATTGGCGTAAGCGTGCAACGTAATCGCGATAGAACGTGAACTTTGATAAAAAAGTTGAATGATTTGCAAACGTTGTTGAAGCGTGTATCTCTCCATGATTAAATGGCATAGACTGACGTTTCAAAACGTGATAGAATTGCCAAGCCAATTTCACTCCTATTCGAGAAATGTCAAAAACAAAATCCGTCATCCCTATTGAAAAACCCAATTTATATGTACATCGCGCAATAGAAAGATAGCTTCGTACAAAATTTCAGTTTGGTAGCTTTAAAACTGAAAAATTAATTCGCATAGAACCAGTCGGACAGGCAGACAGACAGATAAAGCTTAATCGACTCATCTCGTTATGCTGACCAACAATACTTAATTAGCCGGATATGGTTCCTTCTATGCATTGCAAACTTCATGATAAAGTTAAAATATCTTGTATGTTAAAATGAAAAAAAAAATTAAAACCTAGGGTATAATGAAGGGTGGGTGAGCTAACAAAAAGAAGAACAAATCTAGACTGTGTAGGCTTGTAAAGCAAAATTTTCTTCTTTTTCATTATTAATGATTACTGGTATAAGAAAGTATGCAATGAGTGCGTTCTGGAAAAACCTTAAACGTTACAAGTTACTTCCAATTCAATTTCAGGTTCAGATTGCATGTAAAAGAATAAATACATGCATCTGAATTAGTGCAATAGCTTTAAGATCCAGAAAGCACTCAATAGCATATGTAGCAATAGCTACACATGAACACATATGTATTAAAAAACGAAAGAAACTCGCCTCAGCTGATAACAGCTGATTAAATCCAGAGAAGTGCGACGCCGAAATAGCTCAGTTGGGAGAGCGTTAGACTGAAGATCTAAAGGTCCCCGGTTCAATCCCGGGTTTCGGCATTTTTTTTTTTTAATTCCATTTTGCTTGATTTCAGATTTATATAACGTTAGTCGTGTTCGACTCACCCGAACAAAAATCAATTCGCATACGAAACGACTGACGGGTCGTTGATCTAGCTATCGATGTTTAGAAAGCAAACGACTTGCGAAGAAAATTAGATTGAACATGCCGTAATGATTTTTATGATTCTGATGATTTATGAATTAGATATACCTATATGTACATGTAGCTAACCTTGTTCTATCACGGTGAATAGTTAGTTCCGTTGAGCTAATAAATTTGCTCAGGAGGTTCGGTGACAATAATCTCAGCCTTCGGATAGGCGCCGCAATCGCATAAAGCATGGGTCGACGTCTCGTCGCATCGTCCTCCCACAGAAGCGACAACTCGAGTCCGATACAATTCCCACGATTTTTAAGTGATCTCTCACGCATGAGTATCCAGTCAGGAGACCACAGATGGTCCCAAACCTTGTACCGGTTTAACTTTAGCAGTTCTGCTATGAGGTTGATATCCCGCAAAAGAGCTTTGGCAAAAGAAATTAGCTGAAGCTGCTCTGCTCAGTTCGTCCTCCTGTTCGTTGGCCATTGATGCCAGCATGGCCAGGTACACAGAGTAGTGTTACTCTATTTAAAGAGCCTTTTGGAAACTATTGTACATACGATCTTAGAAGATTTTGTCCTTTTTGACAGAGCTTCGATAGCCACCAACTGTCCGTAAATATTTTATTGCTAAATTTTTGTTGTGGTAGTCGGTCTTCAGGCCTGGAAGACAGTCACAAATTTGCCCATGGGTATAAAAACCTGATGATTGGGGCCCGTCCGTGCACTACTTGATGGTGTGAGGGAAAGATTGGCATATTTCTCCTGCAAATGCTCTTTGCTCCATATTACGGCCATGAACCGTTGGTTGTATGATATTTCTTTCACAAAATGATCAGATAGCATTCTTGTGGCAATACTGCCATTAAACTTTACACAGTTAAAAATCCTGGTCTATTATCAATGCTAATTCGGGTTACATATATGACGACACCAAAATTGTATTAGATTTTAATAAAATGAAAGTATTACAATTGCTTCCGTAAACTTCACTGGTTTAAATATTAAACTTTTCTGGCATTATTTTTTTAATCAAATTTTTGGTTTAAAATTTAATCTACAGATATTATAATCTATGAAAAAATATTAATTTTACTGCGTTTTTTTAACTCCTCTAAGTTTTTTCTCCATTATTTTTTTTTTCAATTTTCTAAACTTCCAAATCCTTTATTAAGCCCATCGCAGGTTAGCCAGCTAATCTTTAACTTTTTTCGCCATGGCGCAGCATCGAACCTGTGAACTCCGTGTTGTAGAGTTGCGACCTAGACCACTCGGCCACGCAGCATACTATTTTGAGCTGACTGCGAGTAGTTATAGTGAGACTTGAGACTCAAAAAATATACTTTGTGGGGTTTACCTTTTAATTAAACTTAGATTAGAAACTAATGCGAGAACAAAAAGAACACAAAAAGGTTTGAATTGTATTAGAATTTATTATAAATTGGTTTAAAATAGAAGTAAACTTTGAATTGTATTAGAATTTATTACAAATTTGGTTTAAAATAGAAGTAAACTTTGAAAGGGTTTAGATTATAGAATTAAAATTATTAAAAATGGTGGTAGTCCAAGACCAGGTTTAAAAAAAATACCGAGATTTTTAACTGTGTAACTGAGTTTTACTGAATTTAGCTCTACTTTAGCGTCGTATGCTACTAGTCTCGCGATTGCCATTTTAGGTTCTGCTTTTAAATGAATGTATATCGATTGCAGGATGAGGAATACATCAAGAAAGCTAGGTGGATAGGTATGAAAGTCTCTGGACTTTGCCTAAGTTGGTCTTATCCAAAGATGTGTTCCAGTCCTGACATTCTCTAGTCTTAGGTCTTACCAGCAGCAGTAAATGCTCTTCCACCAGACTACTGCACCGTATTATAATATAGGTCTGAAAATAGCCTTGTAAATCTAGATGACTTGATACCCCACATCAACATCCAGCCATCATCACCTAGCCATCATTATTCAGTCATCATTATCACAAAGCCTGCATTCACAAATCGTGGCGCTCCCTGAGCGCTCCCATTTTTGTTGTTGTAATTCAGTGCAAAATTGGGACAAAAATGGGAGCGCTCTGGTAGCGCTACCAGTTTGCGAATGCAGGCAATGATCACACAATGCATATCACATACTTAACTGTACATCTATTTTCATCCCACTTTTCTGCACAATACCCATCAAACACACTGTACCACATCAATAATAAACAAACCCTAAATGTATCCTACTCCACCCTACATACACACAAAAATTCAATATTTCGTTCTCGTACATGGTAACGATTCTCCTTTAGAATTATGTCTATCCCTAAACATTTTTATGTTAAAATATAAATTTTTAAAGTAGGCTCCATTAATGGCTGCTAATGAGCCAAAGGCCGACATTAGAGTGTCAACAAAACATTAATATTGGCGAAAAATAATACCTGGTATTATATTTTCGATATCCTTTCTTTCCTCTATATCCTCACCGCACCGCACCGGGCCGTTCCATTTCCTATTTTCATGTCCTGACTAAAGCATGTCGAGTCGATGCCTTTCATATTACTCCTTTGCATTCTCCTCATCACCCCGATTTAGAAGATTCCCGTATGGCTTAGATTTCGCTTCATGCTCGAAAATGTCCTTACGTCCTGACAAAAGGATTAAAAAAATATTTTCAACAGTACTCTCTAGAGAGCATTGGTGTCATCACCCCCATTCAAAAAAAAATACCCATATTGACTAGGTCAGGCTTCAAGAGCGTGTTGATCGTTACGTTATAGCCGCCATACATTATCCGATCCGTCGCCCGATCGATCGGCCGATGGATCGCCACAAAATATCAGGTGATCAAAATTATATGGAACTGTCAAAAAAATCGTCAACGATAAGCGCATACACAGGCTGATCCATCGGCCGATATCGATATCGGGCGACGGATCGGCCGATCGATCGGTGTGTGTATGGTAGGCCTGTTCGGTACTGAGATTTCAGTACCGGTACTTGATATTTTCAAGTACCGGTACCACAAGCGGTATCCCGGTACTCACAGGTATTCGTTCAGTACCGGTACTAGTACCGGTTTTCTTCAGTACCGAGTCTTTTCAACCATGAGCCGGTTTTTTTCAGTACCGGTACTGAGTACCTGTTCTTTTCAGTATCGAGTCTTTTCAGTACCGGGATCCCGGGATCCCGGTACTCAGTACCGAGTTTTTTCAGTACCTGTTCTTTTCAGTACCGAGTCTTTTCAGTACCGAGTCTTTTCAGTACCGAGTCTTTTCACTACCTGTTCTTTTCAGTACCGAGTCTTTTCAGTACCTGTTCTTTTCAGTACCGGGATCCCGGGATTCGAGTACCTGTTCTTTTCAGTACCGAGTCTTTTCAATACCTGTTCTTTTCAGTACCGGGATCCCGGGATTCGAGTACCTGTTCTTTTCCATAAAAAAGACTCGTTCATTGCTGGACCAATTCTTCAGGTTTTTGGAAATTGTTATTGGAAATGTTCATAGAGTCGTGTCGTGCATTGAAAGATTTTTCAGATACACATCGTAGTATAGTATGTTAGTTAGTACGCACATAGATATACGAGTATGTACATTGTTCACACATAATTGATTTTGAGTTTTGTTAGGATTGAGACTGAGATGAGAGTATTTATTGTATTGGGAATAGGATATGTAATTGGGTATGATATAAATATGAAATACATATGAACGAATATGTATATGTACGTATGTATTGTACATAATATAATAATATAATGCGTTGCATTGGTCAATAGCCGGTCATACACACACGCTCTATCATCTGCAAACGTACGCCAATTCGATCGCCCCATTTTTTTCTGAATGATTCGCCGCGTTCGCAATCCCCTGCAAAATCGCGTCACCTGGGTCGCCCAATTTGTTAGCGAATGATTCGCGGCGTTTACAATCCCCTCGAAAATCGCGGCACCTGGGTCGCCGAATGATTCGCCGCGTTTGAACGAGTAGTGAAATTTAAGTAATTTTGTGCGACCAGACGGTTCGTGGCGTTTTCGGTTTGCAGATGATAGAGCAACAACAATTTGTATGGAGACGATGTCTAGTTGGGTGCGTTGTGATTTTGCAGATGATTCGCCGCGACCGAATTTTTATGGGTTACCTATAGTGGCGGTAGTATGTAGCTTGCATAATAAAATACGAGAAGGATGGGTCCACGCAGATATTTTGGTCCTGCTGCAGGTGTGCGTCAGGATAAAAGGATTTGTTTATCGATGAGGAGAGATATATAGGCAAGATGGGTGTTGTATGACTAGGGGTGCTGAGACGAATACGTTAGACTGCCGCTTAAGGCATTTTGAGTCCTTTGGTAACGAAAAAAGACATGCTTTGCAAGGAAAGCCCGATCAGACGAGTATTTCCCCATGAAAACAGGGTGGCCATTCAGGGGTGGGCAAAAAAAAAGTGCTGGATGCAGATATGCTAGCACGAAACGGCTGCAGGTACATGTACAAAGAGTGAAACGGGCAACCTAGGGCTACATGCGGGGGTTCGCAACGCCCTAGGAGGGGAGCTAGCCCAGCTCGTTCCAAACCGAAATTATCCATGCACACTTGTGCGATACTGCGGGTTGTGAATTAGCAGTCGCTTGTGTGAGTTGCCCACTTCTGAGTGACCACCCTGTTTTCATGGGGAAATAGGGCGTTGCGAGCCCCCGCATGTAGCCCTAGGTTGCCCGTTTCACTCTTTGTACATGTACCTGCAGCCGTTTCGTGCTAGCATATCTGCATCCAGCACTTTTTTTTTGCCCACCCCTGAATGGCCACCCTGTTTTCATGGGGAAATACTCGTCTGATCGGGCTTTCCTTGCAAAGCATGTCTTTTTTCGTTACCAAAGGACTCAAAATGCCTTCAGCGGCAGTCTAACGTATTCGTCTCAGCACCCCTAGTCATACGACACCCATCTTGCCTATATATCTCTCCTCATCGATAAACAAATCCTTTTATCCTGACGCACACCTGCAGCAGGACCAAAATATCTGCGTGGACCCATCCTTCTCGTATTTTATTATGCAAGCTACATACTACTACCGCCACTATAGATAACCCATAAAAATTCGGTCGCGGCGAATCATCTGCAAAATCACAACGCACCCAACTAGACATCGTCTCCATACAAATTGTTGTTGCTCTATCATCTGCAAACCGAAAACGCCACGAACCGTCTGGTCGCACAAAATTACTTAAATTTCACTACTCGTTCAAACGCGGCGAATCATTCGGCGACCCAGGTGCCGCGATTTTCGAGGGGATTGTAAACGCCGCGAATCATTCGCTAACAAATTGGGCGACCCAGGTGACGCGATTTTGCAGGGGATTGCGAACGCGGCGAATCATTCAGAAAAAAATGGGGCGATCGAATTGGCGTACGTTTGCAGATGATAGAGCGTGTGTGTATGACCGGCTATTGACCAATGCAACGCATTATATTATTATATTATGTACAATACATACGTACATATACATATTCGTTCATATGTATTTCATATTTATATCATACCCAATTACATATCCTATTCCCAATACAATAAATACTCTCATCTCAGTCTCAATCCTAACAAAACTCAAAATCAATTATGTATGAACAATGTACATACTCGTATATCTATGTGCGTACTAACTAACATACTATACTACGATGTGTATCTGAAAAATCTTTCAATGCACGACACGACTCTATGAACATTTCCAATAACAATTTCCAAAAACCTGAAGAATTGGTCCAGCAATGAACGAGTCTTTTTTATGGAAAAGAACAGGTACTCGAATCCCGGGATCCCGGTACTGAAAAGAACAGGTATTGAAAAGACTCGGTACTGAAAAGAACAGGTACTCGAATCCCGGGATCCCGATACTGAAAAGACTCGGTACTGAAAAGACTCGGTACTGAAAAGAACAGGTACTGAGTACCGGGATCCCGGTACTGAAAAGACTCGGTACTACTGAAAAGACTCGGTACTGAAAAGACTCGTTGCTGAAAAGACTCGGTACTGAAAAGACTCGGTACTGAAAAGACTCGGTACTGAGTACCGGGATCCCGGGATCCCGAATAAAACCGGCTCATGGTTGAAAAGACTCGGTACTGAAATCCCGGGATCCCGGTACTCAATACCGGTACTAAAAAAACCGGGATACCGGTACTCTTAGTTTTTGGTACCGGTACTGAAAAAAAACCGGTACCAAACCGGGATCCCGGTATTAGGAACAGGCCTAGTGTATGGCACGTTTTACGCGTTACGTTATGTTACGTGAAATTTATTTAGACCCTCAGTCCAAAATACAATATATTCAGACTCTAAGCCAAAAAACATAAACATGTCAAGAAATAGGAAAACGAGTATCTAATATGAAGAAAAGGTTTCCTTTGTAATGATAATGACAGGCCAATGTCAATAGGTCATTTGGATACACCTTGCCTCAATACTTCATCCCATGATACAAAGCCATCCAATTGCTTTTAATTCGATCTCTTGATACCCCAACTGGTTTTAATTATTTAGAATGTAGTTCACGGTGTAAGTACACATGCTGCCAATATACAGTTACTTAAAACTAGTTTTTCATACTTCCGCTCCATGAGTGCATCGATGTACAAAGACAATACATACGAGTATAGCGAGTCATTGCATTTACAGAAAAAAAACGTAAAGAATGTATCTACCTATATAATGAGTGTACCAGTATAATCAACATACCTTGCCGACTTCTTCATCATCTCTCCACCATCGCCGATATCCACCATCATCAACTTGGGCGGCACCTTGCACTTCACCACGGTCTCAATATCTGATCTTTGTCTCAACTTCCCGTCCATCTGAAGCATTACTTTCACCGCCAGCTCCAGATCACCATCTGGTCTCATTTCAGAACGAACCCCGCATCCCGATGTGGGAATACGAAGAGTCACTTCATTTGCCTGATTACCTCGTGTCCGACATTCCTCCACAAAATCTTTGGCAAACAGGATACCACGAAATTTATGACTTAAATTTATTTGAATTTCGTACAGATCTCGGGTACAATTTGTGTGTATGGATTCAATTTGCGTCAAAGAAGACGATGATGATGTCGCGGTTCGAGGCAGCGCATTCAGTTGTTGCGACTGCGATTGTTGTAAGTGATCTTCAGTGAGGTTCAATTGTTGTGGCTGAGACGCTTCTTTGAGCAGAAGCGTCGAATCCGTTGGAGGCGGTCTCAATGCCCAACTACCGTGACATAAGAGCTGATGAAAGATTACCAAAAGTCGTAATTGACGAAGCATCATTGTTAAAGAATGTTGTGGTGGCTACGATTTTAATGCACATCTGAAACGAATCGGAAAAAGCGAGCTTACAAAAAATGATGAGTTCATTTATAAGGAGGAATGGTAATTACATATATACATATTTGTGTCTACGATTTTTTCTAAAATAAAAATAGTTAAAAAAAATAAGGTTACTAGAAATTATCCTTTGATAATAGCGAAATTTACTACTACAGATGCATGTTAGAAAAATGAAATGAGTGCGCTAAAACTACCGCGCGTCAAAAGTGTAACTTTTAGAAAACGTTTTTAAGCCGCCCCCATGCTGAATGAAGTGCCTAGAGATTTTGCCTTTCACCTTCTCCCCCTAAACCATGAAGATGGTGACAGATACGCCATAGTTCAACAATCCTTTACTTTAATTTCCTTCCCACCAAGACTATGCTTGCATAAAAGGGTAATCCCCTAAAGTCTTGGCAATCACATAAAAAAAAACAATAGATTTACATAACAATAAAATTGGCAATTTTTATTTAACATCACCACAACCACTCCAAAGCATTCGCCTAATCATTAATATTTATTATCATTAATATTATACCCATATTGACTTGATTGTACTTCTTTGCTAAAAAGGTTCTTTTTTTCTCTTCAAAGCAACAAAATAGCGACAAAATATGCGGAGCAAGCAATCTCGCATTCGCTGAGGAGGATGTGTTAAACTGGCTGCGTTCCTAAAAAAAAATCGCTGAGTCAACGCTTCACAGTTTTTAACAATTACGTTTAAAACACGACCATCGACCATACACAACACAACCGAGGTTAGAATCGAAGTTTGACAATTGTCGCAAATGTCAAATATTGCGCTGAGCCAGAAAAGCAAGAGGATTTCATGCTGACTGAAAGTGCAAGCGCTTAGTGTCAGCGCTTAGCTGAGCGCAGCGTTTCTACGACGAATTGCCATGTAGTACTAATCGCTTCTTAGTGCTGACTCTGCGCTGGCGTTTTAGGAACGCAGCCACTTGTTTACTCGAAGTCCTCGCATTCGATACGATGTCCGTTTAATTGAGATGACTCGGGTTCAAACCCCACCTTACGAGCTTACGAGAGTAAGGTGAAAAGTTCTCGGCCTGACACAGAAATACCGTTACAATCAGCAAAAATTTATGTTTCCTACCTGGGTCATTAGTTCGTATGACAAGTTTCAACTTGTTCTCTCAAGTAGTTTGTTTACACGAATTTTTGCAGTAGACGTCTTACGTGTTTTTCTTTAAAATGATGAAACTTGAATATCGTGCGGTCATGAAATTCTTCATTTTGGATGTATTAACCCCTAAGGAAGTTCATCCGAAGTTAACAAAAGCTTACGGGGACTCTGCTCCCTCGATGTCAACCGCTGAAAATGGGCAGCTGAATTTAAACGTGGTCGCACGTCCCTCGAAGACGACCCACATGAAGGACGGCCGAAAACCGCAACCACACCGGAAACCATCGAAAAAGTGCATGATATCGTGTTGGACGATAGGCAAATGAAAGTGAGTGATATTGCTGAGGCTGTGGGGATAGCGGAAGAAAGGCTGCGAAACATCTTGCACCAAGAATTAGAGATGCAAAAGCTCTGCGTAATATGGGTGCCGCATTTGCCGATCAAAAGCAAATGCGCAAACGATTTTCGCAGCAATCTTTCCACCGATTGAATCGGGATCCAACCGATTTTGTTCGGCGATTTGTCACCATGGATGAGAATTGTTTCCACCACTATACGCCAGAAACGAAACAGCAGTCGAAGCAGCAGGTGGAAGCCGGTGGTTCAGCGCCAAAGCAAGCGAGGTCGGAAAGGTTATGGCCTGGCCAGCGTGAGGGGGATGCGAAAGGGATCATGTTAGTTTTAATCACCTTGAAAAAGGCAGATTAATAACAGGCGAATATTAATCCGAACTTTTTGACCAGCTGGATGCCAAAATTCGCGAGAAGAGGCCTGGCTTGAAGACGAAAAAAATCATCTTTCACCAGGACATTGCACCTGTACACAAGTGTGCGTTGGCGATGGGAAAACTGTGGGATTTGGGGTACGATTTGCTCGACCATACCCCCTATTCTCCTAATTTGGCACCCTCAGACTTCTATCTATTCCCAAACTTAAAGAAATTTGAATTGATAAAAATATCAATTTTCAAATCCAAATGTATCAAAGAAATATACCGTTGGAAAGCCACCACGTCGAGGCAACTTTTGCCAAATTTGCAGATTTATCAGTTTAAAATACCGTTGTAAAAGTATCATTTGAATTTTTGATGAAAAATCGATTTTGATGGTTTGAACAGTTGTATCTTTGAAGTAACGGGGCAATTCGAAACCAGGAAATTCTATATGTTTTATACGAAATTTTATGTAGTTTCAGAAAGTGACGTCAAATCTTGGATTAAATGATTGGCAAATTTTGATTTTGTTCAGAAATTCAAGGCTTTTGAATCAATTTACAAAAAATGATATAGCTCTGTAACGGTTAAAAACAGAGTGTCCACTTTGGTGCCAATTTCAAGCAAACTGGACTATCTACCACTAAAGTGTTTTCCATCCGAAGTGGGGCACCCTGTATATGCTTTTCACTTTTATTTAAGCGGTTCATTTTGACTGTGAAGTGTATTTTTGAACTTTTAAAGTTTATATCATTTTTTGTGTACTAAGAAGAAAAACTAATTATAAAACACACTGAAATACAAGTTGAGACATTAAATTTATATGAAAATTGTTTTAATTTGAATGGTTTTTTAGTAATTTTTTGAGTAATTCTTCCTCTAACATAAGGTGGTCCATTTTGACTGTGACTCACTGTAACTTTACCAATTTTCATGTGAATCATATTTACCGCCGAACGATATTCCTAAATCGACCTATTATTTCGTATACCTCTGACATGAAAAACTTTTCTTGCCTCAAACCAAGGAAAGTTTCCAATTATGAGGTGAGCATAATAATTGGTTAACTTCGTAGAGTCATTATACCCCAGACTTTATAAGTATAAGATATATTGTTTTTGTGCCGACGAAAATATGTAACACCTTAAAGGAGGCTCCGGAGGTATAGCAATGTATATACATATATATAAATGATCAGAGCCACCTCCTGATTCGATTTAGCCATGTCAATGTGTCTGTCTGTCCGTCTGTCTGCCCGTTCGCACGATAACTTTCGATAGAATGAAGCTAGAGACTTAAAATTTTGGTCGAATGTTGGTAGTGTGATCTAGTTGGTTGGCATTGAAAATGGGTATGATCAGGCAAAGAGGACGCCTACCTCCCCTACAAATGTAAATAATTAAATGTATCCATAACTCCCGATTAAATAAATATGGAGAGCTCTATCTTTGGTAGATTGTTCGTGAGAATAATCTCATATTCTCCTGGAAAAATAAAATCCATCAGCTGAAAACTAATGGTACTTTTCTTACAAAGAGCCCCGTACTATCCTAATTTTCAGGTTTTTCGCCTATAACTCTTGAACCAATAGACGTAGACACCTGATTTTTGGCATGTAACCCTAAGGTGAGAAGCTGCTTGAGTTCTAGTAAGTTGGGCATAATCAGACTCCCCTACAAATTTCAAAAAATTAAATATTCATTTAATTACGAAAACTTTCGATAGAATGACACTAGCAAGTTGAAAATTTACTAGAATGTTGCTAATAAGATCTACTTGGTTGGTATTGAAAATGGGCAAGATCCGACAGAAGTAACCCCTATTTTTTATTTAAATGTTTGTAGGGTGATCTTATTGGTTGGGGCCAATGATGGGCAAGATCCGACTCAAGGAACCCCTACCTCCCCTACAAGTGAAACTTCAAATAAGCGATAACTTTCGATAAAATGAAGCAAGTGACTTGAAATTTTGGTAAAAGATTTATACTGGGATCTAGTTGGTTGTTATTAATAATGCGCAAGATTCGACAAACGAAACCTCTACCTCCTCTACAAGTGAAACTTCAAATAAGCAATAACTTTCGATAGAATGAAGCTAGCGACTTGAAAAATTCGACAAATATTTGTAGAATGGGCTAGTGAATTGATTTTGAGAATAGTCAAGATCCTCCTGAATGAATGCCAACCTTCCCTATAAGCTGGCCATATAAGAAACTCACTTTTAATGCATATAGTCGTTGCCTATTGGTACTTTTGGTATCACCACTAGATCTGTACAAGTCTAGGGTATATACGCTTCGGACTGGTTTTATTCTAAATCTAAATAGATCAGGCGACAAGCACTATTTTTCGGCTTATCTACGTATTACCATTTTTTATCACATAGCTTCTACACTTTCACGGTAGTAAGGAGATCTTGGTTAGAGTTCAACATGACCTGATTTTATTTTATGTAACAGGACGTAACCGAACTTTATCTAAACCAAAATTATAATACTAATTGTTACTATAAATTCCGTCTAGTCTATATCTGTACCCAAATATTACCTATGTAATCAAAATCAAATACTCGCGACCAATCTAGGTTGCAATTGAAAGGCGAAAGTCATATACGTTCGCTATTCAACAATCGTTTCCTCATTCAAAGTTGTCAGTCATCTTTGATGGCATCTTCCCTAACAAAAAATGATCATACTAATACCTAAATAATCGGATTTCCTCCAGCAAGATATACATTGTATCCGAAAATCTTAACATGAATCCCGTAATCATATTTCTACATCTTAATTGTACTACTCGCAGAAGTACTATCCCCAAGCCAATCACGCGGACCAACAAACCATTCATTGAATCGGCTAACAAAAAAAAAATAGTTAAAAGCACATTCTCGCCATACATAAAATTTTTGGGTTGTCCATTCGGTCAATCACGACGCGTATCAGACAAACAAAATAAAAAATAAAAAAAAGAACCTAAACATTCGATTAGATTGAACTCGGATTTTCGGCGGACTTAAGAAGCAGCATCTTTCCCGATCTAGCTAAAGCACATCACTTTCAATATCATCTGAAATGCCTGAAATGGTGATTAACCCAAAGCCCGTGAAATGTTTCGCGTTGGAACTGTGATATGATGGTCGTTAGTCGTTACTAGGTCAAACCACTAATTTTCAGAAGTTGGTGAATTGTTAAGGTGCGTTAGAATTTCGCTGACGGTAGTAGCCCGGAGAATTCCATCATTAATCATGGAGGTTTTTTTGAATGAATACGTGAGTACAAAATTTCTGATTCCGGAATTAGACAGTATATTATACGGTACCACTATATCTAGGGAATATGTTAAGAAATTAGTAGAAAATTTAGATTGAGTTGTAACACTGACTGTAAGTACTCGTGTGTATATAGCGATTATGATTACTCAATTGCCCTAACCCTTTGTGTGGCATAGCACGTCAACTGTTCCATGTAGCCCAATTGACATTTCGTTGGCATAAACTAGTTTCGGTAAATGCAGTTGCCAGCATGCACCTCCTACTCCGTCTGCCTACGACAAGTTGGGAGATGCTGTGGCTTATTATTACGCCCCGCACCACAGGGGGAAGACAACATAAACATCCATGGCCACGAAAGTCGTCGTGGAGGGGATTTGAGCCTAAAACGCCGGTAGTTAGACATAAAACTGGTTCCTCTACGCACTGAGCTACCGGTCGCCCGGGAAGCGTTTATGAACACCCTAGACCGGGGCACACCTAGTGGTGACACCAAAACCAAATAGTATAGATTCCACAAGAGTTATCACTCCATAGAAGTTTCGCCTCCGCCAGGAGATTTGTATGTATTGACAAATTGTATAAACATATTTTAGTATAAACTACACAGTATAGATACACAAGAGAATCAATACATACAAATCTACCGCCGGAGGCGGAGTCAGCTTTCTTGTGAAGTCTATACAATTTGTCAATACATACAAATCTCCTGGCAGAGGCGAAACTTCTATGGAGTGATAACTCTTGTGGAATCCATACTATTTGCCACAACTTTATAGGGGGGATATGATCTTGCCCATTCCCAAAATCAACTATTAGCCACACTACAAACATTTGACCAAATTTTCAACTCTCTTCAACTAACTCCATTCTATTGAAAGTTATCGTAATATTTTATTTTTTGACATTTGTAGGGAAGATAGGCATTTCTTTAGTCTGATTATGCACATCTTAATAAGACTGGAGCTTCTGAAGTTTACATGTCAAAAATCAACTCTCCACCTCAATTGGTTCAAGAGTTATAGACAAAAATGTGAAAAGTAGGCTAAAACGGAGCTATTTGAAAGGAAAGTATACCATGTATACCGTTAGTTTCCAACTGATCGATTTCATTTTTACAAGAGAGTATAAAATTACCCTCTCGAGTCATCTATCTACCAAAGTTAGAACTTTTCATTCTTCCACAAAGTCATTAGGAAAAAAAAGGATACCGCGACCGGAGTCCATAGGAATATATATAGGTATGTACATATGTACCTATATATCCGGACAAGCGAACTAACCCACTAACAACAAACAGTTTAAACAGTTGTCTTTGAAGTAACGGTGAATTTCGCAACAGGGAAAAAGTCGTTATATTAAATTTTTTGTAGTTTCAGAAAGTGATTAATTGATTGGGCGAGTTGCAAATTTGGATTTTGTTCGGCAAATTCAGTATAACAGTGAATTGAAATTACAGAGTATATAATGTATAATTTATTTAATTTATTTAGTTGAAATTATCAAAGGTTGAGATTATCGCAGGTTAAAATTATCGCGACTGTACTATATATGTATGTTACAACGCTTACCAACATGATGTCTGATGCATAAAACATTTATGTTTTGCCCACATACATATATGACGTGCTATCTATCTATCTATACTTAGAAGCCGGATCCAGATTGATGTCAGCAACATCAAAGGTTGCCTCAATGGTCAGAAAGCCATTGAACCAATTTCCACTGCACAAAATAATTCAAAATAACTATTGCCATCATGTAGGGCGTACATAGATAACATACATATTAAGAAAACAAATAGTCAAACTGAAGAATGTAGGTACTTTCGCTACTATCGGAGTTTTGGCAAAATTATCAAAAGTTTGGAAAAACACGTATACGAGTATCCCCTCATGCTAAAGGTTAAACTATATTTTTGTTCTTCTGTTGCAATCTTGATTTTCCTCTCCCGTTGTACTATATCATTCAACTTTATTAACAATTATTAGGTGAAATTCTAGTAATAAACCTAACTGATTTTGTTCCAAATACACGGCGTTCACATCTAGAATGCCAGCTTCCATACCGTAGTTATCTGCATCGTCTTAGAAAGCCGCATAACTCTTACAATTCAGACTAGATGAAAAGATCGTAAAATATATACTCTCGTACATGTAAACATTACTAACACGCCAGTCCAGGCAATTGCAAATAACCGCGCATTCTTCGCGCTTCCATTTCCAACTACTATTACACAGCAGCAGAACAATGAAAACAGTGTTACAAGGTACGGTATCGGCGAATATTTCTACGAAACATAAGAAAAAATAAAAGAATAACGATGTTCTATCTACTTTGATTATTTCGGGACTTGCATAGATAGTAGTTTTCCTCTCTTATCTCCGTATGTTTACGTATGAATAGTGTCTTATCCGCCAGCGGATCGCAGATCTTTATTGGGATAAATGCAACAAACAGCTTACAACAGCAAGCGCTTAAGGTCAATTAGAAAGCCCTGCTCCGTACGCCCGGGTACCGGTGAAAACTGATGATTACCCAATACCGTTCTTCTTCTTCTTCTGCATCATCTTCCGACAATATGACCCAGAGATGAAGCATACTCGTAGAAGAGAGGTATCACAAAGTAAAGATTAATGATAGAACATTATGGGGCCTTAGTAAAAGTTATAATTCCGCTGATCTACTTTCGTGGAACGCATGCGGTTACTACTACAATTTTGCTAAGATAGTTATACGGATTATCATAGGTCTAAAATTGTTGGAAATTTTTTTAGCGGCCCAAATGGATCAGATGCGGATAATTATGAAATAAGTTGGTACAATCAAAAGAAAATTTCTTTAATAACTACTATCGGATAATGGTGAGTGATAGTACGAGTATAGATGAAATTTTAGTTTGACCCAATTTTCCTCAACGATTGCAAATGTGTTTGTATTCAGTCTTCGTCCGATTAGGTATTCGTATTATATTAAAACTGGAAGCTTCGCAGATTGTTTCCATATGTATAGTATAGTACATTTTACCCTTCCTGGCAATCATTTGTGGACGTAATTCATTCTTCCCGTTGATATCAACAAAGAGTCAATGTCAAAATCCGAACGCCTCGTAAAAATCTCCCAAAAGTATATTTCTGCTTGGCCAATTGAAGGTCATTTTGGACATGGGGTATTATACCAACATTAAATTCGGCGCTTTCGACCTAAATAGCCAAAAAGTGGCAAATCCTGAGTGTAATAAGACCAAAGATTAAACATTATAAAGATACCCTACTTCACACAAATTAAGGATTTTAGATACCCCTCGAGGTGCCAATAATTCAAAGGGGCGACCGGTAGCGCAATGTGTTGAGGCATCAGTCTCATGTTTGACTACCGGCGTTTCGGGTTCGAATCCCGTCCACGACGACGTTCGTGGCCATGGATGTGCAGGAGGTGTATGCTGGCAACTACATTCTCCGAAACCAGATTATGCCAACGAAACGTCAACTGGGCCACATGGAACAGTTGACGCGCTATGCCCCACAAGGGGTTAGGGCAATTGAGTAGTAGTAGTAGTAATAATTCAAAGGTAAATCGCCTTGAGAGAGATAGAGACGGCAACACTTCAGTAATGACAACTGCCTATAAAGTTTTATTGTGTGAGTAACATGCTTGTTAGTTGGCATTACCCCTTTGTGTACGCATATAGGATCCAACACATATGCAACTACTAGTAAGTCGCGTTAATTTGTATGAATTAGAGTATCTTCGTAATGTTTAATCTTTAATACAACATACGAATATAGTCAGCTCAGAAATAGCTGAATACATTAAGGCAATCATTTTAGTCGCGAGCATGCATCGAACCACGTCAAACCCAGTAGATAAAAAATCTCCTCATTTCCACCGTTCTATCAAATTTGATGGAAGTTCGGTCGTGGTTCTGCGCGATCATATGTGGCGACCTTTACGAATTTGAAACGCCAAATATATACTATCAGTCCAAACTACCAGTGGGGCATAACGCATCAACTATGTATTTCTAAGAGGCTTAAAGGTCGCCATCCATTGACGAGAACAACCACGACCAAACTTCCATCGAACCATCAAATATCATAGAACGGTGGAAATAGGGGGAATTTTTTTTCCACACGTCCTATGATATGCGATGGTTCGATGGAAGTTTGGTCGTGGTTGTGCTCGTCAATGGGTGGCGACCTTAAGGTGTGTTTTGGTAGGCGCTTCTGAGCGACGATAGTTCGCGACTGTGAATAAAAACGATCATAATGGAGCACTACTCGTGTATCCGTATATTTTGAAGTTTAGGGGATCGTTAGATGCAAGCTGTACGACTGTACTTTCTCATAACAACACGCGAATAGTGTTAATCTATAATGGTTTTTTCACAGTTGCAAACGCTCAGTCGCGGCTAAAGGTACGTTTTGCTAGGCAGGCGATCGTCGCACATTGTCTGCGACTAGCGATCAAGCCATATAGCACGGACCACTTTTGCGTGTATCTTTTTGGTCACCGCTTGCAATCGACGCAGAGCGGTGTCTAGCAAAACACACCTTTAGCAGTAAATATTCGAAAATAATTAATAAAAATGTTGGCGAATACAAGAAATAACCGGAGATGGTTTTTTTTTGCAAATTTTTAGCAAATTGTATTGCTGGTCTTGGCACACTTGCATCGTTTGAAGGAAGGCTTGTGAGTAGGGATATCCCGCAGGGTGGAGTGCTTACTTCCATTCTATGGGAAAGGTGTAAAGATTGGTATTAGGACTACTTCTTCTGATACTACTACACTACTACTGACTACACCTCTACCAAATATGCGCTTGACGATAAAATCACGAAGTCAATGGTAATCAGAAGATATCTATATACATATATACCGAGAATCACGGGTCGGTGTTTTCTCTGTTGGGTATAATATATTTACCTAAATCTATCTTTCCGACTCCCTGAATACTGCAATGTAATCTATGCCAAGGTTACGGCGACTATGGAAGCTGTGGACTATTTTCACCGGCGGGCAAGCTGTAATTAAATCCCTCAAACCGGGTCTGAGTACGTCAAAGACCGTGGCGGAGTGTCGCTCAATGCTTACGTCGATGGGTCCGTTGTTTTCAGCATTTTTTATATGGTTTCGCTGCTAACTGTCAAACGGACGAGCTCGCCAGGCAGGGTACAACAAGTGTTGCAGCATTAATTCGTCGGAAAATGTATACACTCATCACTGCTTCTAAACTAGCTCTAAAATTTGAAGCGATTAGCTGGACCAACCGACCACTCTAGATTGACAAATGGACAAATATACCTTTCAACAAAGCCGTAAAGCAGCGTTCTCACGGTGCGACTTTTGCTGAACCACAAAAGTTCGACGACAAACGTCGAATGTGACAAAAACAGATTTTGTTCTCACGTTTCAACAAAATTCGTTCAACAACACGTTTCAACAAAAGTCATTAGTTCACGCACTACTGAAAATGACAGTTGCACTGCCCGCCAAATGCAAGTGAAAAGGATATAACGGTGCCGATTCGAAGCATTTACAAATAATACTATTAATACACCTACTACACCTAAATGTCGGCACAATCACTTTCAAAGAGAACACGCGCCACTAAAAGAAAATAACAATTTCAAATAGCACCACCGGCCACCATCTGCAAAACAAACACACTCTAAGCGAACGAGATAGTGTGGTTTGTTGAAACGGTTGTCCGCAGTGGAACGACTGAAGTTTGAAGGGGTCAATACTTTGTTGTTCGACTGGAAAGTTGTTTAACACTGTTGAAAGTGCTGTTCCTACGAGGCGATTCGTTAGATTTTTGCCGCGCGACTTTTGTTGTTCAACAAAAGTCACTCCGTGAGAACGCTACTTAACCCAAATTGGATTTGTCGCAGAAAGGCAACAAATCAGAGCTCTTATGGGAGTCGTCACTGGGTATGGCGTAGTTAGGGAGCATGCCATGAGACTTTGCATCCCCTGCAACTCCACTTCTTTCCTGAACTTGATGACTTAACTCATGTTGGTGGTGGCAAAATCCATCGCTTTATTAGAAGTTAAGTTCGATTTAATGATTATCATTGTCGGATGATGAGTCCCAGGTGGTAACAGAGTTAACCCCATTGCAGTTCTGTGGGCCAGGGTAAGCAAGGTAGCCCTTAAACCTAACCTGACTTTGATTCATGATATTGTACGTGATTTGATATTTACACGCTTCTTTCTCAAGAGGTAGTCCGGATGGCGCAACGGTTAGCACGTTCGCCTTCAACGCACTGGGCCCCGGTTCGATTCCGGGGATTTACGTGTCGGACTATGAGCCCACTCAGCTGTTAAATGAGTACCTATTATGGAGTAAATAACTCGGTTGAGCGTGTTGCTGATCACATACCTCTGCACAAAAAACCGTCACGATTTAGAAAATGAGATGATGCTAACTCATCTCGAGACCGTGGTTCAAATTGGACTGTTGCGCCAGTTATTTATTTTTATTTCTCAAGAGGAATGCGTCCGCGCTTTTAATAGAAGCATGCCCCTTGATGACCAAAAATTCAATAATTGTGTACATATCCCTAGCCTTTCAGGGGACAAAGAGGATCAGCCCCCTCCGAACTCGATTTCTAGATCCGCCAATGCCTTAGACCAGGTGGAAGAAAACATGAACATCATAACCACGGCGTGATTCGAGCTCGCGAAGCCGGTGAGATATCAGACTGACGCCTCAACGCACTAAGCTACCGATTCCGCAAACCTCAATTAAATTCATAGAAAAATTGTAATTTTCGCTATGCGGATATTGTATCTGTTTTTGCTTGTTAATGCGTTTATTGGTGCAAGGTAACTTTGGTGCAAAAACCGACGAATCCAATGCGTGAGTACCGCAAACCTAGTGCAAAACGTTGTCCGGATGACGTAACGGTTGGCACGTTCACTTTCTATGGACTGGGTCCCTGGTTCGAATCCTACTAAAAGCGGTGGTTTCTTCGATAAAAGCGGATTTACGTGTTGGACTGTGAGCCCACTCGGCTGTTAAATGAGTACTGGGATAAATAACTCGATTAAGCATGTTGCTGATCACATACCTCTTCGTACACCGTCATATTTATGAAAATGAGTTGATGCGAACTCATCTTGAGGCCTTGGTAGATTAACTGTTACAGCAGCACCAGTTATTTATTTTAGTTCAAATCAAGTGATGATACTAAAACTACGAAATTGCAACGAAGATATGCGTAGAAGCTGTGTTTCCTACATGATCAGCCTGGGTGTGTTGGCCGTGACTTTTCCTGAACTGGACTAAAGTGATCGCACAATAAATTCGACTCCCAAGTTATCGAGAAATACATGAAAAGATCATCAACAGGAGCAAACCATCGCATGAAGTGTGAGCGTTTCCATTATCCGGCCAATTTAATTTCTTCACAAAATCATATGGGGCGACTTGTCGTAGTCGTAGATAGACGGCTAAATGGGAACAGGAGGTCCATGCTAGCAACGTGCATCGTCTGCATCGAAAATGGTTTATGCTAACGAAACGTCAGCTAAACCACATGGAATTGTTGACGCGCTATGCCCCACTAGGGGTTAGGGCAAATGAGTAGTGGTACTATAATATTACAGTCCCAACATTTAAGCTTGATAATTCAGACAGTATTATCAATATTAACTCTACGACGCATAGATATCTTTACTGACAGCCAAGCGGCCATTATCATTCTAGACGGCCAAGGCCCGTCGTCGGGCTGTACCGCCACAATTATGATGAAGCGGCCATCAAGGCGCTGTCTGGTGTATCAGTGAATTCAAAGCTGTTCTTTCAGCATATCCTTCATAGCGTAGGATTTTCAAGTAATCTTACACTCAACTGAGTCCCTGGGTATCGTAGGCAACGAATAAATAGACGAGTTTAGTAGACTGGTCTCATGCAGAGTTAGCTGCCTTGACCCCTCCAGGGGCATGGGTGCATCAACATCTCTAGCATTTCTATGCTATGCCTTGTTCATGTTTCGAGAGCATATCTACTTTTCGGGAGTGCAGTTGTTAGCATGCACCTATAATTGATAAATACATCAATCACTGCTTCGTATCTGGGAGGACGAGAAGATTGGCGCATGCCTAAACGAATATTGAAAGGACGCATCAGCGGAGGAACACCGAGAACATGTTTGAGAAGACTTCGTAGATACTGAAGACTGCTAGGCTCCCGTAATTGGAGGATGCGGTCACTTGACCGAGATAAATGGAGGACTATGACGCCCAAGACCTGATGTCGGGCTGTAGCGCCACAATGATTATGATTTCTAATTGAACTTGCCCCATGCAATCTCATTTTAAACCCACTTTGATCATCTACCTAAGATCGACATTCACTATTGAGCCGAAGCATTTTTTGGTTCGATCGAACCACGCCACTATCATAGGAATATGGGAAATTAGGAGAATTTATCGGCACGTTCCTATTAAAAATGGTTCGGTTCGAATGTCGATAGCTTCTTGCAGGCGAATCCCGACAAAAACTGAAGCATGCCAAAAAAAATCCTAGTCAAAACATCCAATACAAATGGCTATCGAGGATTTATATACGAGGTTTGTTAAGAAAAAATAACGGATTTATTCTAAATAAATACATGCCGATGAATCGTCGTAGCGACGGGCATTAGTAGCACTGTAATTGTCAAAAAAGGCGAAGATATTTCTATTTCAAGTTAAACTAGCCCAATACTTTCCAAATCGACCCGTTTTTAGTGTAGTTGTGAGCGAAAATGTAGAAATGGTTTTTTAGCGGTTTGAGCCTATCTCTATCTCGATAAATATAACAGCTAAAAGTTTTGCTTTAACGTCAATTCGTAGATATTTTAACCTTGTCTATAAAGTTATATGAAAGTTTTTTTGTCAGAGTAATTTAATTAATAAAATAACTAGTTAATTAAATAATTTAATTTCTTCCGTAATTTCAAAGTTCAAGCAACTTATTTGACACTTTAAGTTGGTTTCTAATGTATTTGGTCATTTTGAGTCAAATGAAACCAACCGCTATTCCATATGGCTATCAGCTCAAAAGATATTCAGATTTTGTTATTTATTAAATTAGTTTTTTATTAAATACGTTGAAAATAAAAAGCTTTTGTGCCAGTTTTAGGATAGTTCCTAATGCATTTGGTCATTTTGAGTCGAATGAAACCAACCGCAATTATACGAGTATACGGCCATTAGTTCAAAAGATATTCGCATTTTTCCAGATTTTTTTACTATTGTAGTTAAATAATCTTTTTTATTGAATAAGTTTAAAATATAAAGCTTTGATGGAAGTTTTAAGTTGTTTCCTAATGTATTTGGTCATTCTGAGTCAAATGAAACTTAAGGCCATTCCATATAATCGTTAGTTCAAGATATATTCATATTTTTCCAAATTTTTTAATTAGTTTAATAATTTTTTTATTAAATAAGTTGAAAATAAAAGGTTGTTATTCCACTTTTAGGTTGACTTCTAATGTATTGGGTCATTTTGACTCGAATGCAGTCAACCGCAATTCCATACGATCATTAGTTCAAAAGATATTCACATTTTTCCAGATTTTGTTATTAATTAAAAAAAAAAATATTAAATAAGTTTAAAATAAAAAGCTTTTTAGCAAAACTTTCTTAAACAAGGTTAAAATATCTATGAATTGAGGCTAAACCAAAACTTTTAGCTGTTATATTTATCGAGATAGAGCTATTAAGGCTCAAATCGCTAAAAAAAAAACATCTCTGCATTTTCGCTTACAACTACATTAAAAACGGGCCGATTTGAAAAGCATTGGGCTAGTTATACTTGAAATAGAAATATCTTCAACTTTTGTCTAATGTGTTTTTCCATTTGTAGCATCGGTTTCAGATGTATGTGAGCTTGGAAAGCGATTTACTGAGATTTTCCTCCAAAGCCTCGAAAGGTGACGTTTTTCGACTATCGGTTTTGACTATACTGCTCAATCGAATTTCAACTTCGAGTAATGCCTTGGATGTAGAATTTTACGCTCTTTACTTTAAATCGTAATAAGTTTTTCGATCCGAAGCACCGTTTAGAAATTATGAGGCGAATATTAAACAAAAGGGCTCAAATTTTTCGGTTTTCCGCCCGCAGAGCCGGTCTGCCGCGGGGTCCAAGGTGGCTCCATCTCTTAAAATGAAAGTATAAGCCCCACCAACATTCGTACTAAACGGCATCTCTCTATCATATTTTGCAAGGTGGCGCCCATTTATGTCGCTTACCGTCGCAACTATGTTTTTCAAACGCGTTTTTCTCAAAATGACTTTTTGACATTTGCGGGAAGTCTAACCCAAAAAGTAATGAACCGATCGTTATGAAAATTGAAAGTATGATTCTTTATAAAATTACGGAAAGCATGAACCAACATTTACAATCATACTCGTATCATATTTTTAAGGATGTTTATTTTGCATAATTAGCGAATGAACATGGTGAAACTTTAAATAATTTTTTCCAACACCTGCTAAATTTGTAATTTCCATTATTTTCACCTGCTTTGAGGTCCATATTCTTAGAAAATAAGTTAATAATGTAAAATTAGAGCCTTTTTGATTTCGGATAAAAATCGGAATCGTTACACGTCCCGCAATTGGAGAACTCCAGTTACGGCCTTCAGCAGACATCAGTGCGTAACCTTGTCATTTATGGCTGAAGTTATTCAAAAAAATTTACAAAAGTTATTCGAAATATGAAAAAATGATGTCAAAATTTGATCGAGTTCTAATTAATTTTTCCCACCCCCAAAAATCCTAAAAAATCAGTGAAAACGAGCCTCCTAATGTGACCCCCCCCCCCCCCGTAAGGGCTTCAAAGAGTAATACGATGATAAAAGCTAAGTTACATTTTTTTAAAAGTGCTATTAACCATGTGAAAGTTTGTTACTATATAGCGGTTTCCTAAATATCATATAAAAATAAAAGGGCGTTAATAGCAGAAGCAGTTACTTTTGAAAAGTAGTTTCCCAAAATTCATGTTTTTTTGAGTTGTGACAGTCTTGTTCTGAAATAGTGATATATACTTGCAAACAACATTTGAATCATGATGATCTCGTCCTTCCCATTTTTTAAAAAGATATAGGCTTATCAACTATCTTCATCAGTTTGGATTGTTGTCAATGTCAATGGGGCGACCTGTAGCGCAGTGTGCTGAGGCATCAGTCTCATGTTTGACTACCGGCGTTTCGGGTTCGAGTCCCGTCCGCGACGACGTTCGTGGCCATGGATGTGCAAGAGGTGCATGCTGGCAACTGCATTCTCCGAAACCAGTTTATGCCAACGAAACGCCAACTGGGCCTCATGGAACAGCTGACGCGCTATGCCCCCCAAGGGGTTAGGGCAATTGAGTATTGTTGTCAATATGTGCAAATACATAGATTTGAGTGCTACCAAAACAATTATTATTTACCTAACAACTTCCTTTTTCCACCACTAACGGCAAATATAATTGTCGGACAACAAATATTCTAAATCACATTACACACCTAGTAGCACTTCCACTTGCCGGAATCGATTTACGATAACCAATCAGAGCCACAAAAAAAATACAAAATCCACTCATTCACATGGGCTACCGAAACAATTCAAAACTGTAAACAAAGAGCCGCGCACTAGCACCTGTACCGCGAAGCAGAATCACCTGCACTGCATGGACCCAGAAATCTCAAGATAGCGTGGGCTCTTGAAAGTTCTTCAACAAAACATTACCGCGATCCGTGGGTATACTTCTTGCACAGACCTTACGGTTGTGTTCTCAAAAAGGAAAGTGCGCGTTAGTGGTACGAACTGTGTGTGATGGAACACCGTAGATTGCTTCCGAGCGTAAACATGATTCGCGCTCAAGTGAAGATGCTCCAAAATCGAGATGGTGCTTCAACGGCCGCACCTACCTACCTCCACCACTTCCACTGCTTCTTTTTGCATTTCTTCGTGGCTTAGCTCTGGAGTGAACGTGCGATCAGTGACTTGCTAATGTTGCTTGCTATACACACTCAGATATTTGGTCCGCTAAGGAAATTGCGCCAGCAGCAAAACCTGCTGTCCGTTGAAGGCTAATCAACCATGGGAACGTTCCTCATTTCTCTTCGACGTTGTTTCCTTCAATTCAAATTCTTCGAGTGTTTACATTCTGGCTGTCGTGTGACGACACAGGTAGTCGTACATCTGGGCCAAAGAGTCACAGATACCAGATATCAGATACAATAAAGCCGGGACCACTTATTGCGGTTCATGTCTCAAGAACTGGAACTCGTCAACTTTCTACGTTTAGTACAAAATTTTATGTGATGCCAACGAACCGTTGAGCAACATTCAATTGCGAGTGTTTAGCTGTTTTCTGCAACCGGCTAATGGACAATGTCAGAGGACATTCCCATGGAATAATGGACTATGATGCGGATTAAACAAGACATTAATACGAGTATGTATTAGCCGGGCTGGAAACTCGATCTATTCTCGGATTATTGTACAGGTGCAAATTATTTTGTAACTGTTGTGCGTTGTGTCGTTGTGCAAGGAAGTAGGCCAGGAATTTTCAATATACAATACATTGGTGGATCCAGCGAAGCCATGTGGGCCTGGGCCCCCTGCAAAATGTTTGGTCTATATCACTTGGCGTTGGATATTCTAGAATTCGAACGATTTATAAAAATCACAACGAATACAAAAGATACTCGACAAGGGTGATACGAAAAAAACGACCAGGGAGGGGGTTTTACGCTATGCGTTCTTAGATCTTCCACAATGCAGCTCATGGTGGCGATATTAACACACTTGTCTAGTAGCATCGGATGGAACTTATTAATAGAATGGTTCAAAACCTGAAAGTGTGGGACTGTAGGTAAGGTATTGCAGAATGCCCTCTCACAACAATCCTATGACAAGTACGCAGTGAAGATTAATCCTCTCGGACGCGATTTGAATAACTTGTTTTCGCCGCAGAGCAAAAGGAAGTTATTCGACTTCTTTTCGCTCCAAGGAAGCCAAAACAAGGTATCCTTTTCGCCGCAGGTCGATTTTAACCCGGACCAATAGTGCAATGTCCGAGAATACAACCCGCGTTTGGCTTGGAACGCCGTGACTTGGTGTCCGTCGCAGCTCTGACGTTGTCCACCCCAGACCCAGCCAACATAAAATGCATGAGTGATTGATAAATAATGTCTGACTCGTAAGATATATATGCCTGAGTGATACATCACGTTTTTGAACAAACTATGTCTGACGATGTCCCCCTATATCAGACATTGTCCCCCTATATATGCCTTTCGCCCTTATTACGCAAAATATATTTATAATGTATCACTCGTGATGAATAAGAAATGTCTTTTATATAAAGACAATAAATGAATGATGGATAATGCAATTTTAAAGCATTATGCATCATGATAATTAATATATGATCCGTGATACCTTTTTTAAACATTACGCTTCATATATTTTGAAAATATCGATGATCATTAAACAGTAATATATGAGACATGATGTATTTTATATAAAATGCATTAATCATCAGACTAACATAAAGGCATCATGCATAGCATATAGAAAATGAATAACATATGTAGAGTGCGAAATTTTCCCGTTTTTACTACGTTTTTTTGGCATAAGGTATAAAATGACAAAAAATGGTATTTGGGCATATTAGGCCTATTCGATTCGCCCGGATCTCATGGACCTTGATACAAAATGGCAGACCGGTCAAAGACCGGGGTGAAACGGATACGCCTATTGTGTTTGTCACTGCGAAAAATGCAACACCTAAAGGACACTCCGTAGGTATAGCAAAGTATGTATGGAAATGGGCAGGCAGTTGAATAAGCGATGTGTGTCTGTCCGTTAACAGGATAACTCTCGACAGAACGTAGCTAGCGACTTTACTCCCAATTGGGTGTGAATGGACAACTGAAATTTGTGTGCACGACTATCCAGGGCCTTTTTAATATCCCTCTTAAAAATTCTGCCGGATCGGCTAAAAATTAAGGATTCACACATGACAAAATTTTAGAAATAAAAAGGTTTCATGGTATTTTTCGCTTAGTTTGAGGTTTTTTATTTCTTAGTAGTTAAATATGTATAATAAAAATAGTTAGGTATCCTATGGGTATAGTGGCTAGTAGAATATAATAGAAATACTAATAAAAACTTAAATGTTAAAAACTATATGGCAGAAACTTAAAAAATAATAATAATAATATATATATTTTCGATTTTAATTGGTTGTTTTTTCTCGCTGCCGGTTATTCGAAGAATGGACTATCGCATGAGACAGTTTTATAATTTTCTTCATTTCTGCTTCGTATTCCGGCATTCCACAGTCAGGATGCTTACATGAATCTGCAAATTATGACAAAAACAATCAAAATAATTATATATTGTTTAGAAATATTGAAATAGAGAATTTTTTATTCATATACTTACTGAAAACTGATGCAAAAACACGTTTGTAAGACTTTAACGGTTTTGGTCCTTTTTCGCCATCCCAGTTGAACTTTAGGATAAGCTTATCGATCATAAGCTTATGGGAACTTAAACTTAAAAACTTAAATTTTTTTTACCGCAACGGGGGATTCAAACCACGACCCTTTGCTTTGTAGAAATGCAATCGCGCGAAATCTCACGGCTGCAGAGCGCACTTATTGCCTGCCCAAAAATGAATATTGTAATAACGTTTTACCAGCAATCATACATTTGAAATTCCACCCTAACTCCTTTTTGGAAATGAAATCACACCTCCTAAACTACTCATATTTGTCGAATGAAAAAGACCTTCTAAGACCCGCCATACACTGCAATCCGTAAAATTTCACCAAAAATCGGCAGATAAAATTTGATCGTCTGATCAGTGAAATCGTCAACGATAGTCACATACGATCAAAATACCGTCGGATGGATCTGACGACGGATTGCATCGTATATGGGGTCTCCCCACCTCCCCAGTAGGACCTCTTATTATTCCTGGTGGGATTATACTGGTAGATAATTAATATCAAACACTTACCTTCAATATTTACAAAATTCACTGCACAAAAACTAATATTTTCACTAAATCAATTGAACGGCACTGAACACTAGCAAACACTAAATGAAAACAAAAAAAAAAATTAACGTGCCGTCATCTAGTCCTCATGCGTGGTTTTGTATACAAATCAAATAAATTCTAATGCTATAAACACTTCAAGAAAGAAAATGGTCCAATAAAAAACACTCAAAAGTACGTTATTTCTTCGCCGTCATCAGAAAATCAAGTGGTCGTAAGAACCTTGAAAAGATTATTGTAGCTGTAAACACAACAGGAGAAAATGCTCTTAAACAGCACCCATAAATGCACTCCATATCCAAAAGTGCGTTATGTCTTCGCCGTCAGCAGACCATCATGTGTTTGTAATGCAAAAAACCTTCAAAAGAATCAACTTGTTTCCATGTTTACTGAATGTAGGCTCTATGATTACGACGCATGGGTTTGTAATGCATTTATAATACATTACTATGTCTTACGCCTGACGATACATGACGTGATTGCTGGCTGGGGATTAACTTTTAAGCGTTTGAGGCCAGCATGTGGTGGTGTCCAACTCGTTGGCCGCGGTAGTGTCACGACGTTCTGCTGCAATGTGGAAAAGATAAACGTGTAGAAATATCCATTCAGGAATGTCAAAAAAAAGCACACCTACCCTTTGTAGTATAATGTAAACCGCTGACTTGCAAGAATTTGAATTGTAAACGTAGCTTTAACCTCTCAAGTAGATGTGAATACAATAATGTAGCTAAGAGGGACTTTCTAGAGAAGAGAAAAAAAAGTATTTTTGACAGTTTTTTAGCAAGCGCGGATACTTTCTGTCCTTTCTGGTCGAGTCTCCTGTGCTCCATGTGACGAGCCTAGCTTTATTGCTAAATCGAACTTTCTATGTAGCTGTTTACTCACGTTTAGGATTGCTGGGAAAGATTCAAAGCTCGCAAGGCAGGGTACAACAAGTGATGCTGCACAAACTCGTCGGAACATTATACATCCACAGAGAATAACTATGGAGGAGCAATCCGCATATACTCAACACTAAACTACTTGAAGCAATTCCAGTCGTAAAAAGTAGAGAGAGAGACACACGCCCTCCACTGCGCAACACCCGCGCAGTCTATTTAAAAGCACAGGAAGCACGTAAGATGTCATCCCCTCTCCTACTTTTCCAATCGGAACAATAACATTCCAGTCTGTCTCTCTGCCGCGGAACACCCGCCCGGTCTATATAGAGCAAAAGAGATGTCAAATTTTCATCCCCCTTCCTACTTCCTCACTTGTGCCGAATTGCGTCGTTTCTCTCGCTCTTTTTCACTTCCTCTTATACTCTCTCTTCAAAGTATACATCATTCACTGTTTAAAGCATAGATATACATTGAACAGATTGGTAATAGTACTATCCCCACTCTGTACTTCAGGCTATTTTCGAACCAATTCGCGCATGCGCACTGCTACCCATTTGCACGCGGTCGCTATACGTTCGGTGAACGTCGTCACGCTATCGACCACTCAGCCACAATTTTTTTCTGTGAACTTATCGATTTAAAATGATTTTTTTGGATGGAAAGCTGGGCACCATCCCACTTTGCTTTGATGGGACGCTAGAGACTTCAAAGCACTTTGAAAGGGGGTATACACGTTCAAAGTAACCTCAAAGTGGGTTGTCAACGTACTTTGCCAAAGTGTACTTTGGCAAAGTCCGGAACATTCCTGTTTCGTAAAAATTAGGAGAATTCTCTCTATTTGATAAGAGAGAATTTTCACAAAACTCAAGAAATTTCCGCTTTAAGGTCGGCCGCATCTTGGACGTAGGCAGGGCAGCGCAGCGCAGCGCGCACATGGCATTGTTGTTGTAACAATTGTCAAAATCTGATTTTACAACAACAATGCCATGTGCTGTGCTGCCCTGCCTACGTCCAAGATGCGGCGGGCCTGAAGGGCAGTACTCAGATCACGTGGACTGAAAAGTGCCGTGAAATCCCATTCAAAATCGCAAAATTTTTCGCCGATGAAAACAGACGATCTGGATACCAGCCTTAGGCTGCGCGCATGTTAGCTCACGTTCGCGTGTCGCGTTCACGTGTTTGTTGTCAAACGGTTTGGGTCTATGGTTTGCAACCAAAGATGCGAATCTGTCAATGTGACAAATGCTCGACTATTGTCGGATCAACAAATTGAGTTCATTATTGTGCTTTAAAACGGATAATTAGGTAAGAATTGAGTGGCAAAACAAACGACTGGAGAGTAGTAGGATGTACGTAAGTACATATTTCATAATAAATTATTGGCGTTAACACACAGTAATGAATTCAATTTGGTGACACGACAACAGCCGAGCATTTGTCAAATTGACAGATTTGCATCTTTGGTTGCAAACCATAGACTCAAACCGTTTGACGTAAAACACGTGAACGCGACACGTGAACGTGTGCCAACTTGCGCGCAGCCTTAATGACCTGCAAATCTTTCCGCGTGGGCTGGTGGAAACGAGGAAATTTTTTTTTCTATAGAGTTTGACGTGGTTCGATGTATGCTCGCGACCAGTAACCAGGCAGTAACGTCATTACTGTGAAGGACATTACAATTTATACGGTTAGTCAGGCGGCGATTCGCTCACTCGAATCCGAATCCGACATCCAAAACTATCGAGAACTGTCGCCTAGCACTCGCAGAGATGGCTGGCTTCTTCAATATTACCCTCTGTTGGATTCCGAGCCACAGTGGCTTTGCGGGTACTGCAAGGCAGATGAGTTGGCCCGAGAGGGGACAACTAGAGCGGTTGAAGAAAGCCGCAAAGACATAAGGGTGCCATTTACCCTGTGCAAATTGGTGATTAAGACCGCTGCCGTAGATAGGGCTAATTTTAGATGGCTCTGTGGCAATACGTGCCAATCGACAAGGATGATTTGGCCGAAAATTGATCCCCACCGCTCTGTCACACTGCTGTCGTTGAACAGGAAGCACCTTAGCAGGGTAGTAGGAGTTGTCACAGGGCACTGCCCAATAAGGGGGCATGCCAGGAGACTACATATTCCTCATCACGACTTCTGTAGGAGTTGTGGCGATGTGGAAGAGGAGGAAACCATTTTACATCTTCTCTGTCATTGCCCGGCCTTGGCTGGTAGGAGAAGAATGTTTCTGGGCTCATGGGTTTTCTACAATCTGGATGACCTTAAGGATATGACCGCCACACGGCTCAATCGTTAAGGGGACTACAGACCTTCAGTTTAACTGCGCAGATATCTGTGCTAATATCTGTGGAAAAATCTGCGCAGTTATCTGAACTGAAGGTGTGTAGGCTACATTCGATTTTCGCTAAATTAGTTCCGATATTTTGTACAGTTCTATCAGTTTTGTCGAAGTGTTCACATCGTACGTGGCTGAGCAAGTATCTGTTTAGTGTTCCCGACTATTCTACAATATATTTCCTGTGTTGTTGGTGTTTTACTGCGATCTATCGTATCTTTTATGGTATCTTTCTGTGCTGGACTTACTGATGAACGATGCGCTGGGTTTTGGTGGATGTGGATGAATGTATGAAAGAGGGGAATGTACTAGAGAACAGGGTGGCCATTCTGAGATGGGCAATCCAAAAAAAAAATTTTCTTTTTTGACTTCAGATTCGGAATCAGCGACCCAAAATCACCTTGTAGTTTGAACCAGCCCGATCGGACGAGTATTTCCCCATGAAAACAGGGTGGTCAGGGTGCATAGCCAGAAAAAAAAAATGCTGGATGCAGATATGCTAGCACGAAACGGCTGCAGGTACATGTACAAAGAGTGAAACGGGCAACCTAGGGCTACATGCGGGGGCTCGCAACGCCCTATTTCCCCATGAAAACAGGGTGGTCATTCTGGAGTGGGCAACCTAAAATTTTATTTTTATTTTTTCACATCAGATTCGGAATCAGCAACCCAAAATTACTTTGTAGTTCGAGCCAGCCCGATCGGACGAGTATTTCTCCATGAAAACAGGGTGAATTCTGAGGTGGGCAACCCAAAAAAATTTTTTTCTTTTTTGACTTCAGATTCGGAATCAGTGACCCAAAATTACCTTATAGTTCGAACCAGCCCGATCGGACAAGTATTTCCCGATGAAAAAAAATTCCGAATCTGAAGTCAAAAAAGAAAAGAAAAATTTGGGGTTTCCCAACCCAGAATGACCACCCTGTTCTCTAGTATTTTACATTCCCCTCTTTCATACATTCGCCTACAAAAATTCCGCATTTCACAGCCACACAAATCGCAAACCCGAAAAAAAGATACATTGCGAAAAAAAGATACATTGCCAAAGAAAAGATACATTTCTACACAATTGGCCGTCCTCAATCATCCTCTCACCCAAAACGAAACATTCACATATCAGTACGAGAGCGAAATCTCTGTACAAACTAGTGGTTTCATGGTCATTGTGAAATTTAGTAGAAAACTGATAAAACTGAACGATAAACTGTGTAATCTGCGCAGATTATCGTTGCAAAACAGGGTCCGAATGCGCAGATCTCAGATCTGCGTAAAAATCTGCAAAAACTGTGCAGTTCACACAGATTATCGTTCAGACATGATGTCACACGCGATAAACTGAGCGATAAACTGAAGGTGTGTAGTCCCACTTACATCGCCAGCACAGGCTGGTTTGATACGTAGGTTCGAGTGAAGGTGATAGTGGTGGCACCACAATGGACCCAATGTTGGTCTAAGTGTGCAGTGACACATCACGGCAGCCCCTGTACCTAACCTAACCTATGCTCGCGACCAAAATACTTGCCGTGGGTGGCGACCTTAAGACCCGCCATAGACTTTGCAATCCATCGTCAGATCGATCTGACGATGGATCGCCAAAAAAAAATCTGACGATCGAAATTATATGGAACTCAAAAAAATCGCCAACGATAGTCACATACACTATGCGATCGATCTGACGATCACAATATCGTCAGATCGATCTGACGACGGATTGCATCGTATGACTATGGGGCTATTAAGCGGAAAACCCGCAATTAAGGAATTTTAAAAATTTTCTCTCTAAATTCAATAGAGAGAATTCTCGGAATATTCACGAAACAGGAATGTTCCCTAAGGCGGCTATTACACTATAAAAGTTCTTTTACAAATATCTTTGATGCACGATATTTTAAAAGAACTTTTATGAATGATATTAGCCGCCTAAGGGGGAAGGTGTGCAAGATTGTAAGAAAAGTACTTGAAACAAGCAACGTTCATGTCGCAAATCTTTTCTTAGGCGGCTATTACACTATAAAAGTTCTTTGAAAATGTCGTGCGACAAAGATATTTGTAAAAGAACTTTTATAGTGTAATAGCCGCCTAATGCATAGCGACCATAGATATATGTTGAACAGATAGGAAATAGGCACAGCGTGGGGGTAATAATTTTAAAATTGAGTTATGGTGGACAATATTCGCGTCTGCGCAGTGAAACACGCACAACACGTATTAACATTTGGCCCAGAGGCCCGAAGAGCGACGGGCCAAATTCTTCGTAAATGTCAAAATTGTGGCTGAGTGGCCGATGGCGTCACGACATTTACCGAACCTATAGCAACCACGTGCAAATGGGTAGCAGTGCGCATGCGCGAGTTGGTTCGAAAATAACCTGAAGTACAGAGTGGGGATAGTATTATTACAGATCTGTTCAATGGCCTCGTTTATGCCGCGAAACTATCTTCGAGTATTAACTAGTTCATGCTAACTCACGACGATATAAACATATCGCATTAGCTAGTTTTGGTACTAGTTTTAGCTCCACTTGCGATGCAGAACTGGATTGAAAAATTGGGACTAGATGATGTTGCTGTCTTCGCTAATGGCGTTGTTGGTGAAAATTGTATTTTACATGTAATATAAATCCCTCATCTTTCCTAAAACTGTGTATTAATGGCATCCTTTGATTATAGCGGTATAAACGCGTTTTTATTGGGATGCTATTGCCGCTTGATATTTCCCAAACCAAAGTCACAAACCAACAACTGACATCTGTCATATTTAGTACTTCTCCGCATGGCCGGCAAA
This sequence comes from Chloromyia formosa, assembly GCA_964017055.1. Lineage (NCBI taxonomy): Eukaryota > Metazoa > Arthropoda > Insecta > Diptera > Stratiomyidae > Chloromyia > Chloromyia formosa. The sequence goes on from OZ024816.1 coordinate 89,852,701, forward strand.
CACACCACGAACAAGTACTAGCACTAAAACGATTTAGTTAAATCGCCTCTTAGTTCCACGGCATAAACGTAGCTAATGTATATCTTGATTGCGACCAAAAGGATAAAGATTCAAGTTTTTTTTTTTAAACACTGGTGCAAATACGAGGCAATTGTGAACTAGTTTACGATTTACGACGCTTTTACGATTACAACAGCCAGCATGAATCCCTCTAATTTGTTTGTGCATATTTCAGAAAATCTAACGACGAATTTTAAACCCACTGATTTCACAATTTGATTCACCATTGTGAATCACTTCCAACGCGCCTAACCACTTGGACTTCCATTCCAATTGTCAAAAGAAAGCGTCAAATACGCCAAACTCATCGGGAGCCTTGTGCTATTTTTTGTCAGCAGACTTTGTTTTCCTACGCATCCGCCGCTTGTTACGCGCATGACTATGAGTCTATGTTCCATTGAATTCGTGAGTTCGGAAAGTGTTTCAGTAAAGTGCGAAGATATCAAAGAAGATGAAGCCAGTTTCAAGGACGACAACAATAGTACCGGGGCTGTCACCTCCAACACAAGATGTGGCGAGATATTTACTTCGAATAATTATGATTTCACGTTGATTTGTGCATTTTGCAACGACTCTTATGCAAATATTGCCGACTTTGGAATCCATCTACGAACGCAACATACAATTCGGGATGACGATGAAAGATCCTTCGACTATTGGGACAATGAATCGAAGATAAGCATCCATAGTTTCGATGGGGCAGGTGCAGCGGATGATGGCGCTGTTACTGTTATAGACAATGACTTTTCCGAACCAGAACCGGACCAGTGTTTTGAAGAGAAGGAATATCATTGTAAAATTTGCAACAAACAATTTAGACTGCCGCGAGCGTTGAAGTGTCACGTGTGCCAGCCCGAAACGTTGGAACTTGTGGAAACTTTGATTGAGGACACACTTGAAATTGAACCCGTCGTTGAACCAAAATCGTCAAAACAGACAAGTGAAAAGTTCGCCTGCGAAGCCTGCAGTCGACAATACCAGTCTGAACGAACTCTTCGGCGGCACAAGCGGTATCAGTGCAAAGCCAGTAGCACGTTTAAGTCGAAATCCCACATTTCCCAGGGATCAACTGATAATATTGCGGAATCTCAGTCACAAAGCATAACAGATAATGATGACGACCTACTAGAAAAGATCGATGATCCCGACGCCAACACAGATCCGCCGAAAGAAGCAAAGTCTAGTGACGATAAGATTCCAAATCCAGACCTTTTTTGCGATATTTGCAACCGACAATTCAAATACAAAAATATTTTTAAGAAGCACGGAATGCAACATGCGGTAGCTCCATCTGCTTTGCAGAATGATCCCGACTATCTCAAGTGTTGCTATTGTGGCCTGAAGCTAACAACCAACGCCGAGTGGTACAAACACGAGAACACCCACACCGAGCTTGCACCTTTTCTGTGCACTTACTGCCCGAAACGCTTTAAGACCCGGCTCGAAGTCGAAATGCACACCAACAGCCATACGGGCAATCGCCCGTTCAAATGTGATCAGTGCGGTGCATCGTTCGCACACTCAAATAACCTGTCAACACACATCAAACGCGTCCACCTCCGTCTGACGCCATTCTCCTGCGACGTGTGTGATAAGAAGTTCCTGCGAAACGTCGAGCTGCGAATTCATATGCGTCAGCATACAGGCGAAAAACCGTATCAATGCGAGGAATGCGGCCGGAGCTTTATGATAGCGGTCCAATTGAACGAGCATTTGAAACGGCACACGAACATACGCGACGTTAAGTGTCCTGAATGTCCGATGGCGTTTTTCACGAAGAAAATGTTGCGGAAACATATGGTGAAGCATTCGACGGAACGACCGCATGTATGTAGTACGTGCGGACGCACGTTTAGCCGCAAGAAGGCGCTAATCGTGCACATTAAGATTCATCAAGACGTGAAGGAGTACGTTTGCACAATTTGTGGAAAGGCGTTTGCCCAACCGGCAGGATTGTATTCACATAAAAAGTCGCATATGCATTCGACGGACGCGTGTAGTTTTTAATGTATTAAGCGATATTTTTAGTTAATAGTTCTGCAAGATGCAATAATGTTGTATGTATTAATTGCGGATATCACAGTATTTTTGGTATATTCCTATTTGACCGGCCGACGCATCGTGATTCGCGCCTTGATTAGTAGTGACTTTACCGCTGTAGCGTATAGAGCGTGCGAAGTGAGTGAGCGTTCTAGGGCGGTATACTGAGGGTTCCAACCCCTTAGTTCACGCAGTTCGCGTAGCGAACGAAGCCCACGCAAGGGGGGGGGGCAAAATCATCTCATCATCATTTCTCAATCATCTCAAGAACGCGGACCACTATGCGTCGCCCCGTGAACTAGGAATGTCCTGGTATATTTCTTTTTTTAATTTGCATTACTTTTTATTACATGATTTAATACAGTTTTTACTAACCAGCAATAAAGTAGTTTGTCATCATCATAATTCTATCTCTACACGCCTTTTGTCGGGCTTTGGCCTTCCCGATATTTTCCCTCTATCCATAATTATCTTATCTAATAACCGCGTCCTTCATATCTGTTTTGCTAGGTATGCCTCCGATGGGGATGTTCTTGATTGTAACATTGTTTTCGTTTTCTGTCTTTGTTAATGTGTATTCGTCCAACTTGTTCGCTGTCCAATAATTCTCCAGCGCTAGGCATGGTTCGCGAAATGATATTAAGCTCGCCACACACGATCAAGTACAACCACGATCGAACCACATCGATTTCATAGAACATGCGGAAAAAATTTTCATTTCCGTTCCATGAAATTGACATGTTTCGATGATCGTGCTGTACTCGATCGTGTGTGGTAAGCTTTCATTTCATCTGCATAATTTACTAGCGTGAAATTAGAAACTAGCATCAAATCTGATATATCAGCCTCATCCTTCAGACGGCGTGTTCTAGTGCTAGCTTAAGAGACGCAGTCTGTCACAGAGCTTTAATCCATTCGTGTTTTGCAATGTGTCAGAGTTCGCCTATTCTGAACTTTGACCTTCCCATAAAGAACTTCAGAGAAGTACACGATATTCAGAAGGCGATGTTGGATGTGGCGACGGGAGTCGTGTATTCGGTTTTTATATCACGTGTACTTTAATTCGTTCACAAGTCTTCCTTCAATTCACCATTTTCACAAAATCACCAGATTTATGATATGTTCTCATTGTTATTTTAACCAATCTCTGAATCATTTCGATCTCTTCTATGTAAGTTTATGTTTTACATTAAAGTATTATGTGGAAATTCATTTAAATTAGTTTATAGCCAATATACATTTAGGTAAATAAATAACTCGATAAGATTATGCTTAAAACATGAGAAATGTGAAAATTAACTGAATTTTATAGCTCAAATAAAAATACTATTTTGAAAATGTAGATGGAATTGTCTCTTTTTGGAACAGAAGTAAATTTGATGCTAAAAATCGTCTTTTTCATGCAAATTATCGAAAAAAATTTCGCATTGAAGAGCAACTTTAAATGCTCAAGAAACAACGGCTTTACTTAAAGAATGGTTGTTGAATTGTTTTGTTCCAGAAGTTGGAAGCGGAAAAATAAGCCCCAAGGCGCTATTACTACATACTAGACAACCCTTCAGGTCACCAACAAAATTCCAATCATCCCAACGTTCAAGTATATACATAATGGGCATAATGACTCTTTTCACTGTGCCAGCACATAAGCTCTGACTCTTTCCAATGAGTCGTTCAAAAAGAGTCATGCAAAGAGTCTGAAACTTGGTTAATAACATATTCAATAAAAGTCGTAGATGGGCAACTCCAATTTTTTTTTCTCTTTTTTGACCCCATATTCGGACTTAGCGACCCCCCAATACCCTTTAGTTCGAGCCAACCCGATCGGACCACTATTTCCCATGAAAAGGGAGCTGCCAGCCTGGGATGGGCGACCCCAATTTTTTTTCTCTTTTTTGACCCCAGATTCGGACTTAGCGACCCCCAAATCCCCTTTAGTTCGACCCAGCCCGATCGGACCACTATTTCCCATGAAAACGAGGCTGCCAGCCTAGGATGGGCGACCCCAATTTCTTTTCTCTTTTTTGACCCCAGATTCGGACTTAACGACCCCCCAATACCCTTTAGTTCGAGCAAGCCCGATAGGACCACTATTTCCCATGAAAACGGGGCAGCCAATCTGGGGCGGGCATACAAAATCAACTCGCACAAAAAGATTCGTTCAAAAAGAGCGATACTAAATCGAACCGCACAAAAAGAGTCGTTCAAAAAGAGCGATACAAAATCGAACCGCACAAAAAGATTCGTTCGAAAAGAGTCAATTGACTCTTTTGACTCTTTTTGAACGTGTCGCTCTTTTTGAACGAATCTTATTGTGCGGTACGATTTTGTATCGCTCTTTTTGAACGAATTTTACATAGAAAAGGGAGAGGGATAGGGCTGAGGAGCATCCAAATAGTGGGGATGGATGCTCCTCAGCCCGGATGGGGGATCTAAAGGGGGGTCAAAATAGTGTCAAAAATACGAAATTCCTTATATTTTAGAAGTTATATTTTAGAAGTTATGGCCACAAAACAGTTTATTTAAAACTAGGGTATAGTAGTGGTGTAATTGCTTGAAACAGAATGATTTATGGGATAAACTAAATAGTGGTCGTGTGAACGGTCCACAACCCAAGGCAAAAGCAGTTCACTTTCCAGTCCACGCTCGATACAAGCATGAGATCGAAAGCGTTCCACGATGTCATGTATTGGCCCCGTCAGAACGCTGCTTTACACTGTAGCTGTAGTGCAAGTGGAAGCTATGGGTTTTTGTTTGGTTTCATCTAAAGTTGAGCTTGAGATGATGATACGTAAGACGAATACTTTTGTTTTAGAATGTTGGGATTGTTTCCTGTATTTGGAGAAACTTGGCTGTGCGGTGGGACGCGACGTAAGTAAATTATTTTTGATATGTTTGCATTTGCAGTCAGCATGGGTTGTTGCGTATATATTTAGAAGTATACACAATGGGTGCATTGCATACTGCATAGAGATGAATATGAATGGATTTAGATGGGATTGCTTTGGTAGATAAATGATGGTGGTTTTACTTTTAGATAGATACTGGGATGGGATATGAGTGAATGAATGTATTGTAGTACATTGTATGTATTGAGAAATGAGCGTGGATTGGTTATGCGTTGGGTAATATTTATGCGATGGGCTAGTTTGGGAATTAATTTTACAGTGAGTCATTCTTAAATTGAACGACTCGAAGGCTATGTCGTTGTGCCGAATCTTTCGCTCATCCTGATGAGTCGTTTAAAAAGAGCGACTCGTTACTGTGTTACACATCACTAAGGCGGCTATTACACTATAAAAGTTCTTTGTAAAAGATAATTTATAAAAGTTTTTGTAAAACTTCTTTTATAAAAGATATTTTACCATCAAAATTTTCTATATTACACTGCGTAAAATATTTTATAAAAGTTTTATGAAATCTCAATGTTGTCGGTGTGTTGATGCAACAGTTCGACATAATATTGATTTACAGTAGTTATGGAATGCGTATGATGCTCTAATTTTGTGGATCGGATCTGGCACGGTACATGATCTGGGTCCGAAAACAGGTTGGCCGATCTACCCAATATTTGTGAAATGGATTAACTCGATTCACATTTGCTTCGACTTGCATTTGCAATCTATACTATAGAAAACATTTTTGAATGTTTACGCTCGTTTGGGTTTCTTTCGTACTCGTATAATCATAATAAAAGTTGGAAACACATTATGCATTCATTTGCAGAGTATTGTCTGACATTTTTAGAGAGCGAATATATTCTTCATGATTGTATGTGAATAATGTGGATCCTTCGTTTTTTTGCAATTTTGACTCAGATATGCTATCAACAACCCAAAAATTCCCAACTCCCTAGTTTCTTCAACTTGTCCCAGGGTCACACCTCATTTCCAATTATAGTTCGTAAACCCTCGATATTTATGGATATTAAATCGAGACCATGCCGAAAATATGTCGAGAACACGCCGTACAAAGTCCGAGTCGGGGTGGCGCCGACCAATGTATGTATGAGCTTCCATTCATTTATATTTGTACCTTACTAAAAAAACAACGAGTTTCTTGTTCTATGAATATTATTATTATATTACCAATGAATTTAATACATTTATTTGTATAAGTAAAAGAATCCTATGCTCGTTTTGATACGAGTAAAATTTAAATCAAATCTATCACGTTCATTTATGAAATCTCATGAATCTGCACGACGCGGTTCCACTCATTGGTCGTGAACAGAATTCGACTCTGACATGATTGGAACCCCTTCGTAATCTCGTCACGCTCCTACTGCGGCATATCGCCATGCATTGAGCTGACTGTGAAATTCGCCACCCGCATTTTCTTCGTCAGACAGTCCACCTTTCGTGTTGCACAAAATCACGGCCTGTATAGCCAGCGTGTCGTATATATCGCAAAGTTTGTCGAACTTCCACTCCTCCCTCTTGACGAATTGAATTGTTTCTCCCAGCGTCAATTCGTCACTGAAATAAAAAAGGAAATTCGCGAAGGATTAGTAGAGTGTATCTATGGAATTATAATCTCAACCTACCGTTTCACGAGAATTCGAATTGGGTCTGTTATAAATTTGGTCGTCATTTCGACTCTTCGTGTAACGTTCGATAGGTAATTGTCGATGCTATCACATTCGGCGAAAGATTCTCCTTCTTCGAACCGATCGTGCCCGATCCGAATATCATGTCAGCCAACGTCTTCTTCTTGTTCTGCGACAAATCCTCTACCTTTAACTGCTGATAGTCGATGAGTTTCTTGTGCTGTGCGAGGGTGGCTTCCGATTTAATGTCACGCCGAACGTTGTAGTTCTTTTGCTCCTCCAACTCGCCGTTCAGCTGCTCAATTTCCTGCTGCAGTTCGCCAATATTGTCCTGAGCTACTTGAAGGTCTGAGAGGCTGCCGTGTGCTGTCCGGTACGGCGACAAGGGGCCGCTTTCTCCCACTTTTGGTAGGTAGAAATAGACGCGTTGCTCTTCAATCGCATCTCCTCCTCGATCTTCAGCGAGCTCTTGAGCGTCTTGACTTCTGTGCGACACGCGGGCAAGTCGCCCGTCTTCTCCTTCAGCCGGTCCTTCATGAGGCTAAGCTCTTTCTTTGTATCGCGCAGGACCTTGTTCACGGAGTCCGTTTGGTTGGCTTTGCTCTCGGCCTTCAGCAATTTCTAATTTGTAGCGTCTTGATCTCGTCCATTTGGCCCTTGTTGGTGCGTTGAAGCTCGCGGATTTAAGCGTTCAATTTGTTGACCTGGGGCGCGAGAACGGACTCTTCCTCGGCCGACTCGGCGCTCGGTTCTTCGTGGACGTAGCCGTAACCGAGGAAGGACAAGTCATGACTCCAAAATTCATTCAAATTTCTAAACATCCAGGGCGTTTTAACGAACGTACTTCGTCTGTTTTTGGTCCGCTCGATGTCCTCAAAGTTGGAGACGTCGTCGTCGCCAACCTAGCAAAATTGACGCGCCAATAAGCATCTGAAATCAGGAGGAAACCGTTTGCAAACAATTGTTATGGTCGACTATATTTTTACATACCATCAGTTTGTGTTGGATCCACCGTTGTTCCTTCCGAATGCATTTTATGCAGCTTGTGCACATCTAGTTCTGGCGGCCGAAATAACAAATCAACCCATGTGTCACGGCCAAGAGCTGCCACAACCCCTTCGACGCAAGAAGGAAGATATAATATATATAACATGACTAGACACATACACGGAGCGACGTGCCGAATATAATTACAACTTACGTTCAATAATAATTACTTATTTCACTGATTTCCCCCATTTCACCAACTCGTCCACTTCCGAATGACAGAACAAGTCATATGTTATGTGTACCAACTTCCACAGCTGGTACAAAAGTCTTCTTCGCCTGTCAAAAGTCTTTTATCAAATATAGCGTGAAAAGACTAAATATCATAAAAGAACTTTTATAAAAGACAACTTTTATAAAAGTTACCCCATTACACTATAAAAGTTCTTTTACAAATATCTTTTATAAAAGATATTTGTAAAAGAACTTTTATAGTGTAATAGGCGCCTAATACATATATATGATATATGCATATACAGTAAAACTTCGTTATAACGTTCCCGCTTATAACGATTTCTCGGTTATAACGCTGTTTTTCCTTGATCCCGGTCCCTAAGGTTCATTTTCTTTACCTCGGAATTATATTGTGCGCGAATTACGTCCCCAAGTCGCAGTCAACGAAAATCAGCTGTTCAGCCAGTTATAGTCAAATCTCTTGTTCGCGTTCTTTTGACACATTCGAGCTGTGAAAAACTGGCTTCCTAACAAACTTGAAACACTTTTTTGAATTAAGAATAGAAACATGCACTTCCAAGCGCATAACAGTAATAGCTGAATTATAGTCTGCGCGAACAACGCGGCTTCTACTGTCAAATAAAGTTGAACCAATGTATTTCATATGGCGATAAGTATACTGTGCGCGAACAACACGTCGCTCACGTCGCGAAAGTTGAGACGAGTTCAACTTTGTCGCAATCAACGAGCCGCGAAATATCAATTCACAATAGGCATGTGGTTTAAAACTGTGGGTGATCATTTGTTTTGTTGTAAGTTGCTGTTATGCGCTTGGAAGTGCATGTTTCTATTCTTAATTCAAAAAAGTGTTTCAAGTTTGTTAGGAAGCCAGTTTTTCACAGCTCGAATGTGTCAAAAGAACGCGAACAAGAGATTTGACTATAACTGGCTGAACAGCTGATTTTCGTTGACTGCGACTTGGGGACGTAATTCGCGCACAATATAATTCCGAGGTAACTTACAACGAAACAAATGATCACCCACAGTTTTAAACCACATGCCTATTGTGAATTGATATTTCGCGGCTCGTTGATTGCGACAAAGTTGAACTCGTCTCAACTTTCGCGACGTAAGCGACGTGTTGTTCGCGCACAGTATACTTATCGCCATATGAAATACATTGGTTCAACTTTAATTGACAGTAGAAGCCGCGTTGTTCGCGCAGACTATAATTCAGCTATTAGAATTTTTGTTCGCTTTAACGCTCCAGTTTCCCGTTTATAACGCTCCGATGGGTGATTAAGAAAATTTTTTTTTCTTTGTAAATCATAAACATCAAGTCAATTGTTTGGATTTCGAGAATACATATAGAGATTCGATGCATTTTTTGATTGGTTTGGATTCCGAGAATGTTTACATTCAGTCAATGTTTACATTCATTCGAAAAATTTTCATCCAACTAACCTCTTCAATATGTTTCCTCGAATTCAGACTTTGTCTGCTTTGGTCTTTTGCCTTGTTTGCTTTTCATTGTGCCAGTGTTTTATTTTCCACGGTGGTGTTAAACCGAAAAATGTCGCGAAAATCGTTTTCGGTGAAAGAAAAAGTTGAATTAATAAAAGCGTACGAAGAATCAACTTTAAATCAAAAAGACTTTGCCGCGTCGAAAAAAATAAGTGCTTCGACATTACGTACGATTTTGCAAAAACGTAAAGAGTTAGTTTCGGCCCACGAAGGAACCAGCCGCAAAAAACTACGGACTGGAAAGTATGAAGAGCTGGAAACAATATTATAAGATTGGTTTATCCAGGCAAGGACCTCCAACATCCCGATAAGTGGCCCCATTTTGCAGGAGAAGGCCTTGCAAGTGGCTAGCTCTTTGGAAATTCCCAACTTTACTGCTTCGACTGGGTGGCTTGACAGATTTAAAAACAGGCATTCCATCATTTACAGGCAAATTAGTGGCGAGTCAAGTTCTATAAATCCCGAGATAGCGTCTGACCGGAAAAAAACAAATTTCGGTCCTCACTTCCGGTTACAACCCATCAGACATTTATAACGCAGATGAATTCGGCTTATTTTTTAAATTGATGCCAGATAAATCGTTGGTACTAAAAAACGAAAAATGCCACGGAGGAAAGATGAGTAAAGAGCGATTGACGGTCCTCGTTTGTGTCAATTCTACTGGAACGGATAAAAAAAACCGCTAGTGATTGGGAAGTACGCTAAGCCACGCTGTTTTTTAAATGTAAAAACTCTTCCGTGTGTTTATTGTTCTCAATCTCGAGCGTGGATGACAGGTGATAGATTTATAAAATGGCTTCATGAGTGGGACACCGAACTGAAGGAACGAAAAATTCTCCTACTTGTCGACAATTGTGCTGCACACCCAAAAGAAGTGGCCCTGAAAAATATAAAGCTTGAATTTTTACCGCCGAACACGACGAGTGAGCTTCAACCCCTCGACCAAGGGATCATAAAGGTCTTGAAGCATGATGGACAGGTCATCAACGACTTCTCCAAAAATTTCTGTTTTGGATGCTGTCCACTTTTTGTACGCTGCATGGATGGACATTAAAAAAGAAACAATAGTGAATTGTTTCAAGAAAGCGGGCATTGGAAATTCTTCTGGAGGCCAAGAAATCGAAGATGTGATTTTTTTTTATTATTTTTGATTTCCATTTTTTGACATTTTTTTACATTTTTTAGGTGATCGACGAATCTTGGGAAGATCTTTGTGGAGAGAGATTAGCTGAGTTTCAAGGTTATGATGACTTCGACAGTGACCTTGTTACTAATGACGTCTTGAGCCTGGAATCATAATTGAAGATCGCAATGCAGCAAACGCGGCAGAAAATGAAGAAAAGGAAGATACAGAATCACCTGTAATAATTGCCCCAAAAATTGTAGACGCTTTGAAGACGATCCGTACATTTTTTAACTGCAATACGGAAGTGGAAGATGAAACATTTAAATATATAAACAACCTGGAAAACTCCGTATTTAAAAAATCATTAAATTGCCTTAAGCAAAAAAAATTGATGATTATTTCAATCCAAGTGGGTCTAAATAATTTGTGTGTACGTGTATCTATAAGTTTTATTTTATTTCTTTGTTTTTGGAAACTTCTATGTTTTAAAATACATTTTGTGCATTTTTAAGCATTTTTTATGACTTCCCGGTAATAGCGTTTTCCCGGTTATAACGCTCTTTATTTTTGGGCCTTAGGCGGCTATTACACTATAAAAGTTCTTTTACAAATATATTTGACGAACGATATTTCAAAAGAACTTTTATGAATGATATTAGCCGCTAAAGGGGGAAGGTGTGCAAGCATATTAGAAAAGTAGTTGAAACAAGCAACGTCCATGTCGCAAATCTTTTCTTAGGCGGCTATTACACTATAAAAGTTCTTTGAAAATAGCTTTCATAAAAGATATTTGTAAAAGAACTTTAATAGTGTAATAGCCGCCTTAGAAGAGCGCTATAACGAAGTTTTACTGTATATTGTGGTGGAGAAAACAGTAGAAATCCCGAATAAGGCTCACCGAAACTTGAAATTTACTAGAAAGCTCCTGCTTTTAGACTTAAAAATCATGATATTTTCAGGAACCGCAACCGCACACCGAGAATGATCTCACTAAATTCCGAACATTCGTTTTTCCATAAAATGACACCGTTTCCTTTAATGATTCATCGTCTATTAACGGTTCCTCTTATACCTGATAATTTTCAAAGAAAGAGAAGCAATTCACCGGAGAGTCCCGCCGAGTATCGCTGACTTTAATATCCCCGTATGAGTGCCGCCGCCTAATATCCCGGTCGTTCTGGGATTTGAGTATCCTCGTGTGAGCATGGTTTGTCAGCAACATGGTATCATCTGAAACCTGTTTTATGCAAACGAAACGCGTTATCCCCCACAAGGATTAAGGCGAATAGTATATCAAAAAGAAAGCAGACTGGTTGAAGGAGATGTTTTTACAAGCTCGCAAGAAAAAAACAGAAGGACTCTATCTCCCTAAATGCTATAGTCGGATAAAACTTCTGTTGGGTTCACACTTAACTAAAGTTTAACATAACACACGTTCTTTTGCGGAACTTAACCTATACAGGTTAGAGAAATAATGCGGAGATTACAATGCTGGCAGAAACAATTACAGCGGCAGCAGCAGCGGCGCTGATCTGTCAAGTTGGAATGCAAGTATTATTCTTAGTTCGTTTTCTACACTTTCCGTGTCAAGTTCAGGGAATATGGCCACCTCAATGGGGTCTTGCCAGAGCGTTATTGGTGTTAGTTGCATTGGTGCTGCTGGGTAATTAAATATATGTTCCACAGTGTGAGGGTACCGTGACATGCTGGCCAATTGTTACGTACTGTTGGATCGACACGGGACAGATACGAGTTTAAGCGAGAACAACCTGAGCGGAGTTGAGCAAGTATCGTCCTAGTTGTTCTTGGTAGTCTTACTTCATTCGCTGATATGGTTGGTGGTTGCGCTGCTAGTACTGGGTTTGACTTAAGTCCCTCAGTCGTCGCATGAACTTTATCTCTAGGTAGAGTAGCAATAGTGCGCTTGAAGCGTTAGACCTCTCTTTCGAGGTCTCTTAAGTTGCAACGCATGTGACGAGGTGGTGGTGGCTGTATGTAGTGCTGCATTTTGACAGGTCTGAATGTTGTTCCACTGCGTGTCACACATCTTGAGACCTGATGGGGACAGCATAATTGGCCACAGATCTACCGATAGCTTTGTATGATGCCAGTAGGGTCTCCTGGGGTAAGGATACCCAGGAACTTCCAACCAGAGCCTTGAGAACTTTGTTCCTGTTTCTCATTTTGTCAGACTGTTGATGCATGCGCAGAAAATGTGACCATGCTATCAAGGGTGACGCCAATGATTTTGGGGTGGTTTACGGTGGGGATAAGTTGATCGCCTACTGAAATGTTTAACTGCATTCTGACCTCTTTTGCCCACGATGTGAAGAGGGTAGCCGAGGACTTAGGTGCTGATATGTGCAGATTTTTGTTGAGGAAGATGTTAAGTTCCTCAAGATATCGGTTGATCAGATCACACATTTGGTTGAAGTCGTTACCGGTAGTTAAAATCGATGTCATCCGCGTAGCTTATTATTCAAAGTCCTTCAGGTGGCGTTGGGAGTCCTAATAAATAGAGTGGGTAATAGAACTCCTCCTTTCGGAAGGCCCTGTTTAATTCTTCTGAGTTTAGACTTCTTGTTCCTGAACTTCGTGAACGACTGTCTGCCAGCGAGGTAGTTAGCGATCCACTTGGTTAACTGAACTGTAAGCGAAGTACAGCTGATGTCCGATAAAAGTGACAAATGGTTAACCATATCAAAGGCCTTTGACAATCCAAGTGCCACCAGAATCGACCTTTGGCAAGGTCGGAATTGGTTGAGACCGTTATATATTACGGAATGGCATCCAAAGCCGTCGTTGTGCTGTGCATTCGCCCGAAGCCGTATTGATGGTTGGCTAAGTTGAAGTGGGTCGTGAGCTTCGGATGGAGTAGCGCTTCAAGCGCCTTGACAATAGGTGATAAAAGAGTGATCGGACGATAGAATTCACTCGATGTTGCCTTTTTTCCCTACCTTTTTTCACGCTTCAGGAATCACTAGCTTCGCGATGGATATGTGAACTATGAACGTTAGATACTTCAGGGCTGGCATATCAAATTTTTCAGCATTATCATCGAAATCTCATCAGGACTTAAGGCTTTGGAGCTTTTGGCATCTTTGATGCAACTTCGTCGGAGGTGAATTGGGGATTCTCGTCAAAATTGCTGTTACGAATTTTCCTGCAAATTTTGAGCTTGCGACTGTCAGGTGGCGGATTTTCAACGAATTGTCGCTTAAAGTGGCTATCGCATTGTGTAGGATCACCAATTATGGTGTTACCAAACTGAATGGCAACATTCCCTTGTTTGGAGGGATTTTTGAGGGCTCTAACAGTTGTTTACAGAGTTTACTAACTCCAGAATTCAAATTGCAATTATTTAAGTGATCCTCTATGCTCATTGACTTGATTAATGATTTCGGCGTCCTAACTTCTCTAATCCTAGGGTCTGCCAGTCTTGCAGCTGATATCGGGAAATTGGTTCGAATTTTGGGAATTCGCAGTGCCGTATGGCAGTGTGGGCCAAAGAAGATGATTACTGTCCATTATTTTTTCACAGATTCGTAGTGAAGGAAGGGCTCCATAATTTACGATGACATAGATCAGAACAGTTTTTAAAATGGCGCCATTCATCGCAACAGTTTCATTTCAGAGGTGGAATTGCGGTGAAGTGGCCTGTTGGAAACGCAGCAAATCCTGGGACCTGGGTTGGTTCAGCGCCATCTGGATAGACAGGCCTGCACTCAGCTGGTTTTGACGGCTAAAAGCGCGTTGACACGATCAAACTACGGTTTGACAAACCACCTACTTGAACGTGTCAACCCCTTGTCAAACTGGTTTGATCTCTTGTGCTTCTGTCAAACCGTAGTTGGACGGTGCTCAACTTTTCATCAAATGCTAGTTTGTCAAATCGTAGTTTGATCATGTCAACGCGCTCTAAATTCCACAATTATTTCCTTTGATGACGCCATCGTATCCACAATCCAGTGGTCGGCGACTGATGGCGGCGAGTCTTCGGTATTTGTGCGTTCCGTGTTTAGTTTTCGTTTTCCGCGTTCAGTGTTTATTTGTTAGTAAAATTTCATTTAGTGATCCGGGGAAACAAACACGTGCGCGATGAAAGTGTGTCGTGCTGTCAAAAGATGTATTTTGTCAAGTGTGAACTGTTCCACGATGCTCTGCGACCGATCCCCGGGGCTGCGGCTTCGACCAAATTGGTGCAAGTGTCCAGAAAGTGTGTTTTTAGAGGACTAAAACGCCGTCTGGCGCAATTCCAATTGTAAACATATGTCGTGCCGGGGATATCGTCGTGTGCAGTCACTGCCTTGGCGAAGGAAATAATGACGTACGCGATCAGCTGAGCGCAGGCCTGTGTATCTAGATGGCGTTGGTTGGTTTCAATACCGGCGCGGTGTAGGAGAATTGAGAGAAGTAGCGCCGATGTTTCCCATAAAAACCCAGCAAGACATTTGTCTCCGATTCCAGTGGAATCGAAAAGTCTTCGATCTTATAGCGGTTCCATTCATCGGTTTGTCTCCGAAGCTGGAAAAATTCAAATGTTTTAAATTATGTATCGAGTTAGCCTGAAATTTGAATTTATTTGAAAGTATCTGGCATTTGGCGACGCATGTTGTCCATATATGAAATATGGAATACGGAAAATGTTGTTTTTTTTGTAATGCCCGGTTCACATTATGCCCGGTTCACATTATTCCAGTAACCAATCCAGTCCAGTAATCCAGTCCAGCGCTGGATTGCTACTGGAATAATGTGAACCGGCACTGGACAGCAATTCAATCCAGCAATCCAGTCCAGTAATCCAGTCCAGTGACTGGATTGTCGGTCTACTTTTTCATTCCAGCTCGTACAGAAATCATTGTCACTATAGTTACCGAATCAACAACACACTCGCCGGACTACTGGACTGGAATCATGTAGACGATATGATCCAGTCCAGCACTGGACTGGATTGCTGGACTGGATTACTGGACTGGAATAATGTGAACCGGGCATTATTCCAGCAACCAATCCAGTCCAGTAATCCAGTCCAGCGCTGGATTGCTACTGGAATAATGTGAACCGGCACTGGACAGCAATTCAATCTAGCAATCCAGTCCAGTAACTGGATTGTCGGTCTACTTTTTCATTGCAGCTCATACAGAAATCATTGAGTGCGTTCAGAAGGTGGCAAAAGAGCAGAAACCGCTCGCGAGCAGCTCCGCAACTGCTCGCGAGTAGCTCCGGAGCAACTCGCTTTGGAGTCTGCACCTGCTGAACGCTACTTCACCAGCTGACAAATCGACCAGCTGAAAGCTGACGATGACAATTTTAGACGTCAAGTGCCGAAAAGAGAAAAATACATGAATCCCACGCTGTCCATTACAAAAATCACGAACAACGAGAAAACAAATTCAAAACCACCCGAAAACCAAAGAACTAGAAGCCGAAAACGGCGAAAACACAACAACCAATTTGATGATTGTCAAAACTCGGAAACTCGCAACATGACCTCGGAATTATATTGTGCGCGAATTACGTCCCCAAGTCGCAGTCAACGAAAATCAGCTGTTCAGCCAGTTATAGTCAAATCTCTTGTTCGCGTTCTTTTGACACATTCGAGCTGTGAAAAACTGGCTTCCTAACAAACTTGAAACACTTTTTTGAATTAAGAATAGAAACATGCACTTCCAAGCGCATAACAGCAACTTACAACAAAACAAATGATCACCCACAGTTTTAAACCACATGCCTATTGTGAATTGATATTTCGCGGCTCGTTGATTGCGACAAAGTTGAACTCGTCTCAACTTTCGCGACGTGAGCGACGTGTTGTTCGCGCACAGTATACTTATCGCCATATGAAATACATTGGTTCAACTTTATTTGACAGTAGAAGCCGCGTTGTTCGCGCAGACTATAATTCAGCTATGAGCGTGAGGTTGAAAAAGAAGAAGAAGAACCTGAGCACTGATCAGTGAGCAGAAATATTTCTTGCTCGGTGAAATTTGATCATGCTCACCCGAGCGGAAGTTGCTCAGTCACTTCTGAACCCGCTCGTTCTGAACATGTTCGCTGAGCGGAAGTTGCTCAGTTCCTTCTGAACGCACACATTGTCACTATAGTTACCGAATCAACAACACACTCGCCGGACTACTGGACTGGAATCATGTAGACGATATGATCCAGTCCAGCACTGGACTGGATTGCTGGACTGGATTGCTGAATTGAATTGCTGTCCAGTGCCGGTCCACATTATTCCAGCAGCAGTCCAGCGCTGGACTGGATTACTGGACTGGATTGGTTACTGGAATAATGTGAACCGGGCATAAAATTAAAAGTGCCGTGAAATCAATACAAAAAGAGATTTCACGACACTTTTAGATTCAGGACGAATTATATATCAGGCTTAAATAGATTATACACATTTCTACAGTCATCGATCCGAAGTGTCGATTCCTCGTTGGTCATCGGTCCGGAATCGATTCCAGTCATCGATCTTGATTCGATTCCACGTTGACTACAGTCATCGATCACAATTCGACCCCAGTATCGATTCTACTTCGACTCCAGTCATCGATTCTCTATCGACTACCGTCATCGATTTCGGATCGATTCCTGTCCTCATTTTCGGTATCGCAAAAGCGGCCATGGCCATACAAATGTCTCCGACGTGTCCTCGATAAAGTCATCGATTCCTTAGTAGACAGTCATCGATCCAGGTCCGATCAAGTGTCGATTCTTGTCCGACTGGGAATATCGAAAAATATGGCTGCATTCATGTGAAAAATTTTCGCTACGGAACGCTACATCCCCTCCACTACACATTTGAGGAGATGCTACCTGTCAACATTTCTTTCGTGATTGAATCGCTACATTTGAAATGTCTGACAAACAGGTGGCACCGCAAATATTTGACAATTGCCAATTTTCCATCGTAAAACATTTCTTTGGCACATCACGAAACAAGGAAATATCAAATCAAAGACGAGAAGGCAGTGGATTTACATAGACGGGGATTCTATTTGCGCTTTTGCTGTACACAAACGTCACAACGCACATACCAGCTGCGAATTGTCAAATGTAGCGCTACATGCCCAGAGAGCGTAAAAAATTTCTGCTACCAAGGGAAGTAACCGCTCCAGAGCGGATGGAAGGAGCGGTTGCAATCACGACCGGGAGGGGTTGTAGCGCTACGGAGCGCTCCGTAGCGATCCGGATAAAACGAGCGTCGTGAATGCACTCTATGACACACGCACATTTTCTTCCTTCTCGCATTGAAGGGGTTTGGCAGCTCTTGGCCGTAAAACTTGACGTAAAACGGGTCGTTTCGGTACGTAGTACGAACCGGCTGCCGCAGGAACATGCTGCCATAGTCGCACCTTTCGATGTGGCTTAGAACACGTTGTCCGAGACACATCCGGTGCCGCTGCTGCTGCGATTGCTTCTGCCGAACGTCTCACTAGCCCATACCACTATCAAACAATAATAAATATGGGTTAACGTTTGGCTACATCCAGCGGTTGCGCCTCTAAGTTCGTTAAAACGTGCCATACACACACCGATCGATCGGCCGATCCGTCGCCCGATATCGATATCGGCCGATGGATCGGCCTGTGTATGCGTGTAATGAACCACCTGCAATGAACCATATTATGGTCTGGTAGTGCTGCTTCCACCGGCAGATCTATGGCAGCACCTGATGAGTAAGGATCTGTCGGTGGTACGAAACCAGAGGCCGAGGGTCCCATTACACCTGGACCTCAATACGAGCGCGAGGGCCAACCATTTCATCCTTATCGCCTCATTTTTTTTATTCCCCATTTTTACCTCCCTTGTTTGTGTTGTCTTCCCCAGGCCTATGAATTTTTGTTAATACGTAAAGGACAGGGGCAACGAGCGGCGAAAACCCCGCCCACGTCTCCCGAACTGAGCTACAGCAAGCATAGGCCGCTGCTTAGCTCGTTGAGGGGCCTTTTTCTTCGCCAGATGGCACGGCCCGACCTTCACGGTCATTATGCTACCTTAGGCTCCGTCCCCACGGGCATCTTCGGATACCCGCCAAACCGTCCGTTACATGCGCTTATCGTTGACGATTTTTTTGACAGTTCCATATAATTTTTGATCAACTGACATTTTGTGACGATCCATCGGCCGATCGATTGGGCGACGGATCGGATCACGAAACAAGGAAATATCAAATCAAAGACGAGAAGACAGTGAATTTACATACACGGGGATTCTATTTGCGCTTTTGATGTACACAAACGTCACAACGCACATACCAGCTGCGAATTGTCAAATGTAGCGCTACATGCCCAGAGAGCGTAAAAAATTTCTGCTACCAAGGGGAAGTAACCGCTCCGGAGCGGATGGAAGGAGCGGTTGCAATCACGACCGGGAGGGGTTGTAGCGCTACGGAGCGCTCCGTAGCGATCCGGATAAAACGAGCGTGGTGAATGCACTCATTGACATGTTAATTTATAGGCCTTCACTCAGCTGATCGTGGTGAATTCTGACTTCTACGCTAACGTCAATGTTACGCCATTCATGCCCTGCCAAAGCAGTGACTACACACGACGCTGTCCCTGGCACATGTCTACAATTGGAGACAGCTGGGAACCCATTTAAACACTATCTGATGGTAGTACGATAGGAATTTATGATGAGGTTGATGATTGTCGTCCTCATAGGCTCCCAGTAAAGTAATTCCATTGCCTGAGGTGATTTAACTCAGAACAGTTTCTCAAGTGGCACCATTCGTGGCGGCATGTATAATTTATTGTGTTGGCATTAGGGTGCCGTGGTTTATTGCAGACGCAGTAGATCGACTCAGCCGGTTCTAGGACCTGGGTTGAGCTCAATTCTGGCGCGATGGAGGAGAATTGAGAGTAGTTGTGCCAACATGCGCTGGTGGATAGTCAAGAGTGTGTGACACATACACATATCTTCCTTTTTGCGTCGAAGGGGTTGTGGTAGCTCCTGACCGTGAAACACGGGTCGTTCTGGTGCGTATAACCGCTACTGCAGAAATTGCCTGTCTATGTCGTGGCCATGGATGTTTGTGTTGTCTTCCACCTGTGGTGTGGAGCGTAACAACCATTCCCGACTTATCGCAGATATGCGGCGAAATGGGTAAGAGGTACATGATGACAGCATGCATCGTCTGAAACCAGTTTATACGAACGAAACGTCAGCTAAGCCACACGGGAGTAGTTGGCGGGCTATGCCCCGCAAGGGGTTAGGGCAAATAGTAGTATGTAAATATAAAAAAAGCACTTCATTTTTTCAATATTTATAAAATATATTTATTCGAGCACTTTCGAACTTATAAATTTAAAATAGTTAACATTGTCATAACTCTTAAAACAACTTTTATCTATATCATTGCTTTTGCCTTAACAACTACTTGTATAAAATACATACATATACCTACTTCTAAATAAATTTCGAATACTTAGATGCATTCTCCATTGAATTTTAGCTTAAATACAAACAAAGTAAAAAACGTATGAATACTAATAACTTTGTATAGAGATCTCAGACGAGTAAATTAAAAATTCCAAAGTCGAAAAGTTTTTGTTCTTTTTACTGAATATTTCATCAATTGCACAGTTTAACTATTTGTTGATGTTTGTAACTGTTTGTAAGATATGATTTTGTTTCAACTGTTAATTTATATCGAGGTTTGTAAAATAATTTCAATATGTATTTACAATAGTTTTTGCTTACGTACTATTTTTCCATGTTTCATGAAATCAATGTTTCGAATTTTATTTACTTGTACAGCATGGCCAGCTCGGGTTAATCGGTGCCATAATAAAAGAATTAGCTGAGTCAGAGAATGCGTTAAAATAGAGCAATAGCGGGCAATGGTAAAACTAATAAAGGTATTCCTTACATTATTTTTACCATTCAAAGATATTACAGACAACCATATTGGAAACAGGGCTGCTACAGAACAGGTCTAGGAAGAGATCTAAGTATTAAGCTTCCTTGGAGCTCCATGCACAAACTACGCTGCAATCCCTCTGCGACATTGTTGCAATCAGAATCAATCACCCAGAAATATCAAGTATTAATTTTATTATTTTTCCAATACAAGGATAAAAATAATTCGATTGACGAGTTTTTACTTTGTGGAAATTCATTTGTATTTCTATTTGAAACAATTTTATTATTCGTTATGCTCGAGAGAGCGAAACGCGTAAGGAATAATAAAATAAACCGTGGTAAAGACAAAACAAATTGTTTCAAATATAAAGGAAAACAAATTGGCTGACCTGCTACCCCCTACATTCTAACTCAATCATTCAAATGAGTTTTCTTGTGCATATACAAACCAGCATGTTGTGCGAACGCCTTGCCACACAAATTGCACACATACTGCTTAACGTCCATGTGAATCTTAATATGCGCCAGCAGCGCCTTTCGACGGCTAAACGTATTGCCACACGTCGAGCACACGTGCGGCCGTTCCGTTGAATGCTTGACCATATGTTTGCGCAACATTTTCTTCGTAACAAAAGCCATGGGACAGACAGGACACTGAACATCGCGAACACCCGCGTGCCGTTTCAAATGCTCGTTCAATTTTGCCGCGACCATGAAACTCTGACCGCATTCTTCACACTGATACGGTTTTTCGCCCGTGTGCCGACGCATGTGAACCCTTAGCTCGGCATTTTGTGGAAACTTCTTATCGCAGAGGGTGCATGCGAACGGTTTCACTTGCAAATGAACGCGATTTATGTGCGAAATTAGATTTTTGTACCGTACAAAGTCCGCCCCGCACTGATCACACTTCACGGGACCCTCGATTGTGTGATTTTTAGTGTGTGCCTCCAGTTCAGCGTTCGTTTTGAACTTTTTCTGACAATAGTTGCACTGGAATGGCTTGACTTTCGGGTGATTGGTTTCGTGCTCTAGCCAGTCGGCGTTGTTGGTAAATTCAATGTCACAATCGACGCATTTGCGATAGTTGGGATCGCGACGCAGAGCCAATGGTCCGATTTCGTGTTGCATGCCGTGCCTTCGGAACACGTTCTTATACTTGAACTGACGGTGGCAGATATCGCAGAAGAGATCAGGATTCGGCACGTCCTTCTCGTAGTCTGCATCACGACCGGATTCGCCCTTTTTAGCTTCACATTCATGTCGTTCGTTTGCTTCTGCATCTCCGCACATATCGCAACCGCTTTCTAATTTATTGAACTTCGATTCAATATCGGCCTCTTCGTTGAATTGGGACTCACTTGTTGAGCCACCCTCATCGTCATGATGGTCCCACATGGACTCGTCTTTGAATCCGACCGTTTCCCGCAAAGGGGACTCCTCCACACGATTCTGGCTGCCGGCCTTCTCTTTCCTGTTGTTCGGTGCACCTCGACATTTGTGTCGCTGGAAGCTAAGCTTATACCTGTAGCATTTGTTGCAATGTTCGCATGAAAATCTCGTTTCTTTCAGCGGTTTCTCGTCTGCCTCGGAGAATTCGTCACCATTGTCCACTTCGGTGGTTGCTATGTCCTGCGGCTCAAACTCATGTTCCGATTCATATTTACTGTACGGTTGGTCGAAAACATCTTCTGCACTTTCGTGTTTCAGTCTTAAATGTTCGCCGAAATCGTTGAGAGTGTTATATGTTCCGCGACAAAATGTACAAAACAGCGTGAAGTCGACATTGTTCGCGGTGAAGATCTCGCCACACTTAGCACCGCCATCGTTTGTGTTAAATGGGAAATCTACGCCGTCCTCGTTGATATCTTCTTTGATGGCCTCGTTCTTAATCTCAACACATTCCGGATTGATGAACTCGATGTCGGTTAAACTCATATTTTCACGTGAAGATGATTGAGATGATTTGTTGATGTCCGTACTGTTGTGTTTTGACGTTGACATATATGGCTGTAGTCTTGTTGAATTGGAAATGCGGGTGTATGTTCACAATGGTGATGTGGAGAATTGGACAGTTTAGGTGAAAAGTGAGATAGAGAAGATTTAGTCCCTCCACACACGGGTCGTCCGATTTCTGCTCGTTTGCATCCCCACACAAGGGGCGCCATACATCGCGCACGCGTTAATCGCAATTCGGCGCGTCTGAGACGCGACCTGATATTATACATGGGTTTTACAGGGTCTTATCGGCACGAATATGATTTTGGAGTTGGGGGAATTTGGGCAGTACGTCGCCTAAATAGAGGTGAAGGAGTAGTGCACAGGATTGTCGGAAAATACATTTTAACCCTTTGGCGGGGCGAAATGGATCTTTTTGTACATGCAACGAGATATGGGCACTATGGGTGTTGCGTGATTCGAGATGAAAGTTCGAGTGCCGATTAAAGCATTTTAATCCCTTGGCGATGCGAAATGGACCTTTTTGTACATGAAGCGGGATATGGGCAATAAAGATGTAGCCGGAGTCGAAATGAAAGGAGGAATGCACAAGAGTGCTGTTTAGAACATCTTAACCCTTTGATCGCCGTATTTTAGGATCGGTAATCGGCTCGTCATGCGATTCGAACAAAGCAATGGAGGTCGACATACGAGTCGGCCATCGGTACGTTGGCATATGGAAGTTCGCATTAGGGGTGTGGATAGTAGTAAGGTGTGAATGTTGTGGGGCCCGTAACACTAAACAAATTAATAATAATTTGCCAAAATTTGTGAAACCTTGTTTGACAAGTTTTCACTACAAAGGGTTCCGGTCGAAGCACCATTTTATTTAATACAGTTCACTTTGTGTGTGTGCATATCCAAAGAACTTAAAATGCCAGTTATATGATACTCATCTTGCCTAAATGTCACTTCATTGCCAATGTCCTTCCGTCCTAACCAAAGGACTCAGAATGCCATCAACAGTAGTCTAGTGCATTCGCCTCATGACACTCGGCCACTAAATGCAGCCACCATCATCGAGCCATAATTATTCAACCATTGTAGCAAATATCACGTACAATAGTCTTACACAGCATATCACACATTGAACTGTATTATTATTTACATCCCCCTTCCCTCCACAATATCCCTCAAATACACTATACCACATTAATTACATACCCCAAACACACCCACACTATTCCACGCTACATATAAATCCAATTTCTCATTCTCGTACATGCTATTGAATCTCCTTTAGAACCATGTTGTGTCGGTCGCTTTTTCTGTCGCTTTTTATATGAAAAGCCTCACAATAAACATTTTCATGTTAAAGACCTTTTTTGGATACCCTATATCATATTCTATGGTGCAGGTTATAATTACTATAGAAAATTCACTCGGCTCGGTCTATGCATAATATCTTGAGCGTTGATATCGCTTAAACGTTTCAAATGGTCGCCTAACATATACCGCCATATGTCTTCAGATTACAACGAGCGAATCGCTGAATGAGCGCTAAGCTAAGAGTTGAATCACGGTTTTATGTTAGAAAAACGATAAAAGCTTTAAATCCGCAAAGTCCATGAATTTTAAAATAATAATTATTTAAACCACCTTTATGACTTTGCTTTTTAACAAATTTATTATAAATTTATTTAGATTGAATGCATTTCGACACAAATAGTCATCCTCAATGTACTCGCTGAGGATGACTATTTGTGTCGAAATGCATTCAAACTGCAATAAATAAATTTATAATAAATTTGTTAAAAAGCAAAGTCATAAAGGTGGTTCAAATAATTATTATTTTAAAATTGAATCACGAAGCAACGAAATTATAGTGCATGCCGAAATTGTCCATACATAATAATGCATATCCACACTTTCGTAAATAGTCCATGTGGACACGCTATGTGGATACGCAAATATTTCGTATAACGTCGTCAATATAAAACCGCAAAAACCACCTAGCGCCACGAAAACAGTAATCTTGCCGGAATGGAATACCGTATTATAAAAAAAAAAAAAATATTTTACTCGATTATATAGCGTGTAGAAATACCGCATTCTGCTATCGCAAGGCGTATTTGGATCACAAATGCTTACCGCTTCATGTCCAAAAATGTCCTTTTCACCCCACCAAAGGGTTGGAATGCTTTCACCAGCTCCCCTGTGCACTTCTTCTTTCACATCGACTCACGCGTTTTTTCGAGATCCATATAGAGTAGAGCAGGTTAAGACCACACAATTACACTAACAATTTGATCTGAGTTGATAAATGATGTGCTCCATGAACAAGAGCCGCTCGACGTCCATTGCCTTTTCTCACCAGGAAAACTTAAGCGATGTCCTACAGCAGCAGAGTGATAACAACATTGGATATCACTAGTATACCTCTAAATGGCAGCGACTGTGTTCCGTGCGAGTATATCAGGAGGACATCAGGAAGAAGACGAGGAATAGAATGATTTCGTACTCTGTCATGCAAGATAGTTCGGGAAAAAATTATCAGTCGGCGAACATAGCAGAGAGCTGTACAATTTTAGTGAATGTCTAAGCATTTACAAAAGTGCCAAAAACTATGAATTTACACCAAATTGAGCTTGCCTTACAGCTAACACACAACAGTGACGATATTGCAAAATCTTACAAAATTTAGTTTATCCTTAATTCTAACAACTTACTATGAGTTCGCATTCATATGAGTCTTTTTGTGCATATACAAACCGGCATGTTGTGCAAACGCCTTTCCGCACAAATTGCACACATACTGCTTAACGTCCATGTGAATTTTCTTGTGCGCCAGCAGTGCCTTCTTCCGGCTGAAATTATTTCCACACGTTGGACACACGTATGGTCGTTCAGTTGAATGTTTTACCATGTGTTTGCGCAGCATTTTCTTGGTGAAAAATGCCATCGGACAGACGGGACATTGCACGTCGCGAACATTTGAGTGTCGCTTGAGGTGCTCGTTCAGTAACGTGGATATCATAAAGCTGCGACCACACTCCTCGCACTGATAGGGACGCTCGCCCGTGTGGCGTCGCATGTGCACACGCAACTCGACCTTTCGTACAAACTTCCTATCGCATAGCTCGCAGGAGAACGGTTTCAGCTGCAGATGAACGCGATTTATGTGCGAGGCGAGATTTTTCGCCTGCGAAAAAGTCATCCCGCACTGGTCGCATTTCACGGGATCCTGATTGACGTGGCTCTTGGCATGCACTTCGAGTTCTATTTCTGTTTTGAATTTCTTTGAACATTGTGAGCAGCGTAGCTGCCCGGTTTTCGGATGTTCATTTTCGTGACGGAACCACTCTGCATTGTTGCTGAATGTTATGCCGCAGTAGATACATTTACGATAGGTCGAGTCCTTCTGAAGTGCTGCTGGAGCCTCTTCGTGTTGCATGCCATGCTTTCTGAATACGGTTTTGTACTTGAATTGCCGGAAGCAGATCTCGCAGAAGAGATCGGGATTGTTTGACTCCTGATCACCTGTGTTCTCTACCTTGGATTGTTGATGGCCTCCATCCGAATTCTCCTGATTATTTGACGGGCCGTACGATATCGGATCATGCCTGATACGTCCACTCCTTGGTGCTGCCGCAAAATGTTGCGGTACTTCCTTCCTGTTATTAGCAACAAATGGACAACGATGTCGTTCAAAACTGAGCTTGTACCTATAGTGCTTGTTGCAAGTTTTACACACAAGTTTCGTCTTAGGCTGTTTCTCTGCCTTCTCGACGTAATCTTCGTCATCTTTATTGTCCCGCTCGGCTTCGTCGTTGTCTTCGTCAACCCAACTGGGATAATCGCTGACTTCAACTTTCGGACTATCTGGCTTTAGTTCATCTTCTTGCACAGGATCTTCGCATTTTTGATGTAGACATCTCAAGTGTTCTCCGAAATCACTGAAACTACTATAATTGCCTCCACAGTATGCACAAATCAGTAGAAAGTCAAAATTATTCCATGTAAATATTTCACCGCACTTGGAATTATTTTCACCAGTTGTAGGATCAAGTGCGAATTCAGATTCGTCCGAGGCAACATCAATCTTGATCTCTTCACTTTTGATTTCAACAACATCAGGACTCACAAATTCAATGTTAGTCAGACTCATTTCACTACGTCTAGTAAACAAAATGAGCAAAATTACAACGAACCGTGTTTGGTATGATTTTGATAGATGTTTGCTTGGAAGACTGGAAGGATGTTCACAATTGTTGTTTTGATTTTATATTGGTCGGATTTGGCAGGCGCACCGAAATAGAGCATGAAGTGATTGGCTAAGTTCATAAAACAAAGCGCAATCGCAACGCGCTGTGCCAGCAGTATCGAAGAAGCTTTGCAACAGGTTGTTGTGCTATATAGCCCCCATATACTATGCGATCCGTCGTCAGATCGATCTGACGATATTGCGATCGTCAGATCGATCGCACAGTGTATGTGACTATCGTTGACGATTTTTTTTGACAGTTCCATATAATTTCGATCGAAAGATATTTTGTGGCCATCCATCGTCAGAAAGATCTGACGATGGATCGCACCGTCTATGGCGGGTCATAAGCAACAGTCGCATCACCTCGGAATTATACTGTGCGCGAATTACGTCCCCAAGTCGCAGCCAACAAAAATCAGCTGTTCAGCCAGTTATAGTCAAATCTCTTGTTCGCGTTCTTTTGACACATTCGAGCTGTGAAAAACTGGCTTCCTAACAAACTTGAAACACTTTTTTGAATTAAGAATAGAAACATGCACTTCCTAGCGCATAACAGTCACTTACAACAAAGCAAATGATCACCCACAGTTTTAAACCACATTCCTATTGTGAATTGATATTTCGCGGCTCGTTGATTGCGACAAAGTTGAACTCGTCTCAACTTTCGCGACGTGAGCGACGTGTTGTTCGCGCACAGTATACTTATCGCCATATGAAATACATTGGTTGAACTTTATAAGCCGCGTTGTTCGCGCATACTATAATTCAGGCATCAAGTCATCCATCAATTATCAAATTTTCAGTTCAAAACTGACTACTGTCGAAAAATCGTATGAATATGACAGCGCGAGTGTCATTTCAGGATTGTCATCATATGCTGGTCCTCTCAGAGGAACTTCTGGAGTGGCCCATAGGCTCAATTTATGGGACGAGAGAAGAGCGCGTTTAATTTTTCATGGGAGAGAGAAAGAACGGGACTATTAATGCCAACCACCAATAGGACGCGGATATTTGACAGCTATATATACAGCGGGGAGTCAGAAACGAAAACAAACATTTTAATATCGGTTTTCTGACAGAAAACTCACAAAAACAAGTAACGCACACATCACATCTAAATATTTAATGTTTACCTATAAACAGACACTCCCGTCTTAGGGATACGCTGGTTATTTTTGCAGTCACCGACGAGGCATTTCAATTTACCACAACTCACTACCGCACCAATTTGTCCTACCGGAAATTTCACTAGTGTCTTCTCTACATAATCGCGGCTCTTTACACACAAAAACCGGCTCCAAACTTTCGCGAATTCAACCGTATTTACTTTTTGCCACTTTTTGCACAAAGCGTTTGACAGCCATATGCACAACACGTGAAAATGACAATCTTAAAACCGTTAACTTTACTCTCTCAGCTCTCGTCTTTTTCAAGAAGAAGATCGTCCCATTTTCAAGCTGTCAATTTGTATGGTTTGATAGGCATATACCCACTCCTTTGTTAGTTATATATTCAAATCTGGTCCTAGCCAGCGGAGAAATTTTTGTGATGGAGAAAATGACATTTTTTACAGCATGTTGCGTCCATCAAAAACTCAATGGAGAGAGTTCATACAACAAATTGGCAACAGTATGCCAACTGTTGTGTGATATGAACTTAGCCATTGACTACTGACAAAAAATCGTATGGCTATGACAATGCGGGTGTCATTTCTGAATTGTCACCATATGCTGGTCCTAGCCAGCGGAGAAATTTTTATAATGGAGAAAATGGCATTTTTCACAGTATGTTGTGTCCATCAAAAACTGAGTAGAGAGAATTCATAAGGCGGCTATTACCCTATAAAAGTTCTTTTACAAATATCTTTTATGAAAGCTATTTTCAAAGAAATTTTATAGTGTAATAGCCACCTAAAACGTGCCATACACACACCGATTGATCGGCCGATCCGTCGCCCGAAATCAATATCGGCCGACGGATTGGCGTGTGTATGTGGATATCGCACCGATCGGGCGATCAATTTTGATCTGCCGATATTTTAGTGCGATTTTCGTGCGATCGATCGGTGACGATCGATTGGGTAGTGTATGTGATTATCGCAAGTGAATGTCAAATTACCAAATTATTAAATGATGAAATTTCAAGGATTCTAATGATTTAAATGGCACTGCAATTGAAATACCAAATATGTGGTATACGAAAATACCACACACATCCAAATAGTTAACAAAATGAATCTAGGTTGGATTGGGAGTGAATCATAACCTATTTTTTGAATTGTCATTCGCTATCGCATCGCACGAAAATCGCTCAGTGTGTGTGCAGTGGAGATCGGCAGATATTTTGTGGCGATCCATCGGCCGATCGATCGGACGACGGATCGGATAATGTATGGCGGCTATAAGAGAAGATTTGCGACATGGACGTTGCTTGTTTCAACTACTTTTCTAATATGCTTGCACACCTTCCCCCTTTAGCGGCTAATATCATTCATAAAAGTTCTTTTGAAATATCGTTCGTCAAATATATTTGTAAAAGAACTTTTATAGTGTAATAGCCGCCTTACACAAATTGGCAACAGTTACCCAACCGTTGTGGGATATGAACTTAACCAATGTGCATTGGAAACAAAACCTATGCATTGCGTGGCCGGCTCAAAAGATTGCCGAGCGGAAAAGGAGTTACTGAGTAGCGGTCGTGCTATCTTTCCGCAACACCTTCTTAACGTACCCTTCGAAACAAATGTCATTTTGACTTCAGTTGGTTGTCAGTATGCCCAGGTCTGCGCATTTCTCTGCCGAGGATGTTGTTTTCAAGTCTAATATTTTTTATTGGCATCATAGCTGCTCGATGTGAAACGCCAAACGTAAATTACATCTTATCTGAATCCTCATGTTCACTCATAAATTTCTACTTTCAGCTTCCACAAAAATATGTTGAGTCCGTTCAGGCATCGACACACACAAATAATTGGGCGGTGCTCGTAGACGCTTCCCGTTTCTGGTTCAACTATCGTCATGTGGCCAACGTTTTATCAATCTATCGGTCGGTGAAAAGATTAGGTATCCCCGATAGTCAAATTATTCTGATGATTGCCGACGATATGGCATGCAACCCTAGAAATCCGAATCCGGGATATGTTTACAACAACGCTAATCAGCATATCAACGTCTATGGTGATGATGTTGAAGTTGATTATCGCGGATATGAGGTAATAACCTGAAGTGCATCTGCTTCATAACAACTAATATAATAACCTTTAGGTAACAGTTGAAAACTTTGTCCGATTACTGACGGGTCGTACCCAAAATGGCACGGCCAGGTCGAAAAAATTGCTTACCGATACGAGCAGTAATGTGCTGATCTACTTGACCGGTCACGGTGGTGATGGATTCCTAAAGTTTCAAGATTCCGAGGAGATAACCAATCAGGAGCTGGCCGATGCCGTCGAACAGATGTGGCAAAAGAAGCGCTACAACGAACTGTTTCTCATGGTCGATACATGTCAGGCTGCGTCGTTGTACGAGAAATTCCATTCGCCCAATATTTTGGCTATTGCAAGCAGTTTAGTGGGAGAGGATTCTCTATCGGTTGGTGATAATAACATTCTCATAGTTCAGTGCGTCTATATTATTATTGTATTTTGCATTGACAGCATCACGTCGATTCGTCCATCGGTGTCTACATGATCGACAGATACACTTACTATGCCTTGGAATTCCTAGAAAAAGTCGAACCGAATAGTAATCGTACAATTGGAGAATTCGTAAGTGTTGGCTAATTCGTAGTATTTGGTAACAATTATATTCTATTTACTACTAGCTTCAAGTTTGCCCGAAACGTGTTTGCATTTCCACCGTGGGTGTTCGAAAGGATTTGTACAGACGCGATCCAAACAAGGTACCAATAACGGACTTCTTCGGTTCTATTCGACCTACACATGTCGTCACTGAACGTGTTAACATCACGCTGGCGAATGAAGAGGATATCGTTGAAGATTTCCATCACGAACATCCTCCGGCGCCGGATATTGAATTTAAATTTACACCACAATTCCCGTCGGAAATTTTTGAATAGGAAATTGGAATAAATATAGGCGTTTTCGTATTTTTGTTAAGAAAAATAATTTTATTAATTAATATAAGAAGTCTTAAACCAGTTATGTTTTCATCATTCTAGACAATATTACCCAGGGGGCACTGTGATCATATACCACAACGTTAACTTCATACATACCCAAATATGAATGGCCGCGGTCCTGAAAGCTGGATCTGGAACAGACTTTTTCGGTTTCTCCTCCATATGCTCTCGCCTTCGGTTAAATATGTGACGCCATATGTGTTAATTTTTGAATCTGAATATATTCCCCCCCCCCCCCCCCCGGATCTGGAAAGTATTCTGTTCTGAAAATTGGCAGTTGACTGCAAACATTTTGCCGGGCGGGGGGCTCGTTCCATTTATGTGTTAATATAATGGACGGGTATAAAGTCCGATGCATGCTATGCGTTTGTCCGATCTTATCCTATTTGTATGTAGCTTCCTCTAAGCACGGCCCGGTGACAGCAGTATCGGTTATTGACTGCACTAACGGTATATTCTGTTGCGTTAAAACCAGAGTTACTTGTTTAAGAATTTTCGAAGATCGGTCCTCTAAGCATTTCCCGTGGTCCGATTTCAGCCAAATTTGATACATAGCTTACTTAGGCTATTATAAGTACCACACAGTGATACTGCTCCATGTGGCCCAGTTGACGTTTCTCGGCATAAACTGGTTTCAGAGAATGCAGTTGCCAGCATGCACCTCCTGCACATCCATGGCCACGAAAGTCGTCGTGGACGGGATCCTGCGCTACCGGTCGCCCTGTCGTTTTATAAAAATCTGGGAAGACCAACACAAGCATGGGAGGCAAAAATGGGACGATAAGGATGAAATGGTTGGCGGACGGCTCATATGACCTCGCGCTTGCATCGGGGTCCGGGTGTAATGGGACCTTCGGCCTTTGGTCTCGTACCACCGAGAGATCAGTACTCATCAGGTGCTGTCTTCGATCTGCCGGTGGAAGCAGCACTACCAGACCAGGATATGGTTCATTACAAAGTATAACGGGGTACAAGGCTGGCAAATATGGGTGTTTTCTGAATCGGCATTTAGAGTCCCCTCGTCTACAAAACGAGCTTTTTGGGCATGAAGTCAAACGAAAAACAAACCTAGCAACTTTCAACCAGATCGTAAAGCATGATAAACGTCTTTGGAAGGAATGTCCTATTAGGAATTATGGAAGCAGCTCGCTATGGTAGTAAATCGGTGACATTAATGTTTGATTTACTAAATTAACCTAGTTTGGTGCTATAAGCATTCCTATAAAAAGAAATAACCAAAGTCCATTTCCAGTTTTACAAAGCCTTATGCGATTTGAATAACTTGTTTTCGCCGCAGAGCAAAAGGAAGTTATTCGACTTCTTTTCGCTCCAAGGAAGCCAAAACAAGGTATCCTTTTCGCCGCAGGTCGATTTTAACCCGGACCAATAGTGCAATGTCCGAGAATACAACCCGCGTTTGGCTTGGAACGCCGTGACTTGGTGTCCGTCGCCGCTTTGACGTTGTCCACCCCAGATTAACTGTTTACGTTTGCAAATTCACTTCACTTCACTAGTTTGTACGTCCTATAAAATTTTGACGAAAATTCTGGAAAATAGAATAAAACCGTACGCAGAACGAGTCATTGGCGAATATCAAAGCGGTTTCAGACCTGGTCGCTCCACAACCGATCAGCTCTTCTCAGTCAAACTGATACTCCAGAGGTGCTGGGAATACAACGTAAACGTATACCAAATCTTTGTCGACTTCAAGCAGGCATACGACAGTATCGATCGTGGAGTACTGTACAACATCATGCTGCAATTTGGTATACCGGCAAAGTTGGTCCGACTGACAAGGATGACGATGACCAACTCTGTCTCACAAGTCAGGATCCAGAATAGACTTACTGATCTATTTGAAACACGCACTGGTTTGAAACAGGGCGATGGACTGGCACCGACGCTCTTCAACCTAGCACTGGAATACGTTGTTCGGGCCATGAATATGGACAACAGCAAGACGCTACTCATCAAGTCGACACAATTAGCAGCGTACGCCGACGACATCAACATCATGTCCCGAAGATTGGCTGACGCAGAAGAACTTCTGCATACGCTCGATACCGCTGCAAAGGAAGTTGGATTACGTATTAACGAGGGTAAAACTAAAATAATGATGCAATCGGTGACAAGGACACCTGCACAACCGAGCATCAATGTGGGGGACCTCAACATCGAGTTCGTGAACAACTTCATTTACCTGGGTTGCAACTTGTCAAGGGACGCCAACGAAACTGACGAAATCAAGCGACGGATACAGTTAGCTAATAAGACTTTTTTCTCGGTTCTCCCCATAATGAAATCGAAACATGTGCACAGAAACACGAAGCTCCGCGTGTACAAAACCATTATACGACCAGTGCTATGCTATGGCTGCGAAGCATGGACCCTAACTCAAGCCTCCGAAAACATGCTAGACACTTTTGAACGTAAGGTTCTACGGCGAATTTTTGGGGCTGTTTGCGATCGAG
This sequence comes from Chloromyia formosa, assembly GCA_964017055.1. NCBI lineage: Eukaryota > Metazoa > Arthropoda > Insecta > Diptera > Stratiomyidae > Chloromyia > Chloromyia formosa. The sequence goes on from OZ024816.1 coordinate 89,885,907, forward strand.
ATGGATGGCGCATCCGGTACAACCAGGAGTTGTATGAACTGTACGATGAGCTGCAAGTCTCGAAAATCGTCAAACTACAACGACTTCAATGGGCAGGGCATGTACAAAGAATGGACGATGATCGCATGCCTAAGAGAGTAATGAATGCAGAACGAGTCGACGGAGCGAGACTGCGAGGGCGACCGAGATCTCGTTGGCAGAGCTCAGTAGGTGTGGACGCCGCGCAGCTGCTGGGCTCCCAAAATTGGAGGACGCGGTCACGTGACCGAGATAATTGGAGGACAATGATCCAGGCGGCCAAGGCCCGACGTAGGGCTGTCGCGCCACGATGATGATGATGATGTTTGCAAATTCAAATGAGAGAATTAAGCTGGTCACAAAGAACAGAGTTCTCGAAATTCATTCGATGGAAGAGGATTTGAAACCAACTCAGCCGCAAATTAATGTGGAAAGACGGTACAGAGATAGAGTAGAATGGAACAGGCGCCAGAATCTTGCCAAAAAAGGCAGCTGATTTTCCACTGCATTAGCTGAGCTTTCTACAGGATTTACATATTTTGAGCGTTGCATATGCTAAGGTTAAATTTAGTGTCCCGGTTAGGTAACGAGCAGTTTAACCAGATATAGAGAAAAGGGACATATTGTAATAAATGTAGACCGGTTATATTTGGGAAGGTCGACTTAATTGCGCAAGTTTAAAAAAAATGGTAAACGGTTTCGAAAAACGCTAAAAAAATGTACGTAAAAAAAATCGGGGTCGGTGTGAAAAAAAAATAGAAAAATTTATATTTTTGCATCGATTCCACAATGTGTGCGGAAAGTACCACTAAATGATATGCCACACCATTCCGCATACAATTAAAAGTAAAAAATGTGAAGAAACATTTTTCGATTTCAGAAGTTTTGGGTTGCTACAGGCGGTTAAGTGTTTGAACGTTGCAAAATGAAAACTATGTAAGATAAAACACTGAGATCATCATCATCATCGTGGCGCGATAGCCCGACGTCGGGCCTTGGCCGCCTGAAAAAAACACTGAGATAAGACGCCAATTGCAACTAACATAGCTATATCCCGTGCATTAATTAATTATCAAATTTTCACGAATTAAATTTTGAACTTTAGAGCAAAGTGTTAGCTGCTATTAACCTGTTATCAGTATTCTAGCTTACATAGTTTTCTATTTATAGCATTTTTATTATAGAAATGTGCGATTTAGACACTTAAATGCCTGTAGCAGCTTAAGGGTTAAGAAATCATAAAACTTTCTTTACTATTTTCTACTTATAATTGTATACAAAATGGTGTAACGTATCATTTAGCGGCACTTTCCACACATACTGTGAAATCGATTTTTCTTATGCACATTTTTTCCTGGAATTTTTGAAAATCGATCACCATTTTATTAACTCTTGCACAATTAACTCGACAGCAAACTACAAACTACTTATCTAAAATATTACTTACCAACAAATGATTCAATCAAAGATGAGTGTAGTACATGTGGAACATGTATTTTTCCTCTCAAATGCATCGAAATGTAATCAGAGAATATTAGAAAATTGACAAATTGATTTTTTACGAGCGAATCTGTCACGCTCATTTTTTAGGCACAAACTGCCGGACTAGACTACGCAGAGATCTGCGAATATACATACCATGTGTTCAAAGACAGTTGGTTCTGCCAATCTCTTGTGAATTGAAACAAGGCAATGATGCCAGAATGATGTTCAAAGTACAAGTGTGTCTTTATTATAATATGTTCATTCTTATATACTAAATTTCACTAAGCCTAAGTAGTAAACTAACATAGTTTATTATCCTATCTTAATCCTAGTTCAATCCATGGACCATGTTCTAGGTCGTAAACTCGCAGAGTTTATTGCCCTAGCATTCATATTGGGTCAACTCATGACCACATAAATATTCCTATGTCATGGACATGATGACATGCACGTGGACATTACCCATGTATGCATAGTGCATTGAAGGTGTCAAGTGATATGTTGTATGGATATTTCGGGTCATTCAAATGTCTAGACATAAGGAAATGTTTTATGAAATTGGTCCAAAGGAAAAATTGAGGGTGTGTAGTGTTACATTGCATATTACATCACTACATGAGAATCCCCAAATCCTCAGCAAGTGGGGTACTGAGATACTACTCCAACTTATCTGGATTAGATGTCGTGGGTTTTAATTTAATTATCATATTTAACTTATTCTAATTAATATTAATTATTATATTTCTCATGATTTACTAAATTAACCTAATTTGGTGCTATAGCCTTTGCTATAGCCTTTATTCCGATACTACTCCTCAACCCAACTGGGGCGTCGGACGCGATTTGAATAACTTATTTTCGCCGCAGAGCAAAAGGAAGTTATTCGACTTCTTTTCGCTCCAAGGAAGCCAAAACAAGTTATACTTTCGCCGCAGGTCGATTTTAACCCGGACGGGGAAGTGCGATGTCCGAGCAATACAGCCTGCGTTTGGCTCGGAACGCCGTGACTTGGTGTCCGTCGCAGCTCTGACGTTGTCCACCCCAAATTAACTTTTAAGCGTTTGCATGCCAGCATGTGGTGGTGTCCGACTCGTTGGCCGCGGTAGTGTCACGACGTTCTGCTGCAATGTGGAAAAGATAAACAGCAATCAGTAAATTTCATGGAGGAATAATTACGATGTCACTGTATTATGTCCCGCCATCTAGGATTGCGTCTAGGCTAGCTTGGATTTGGGCTTGTGGTTGGAAAAAACAAATGTCTAATAGCCGCCATACATTATCCGATCCGTCGTCCGATCGATCGGCCGATGGATCGCCACAAAATATCTGCCGATCTCCACTGCACACACACTGAGCGATTTTCGTGCGATGCGATAACGAATGACAATTCGAAAAATAGGTTATGATTCACTCCCAATCCAACCTAGATTCATTTTTGTTAACTATTTGGATGTGTGTGGTATATTCGTATACCACATATTTGATATTTCAATTGCAGTGCCATTTAAATCATAAGAATCCTTGAAATTCCATAATTTAATAATTTGGTAATTTGACATTCACTTGCGATAATCACATACACTATCCAATCGATCGTCACCGATCGATCGCACGAAGATCGCACAAAAATATCGGCAGATCAAAATTGATCGGCCGATCGGTGCGATTTCCACATACACAGGCCGATCCATCGGCCGATATCGATTTCGGGCGACGGATCGGCCGATCGATCGGTGTGTGTATGGCACGTTTATGGCGGCTATTACACTATAAAAGTTCTTTTACAAATATATTTGACGAACGATATTTCAAAAGAACTTTTATGAATGATATTAGCCGCTAAAGGGGGAAGGTGTGCAGCCATATTAGAAAAGTAGTTGAAACAAGCAACGTCCATGTCGCAAATCTTTTCTTAGGCGGCTATTACACTATACAAGTTCTTTGAAAATAGCTTTCATAAAAGATATTTGTAAAAGAACTTTTATAGTGTAATAGCCGCCTAACCGCATTGCGCCTTTACACCCATGATGGCGATGACACAACATAGACAGATTCTCCCAATATGTTTATGTGGAACAGGAATGTTTAAAAAATCACACCTACCCATTTAGTTTCTTTTCAACGGGAACTATGAATTTTGTTCAAGTGTCGGCGCTACATTCAGCAATGTGTTAGTTATAGGTGATTTTCTAGAGGTGAAAAAGAAGACAAATTAAGTATAAAAAACTTGGAACCGTGCACACAGGTTACCTATCGAGATGAACGAGACGACTAAAATCAAGTCTTGCCTTGATTGGGCGGTGAGAATTTCACAGGATACTGAAGTTGTGTGACGAGAATGTTCCCTTTGGTTTTCTGAAAGTGGTGAATAATTGTAGATAAAAGGGGTAATACAGTGTTTTGTAATCCAAAGTAACCTTTCCATTGTACTTTTGGCATTGATGAATGCATTTCTGTTTGCTCTGCTTTTACGTCGTTTGTATTCGTGCCCTCAGCACTCATGACAGCTGTGCTTCCATATCCCGATGACATTACATTTTCTTAAAAAAAAAACCAAAAACAAAAACCATATAACATATAATCTACCAACTTTCGATTTATCCGTACCATCAACGTGCTTATGAGGCGATTTGACCGTTATATTGTTGGATGTGTTACTTGCCAGTATACATCGTGAAGTCTTGCTCAGTATCGTGCACGCACTATCCACGTACGCCTAAAGGCAAGAATTCATACCAATTCCGTTTCTATGATACCGCCGCCACAAGTTTTCCTTTATGTAGGTTGGCGACCTAGAAGAGTAAGGAGGGACACTTAAGCCTGATATCAACTGAAAGGCCAGGGCTTTATTTACTTGTATGTGAACTTTGGCATCCCGCGTTGTATCTGATGTCGTAAGGTGTTCATCGCTCCGTCGTTGTAACATGTACCATATCCCTGGAAGTTAAAAATGTCGTCGGCAGGGTTATTAGCTGATCCTCTGCAAAATAAGACTTACCCCCTGGTTGTCTATCCAAAGCGGATTTGTCGCCTCGTTCATACATACACGGAAAGATGTGGCGAAACAAGCAAATTTGATGAGTGTTTAGGCGGTCGCTAGCTGCGCATCTGTGACGGGGATGGGGACAATTGCCCAGTTGGACAAATACTGGCAACTTTCTACGACTCAAAGTACTTACTTGGAATGGGCATCCTATTTTCCGACGGCTGCGCCCGGGTACCTATAATCCATCTTGCTGTCAACAAATAAAATTATTTTAATTAAAATTTCCACATTTTCCCATGAATTCTTCAATTTTGCATCGGCGTTAACAAATAACAGTAGCATACTTAAGTGTTCTCCAGGGCCATGGGCGCGACAATTACGACTTTTCCCACCCGAGCCGCCTTTTACTGTCAAGCTTGCAGCGCTGTCAATCCTGGCTTTTATAAATTAAAAATTCGGAAAGGTTAAACATCTTTACCTATTTGTGTACTTAATATTTTCACTTACAAGGTCGACTTGCTGCCCAACATCAAAACGGACATGCACGAAAGCCTAACATATGAAAACCACTTCCCCCGGGATTCAATGGAGAAACTTATAAAAACATGGACAAACACGGTTTGCAAATTGTGTCCAAATGAGACATAATCATGAAAATAAATGCAGATGACATATAATGCATCTACATCTATCGATGCATCTATGTACACCCATTCCCACTTTATGTTAAATGTTGCTATTTTAGCGCGATTTGCATGGAAAAAGTAGAATCAAGTCGGGGCAACACTTTACGGTATAGAAGAACTGCATAGTAAATTAGGTCGTCACAGACGATTGCGCACAACCACTGCCGCACTTCCACCAATCATCAATTTCATAAAACGCCCGAGCTAAAAAAAAAACACTCGCTTGCTCCATGCAATTGCTGGTTGGGTGGATGTTCGGTCTTGGTTGTGCGTGATCGTGTGTGGCGACCATTACACGGAGCCGTATCGCGAAATATGGGCGAATAGCTTCTGCTAAGCTGAAACCTCACGGTGTTGGAGTTCCATGGCTCAACTATCAGTTCGCCGCAACCGACAAACGTTTCGGCCGCGAGCATGCATCTGACCACGTCAAAACGAATGGAACAGCGGAAATGATGAGATCCTTTTTCTATAAATTTACACGTGCTTCGATGCATGCTCACGACCTACACGCCTGTTGTGTTCGTGTTGAGCTTCAGTAGCTGAGTCATGGATGAGTTGCTAACGACCGCCATACACGACCGGGCCCAACCACAACCGAACCGCCCGTGATCAATGTGTGTTAGTTGCGTGCGACCAATTGGTGGTGTTTTGTTGGTCGCACGCTACTCCACTGCATTGGTCACGAACGGTTCGGCCATGCTTGTGCTAGATCGTGAACTGCTCCAGTTGCTCACAGCTTATTTCGACCAGTACGTAAACAAATCTTCATCTGCCTATAAAAACTCAAGTAGAGAAGATATCAACGTTATTTAAATGAAGATCAAGTCAGCTATTAGCTTAAACATTAGAACCTGCCTTTAAATAACGTTGATATCTTCTCTACTTTAGTTTTTTATAGGGAGTTGCAGATTTTTTTACGTACTGCTTAAAATAAGCTGTGAGCCGCTGTATACCGCCACACCGCTACTGCCAATTATCAATTGACATGACGGCTGTCATCGATTTGAAACGAATTCTCCAATATCAATGGCTGCGTTCCTGCGAACGAACCAGGATTTAGCGTTTCTCGAATTCTACTCCAATTGCTTCCTCTTCCGCTTGAATTTGCATAGACAACTGTCAATTTTCGCATATGAAGAGTATTTCGATCGTCAGGGGTCAATAGGGCGTGTCTATCTGTCCCATGTGGTTGGGTGTTAAATCTCATTAGAACGGGTGTATCCGGTTCATATGGGGACGTTAGTTTTGATACAATTGATCTACAATTTGAGTTGAAGATTTTTTGTGAAAAAGAGAATAAAATAGTTTTTTTCGGGCCTAGTTAATGGAATACATCAATTACTCCTGCGAATATGGGAGGACGAGGTGATCCCAGACGATTGAAAAAGGAAAAATGACATTGACGAAATGGCCAGCTAATCATCCCGCTATAGCCAACATAAAAGGTGAATATCGAATGGAGAGTTATACAGATATGCAAAAAGCGGAAAACGACATCAAATCAAATAAGTCGGACTCCAGCCGACGACAGTTTTATATACTTACGTTATCTACGTGCTAGTTTTGAACTTGTAATAAAAATATACCCTATACCTTTCCTAGGGTTTATGGACATACTGACCATTTCAGAAGTTATTATAAATGTATAGACAAAATCAATATTTTATTATTTATTAGAAGTCTAATAACAGTAGCAAACAAAAATTATCATTTACGAGTATTTATATGGAAAGCAATTTGCTGTCGATTTGTAGAAAATTGGCTGATTGGCGATGGAGCTGTAGTCACATCATATTATTTTATTACGTTGGTTCACTGAATTAATAGGGCAACTGCCTTGTAAATGCTTTCCAAGTAGAGACATCTTTGAAAATGTTTTCGATCAAGTTGAACAGCAATACTTTTTTACATCGGAATGCGTTCGAAGATGAACCCGAAGGATAGATCGGTCAGCAAAGGCTCTGTGACAATGTTGACAGCTGAACGGTTTCTCCCCAGTATGCGTCCTAATATGGATTTCCAGGATCCACGGGCGGGAAAATGCCTTTCCACAAAGCGCACATTTACAGGGCAATGTATGAGTCAGAATATGCGACTTCAAGGCTCCTAAAGAAACGTACATTTTATCGCAATTTTCACAACTGAACACTTTTTTTGACGTATTTCTCTCGGAAGCAAGACAATGCAATTGTTTATGTTTAGTAAACCAAGAGTAAGTTGAATATGATTTTCCGCATTCTGAGCATTGGTAGCGCAGTGTCCTATTACTATTATTTCTGCTATTGTATTCCACATTTGCATTTGATTCCTTCTTGGAATCAGATGAATGCCTTCTGGTGTATCTCCTTGGCATCGACAGATCAATCGGCCGAATTTCTTTGGAGAATAAACTATTTAATATCTAATTCTAATACAGCTCCCATATTTAGGCAAAATATCTTACCTTCATCTTAAACGTCCGATTGAAAGTTGATTACTTGCACAGGTCTTCTGGTGTATCTCCTTGGCATTGACAAATCAACCGTCCGAATTTCTGTAAAGAATAAACTATTTAATATCTAATTCTAATACAGCTCCCAAAATATCTTACCTTCATCTTCAACGTCCGATTGAAAGTTGATTACTTGCACAGGTCTTTTTTCCGACATATCTGAGTGACTGATATGCAGAAATTTAAATGATAATTAATCCACAATTATTGCGCACAACCACTACCGCACTTCCACCAATCATCAATTTCATAAAACGCCCGAACTAGAAAAACACTCACTTGCTCCATGCAATTGCTGGTTGGGTGGATTTTCGGTCTTGGTTGTGCGCGATCGTGTGTGGCGACCATTACACGGAGCCGGATCGCGAAATATGGGCGAATAGCTTCTGCTAAGCTGAAACCTCTCGGTGTTGGAGTTCCATGGCTCAACTATCAGTTCGCCGCACACGACAAACGTTTCGGCCGCGAGCATGCATCTGACCACGTCAAAACGAATGGAACAGCGGAAATGATGAGATCCTTTTTCTATAAATTTAGACGTGCTTCGATGCATGCTCACGACCTACACGCTTGTTGTGTTCGTGTTGAGCTTCAGTAGCTGAGTTATGTATGAGTTGCTAACGACCGCCATACACGACCGGGCCCAACCACAACCGAACCGCCCGTGACCAATGTGTGTTAGTTCCGTGCGACCAATTGGTGGTGTTTTGTTGCTCGCACGCTACTCCACTGCATTGGTCACGAACGGTTCGGCCGTGCTTGTGCTAGATCGTGAACTGCTCCAGTTGCTCACAGCTTATTTCGACCAGTACGTTAACAAATCTTCATCTACCTATAAAAACCCAAGTAGAGAAGATATCAACATTATTTAAATGAAGATCAAGTCAGCTAATAGCTTAAACATTAGAACCTGCCTTTAAATAACGTTGATATCTTCTCTACTTTAGTTTTTTATAGGGAGTTGCAGATTTTTTTACGTACTGCTTAAAATAAGCTGTGAACCGCTGTATACCGCCACACCGCTACTACCAATTATCAATTGACATGACGGCTGTCATCGATTTGAAACGAATTCTCCAATATCAATGGCTGCGTTCCTGCGAACGAACCAGGATTTGGCGTTTCTCGAATTCTACTTCAATTGCTTCCTCTTCCGCTTGAATTTGCATAGACAACTGTCAATTTTCGCATATGAAGAGTATTTCGATCGTCAGGGGTCAATAGGGCGTGTCTATCTGTCTCATGTGGTTGGGTGTTCAATCTCATTAGAACGGGTGTATCCGGTTCATATGGGGACGTTATTTTTGATACAATTGATCTACAATTTGAGTTGAAGATTTTTTGTGAAAGAGAGAATAAAATAGTTTGGGCAACATTTTTTCGGGCCTAGTTAATGGCATACATCAATTACTCCTGCGAATATGGGAGGACGAGGTGATCCCAGACGATTGAAAAAGGAAAAATGACATTGACGAAATGGCCAGCTAATCATCCCGCTATAGCCAACATAAAAGGTGAATATCAAATGGAGAGTTATACAGATATGCAAAAAGCGGAAAACGACATCAAATCAAATAAGTCGGACTCCAGCCGACGACAGTTTTATATACTTACGTTATCTACGTGCTAGTTTTGAACTTGTAATAAAAATATACCCTATACCTTTCCTAGGGTTTATGGACATACTGACCATTTCAGAAGTTATTATAAATGTATAGACAAAATCAATATTTTATTATTTATTAGAAGTCTAATAACAGTAGCAAACAAAAAATTATCATTTACGAGTATTTATATGGAAAGCAATTTGCTGTCGATTTGTAGAAAATTGGCTGATTGACGATGGAGCTGTAGTCACATCATATTATTTTATTACGTTGGTTCACTGAATTAATAGGGCAACTGCCTTGTAAATGCTTTCCAAGTAGAGACATCTTTGAAAATGTTTTCGATCAAGTTGAACAGCAATACTTTTTTACATCGGAATGCGTTCGAAGATGAACCCGAAGGATAGATCGGTCAGCAAAGGCTCTGTGACAATGTTGACAGCTGAACGGTTTCTCCCCAGTATGCGTCCTAATATGGATTTCCAGGATCCACGGGCGGGAAAATGCCTTTCCACAAAGCGCACATTTACAGGGCAATGTATGAGTCAGAATATGCGACTTCAAGACTCCTAAAGAAACGTACATTTTATCGCAATTTTCACAACTGAACACTTTTTTTGACGTATTTCTCTCGGAAGCAAGACAATGCAATTGTTTATGTTTAGTAAACCAAGAGAAAGTTGAATATGATTTTCCGCATTCTGAGCATTGGTAGCGCAGTGTCCTATTACTATTATTTCTGCTATTGTATTCCACATTTGCATTTGATTCCTTCTTGGAATCAGATGAATGCCTTCTGGTGTATCTCCTTGGCATCGACAAATCAATCGGCCGAATTTCTGTAGAGAATAAACTATTTAATATCTAATTCTAATACAGCTCCCATATTTAGGCAAAATATCTTACCTTCATCTTAAACGTCCGATTGAAAGTTGATTACTTGCACAGGTCTTCTGGTGTATCTCCTTGGCATTGACAAATCAATCGTCCGAATTTCTGTAAAGAATAAACTATTTAATATCTAATTCTAATACAGCTCCCAAAATATCTCACCTTCATCTTCAACGTCCGATTGAAAGTTGATTACTTGCACAGGTCTTTTTTCCGACATATCTGAGTGAATGATATGCAGAAATTTAAATGATAATTAATCCACAATTATTGCGCACAACCACTACCGCACTTCCACCAATCATCAATTTCATAAAACGCCCGAGCTAAAAAAAACACTCGCTTGCTCCATGCAATTGCTGGTTGGGTGGATGTTCGGTCTTGGTTGTGCGCGATCGTGTGTGGCGACCATTACACGGAGCCGTATCGCGAAATATGGGCGAATAGCTTCTGCTAAGCTGAAACCTCACGGTGTTGGAGTTCCATGGCTCAACTATCAGTTCGCCGCAACCGACAAACGTTTCGGCCGCGAGCATGCATCTGACCACGTCAAAACGAATGGAACAGCGGAAATGATGAGATCCTTTTTCTATAAATTTACACGTGCTTCGATGCATGCTCACGACCTACACGCCTGTTGTGTTCGTGTTGAGCTTCAGTAGCTGAGTCATGGATGAGTTGCTAACGACCGCCATACACGACCGGGCCCAACCACAACAGAACCGCCCGTGATTAATGTGTGTTAGTTGCGTGCGACCAATTGGTGGTGTTTTGTTGGTCGCACGCTACTCCACTGCATTGGTCACGAACGGTTCGGCCATGCTTGTGCTAGATCGTGAACTGCTCCAGTTGCTCACAGCTTATTTCGACCAGTACGTAAACAAATCTTCATCTGCCTATAAAAACTCAAGTAGAGAAGATATCAACGTTATTTAAATGAAGATCAAGTCAGCTATTAGCTTAAACATTAGAACCTGCCTTTAAATAACGTTGATATCTTCTCTACTTTAGTTTTTTATAGGGAGTTGCAGATTTTTTTACGTACTGCTTAAAATAAGCTGTGAGCCGCTGTATACCGCCACACCGCTACTGCCAATTATCAATTGACATGACGGCTGTCATCGATTTGAAACGAATTCTCCAATATCAATGGCTGCGTTCCTGCGAACGAACCAGGATTTAGCGTTTCTCGAATTCTACTCCAATTGCTTCCTCTTCCGCTTGAATTTGCATAGACAACTGTCAATTTTCGCATATGAAGAGTATTTCGATCGTCAGGGGTCAATAGGGCGTGTCTATCTGTCCCATGTGGTTGGGTGTTAAATCTCATTAGAACGGGTGTATCCGGTTCATATGGGGACGTTAGTTTTGATACAATTGATCTACAATTTGAGTTGAAGATTTTTTGTGAAAAAGAGAATAAAATAGTTTTTTTCGGGCCTAGTTAATGGCATACATCAATTACTCCTGCGAATATGGGAGGACGAGGTGATCCCAGACGATTGAAAAAGGAAAAATGACATTGACGAAATGGCCAGCTAATCATCCCGCTATAGCCAACATAAAAGGTGAATATCGAATGGAGAGTTATACAGATATGCAAAAAGCGGAAAACGACATCAAATCAAATAAGTCGGACTCCAGCCGACGACAGTTTTATATACTTACGTTATCTACGTGCTAGTTTTGAACTTGTAATAAAAATATACCCTATACCTTTCCTAGGGTTTATGGACATACTGACCATTTCAGAAGTTATTATAAATGTATAGACAAAATCAATATTTTATTATTTATTAGAAATCTAATAACAGTAGCAAACAAAAAATTATCATTTACGAGTATTTATATGGAAAGCAATTTGCTGTCGATTTGTGGAAAATTGGCTGATTGGCGATGGAGCTGTAGTCACATCATATTATTTTATTAGGTTGGTTCACTGAATTAATAGGGCAACTGCCTTGTAAATGCTTCCCAAGTAAAGACATCTTTGAAAATTTTTTCGATCAAGTTGAACAGCAATACTTTTTTACATCGGAATGCGTTCGAAGATGAACCCAAAGGTTAGATCGGTCAGCAAAGGCTCTGTGACAATGTTGACAGCTGAACGGTTTCTCCCCAGTATGCGTCCTAATATGGATTTCCAGGATCCACGGGCGGGAAAATGCCTTTCCACAAAGCGCACATTTACAGGGCAATGTATGAGTCAGAATATGCGACTTTAAGGCTCCTAAAGAAACGTACACTTTATCGCAATTTTCACAACTGAACACTTTTTTTGACTTATTTCTCTCGGAAGCAGGACAATGCAATTGTTTGTTTAGTAAACCAAGAGTAAGTTGAATATGATTTTCCGCATTTCTGAGCATTGGTAGCGCAGTGTCCTATTATTTCTGCTATTGTATTCCACATTTGCATTTGATTCCTTCTTGGAATCGGATGAATGCCTTCTGGTGTATCTCCTTGGCATCGACAGATCAATCGGCCGAATTTCTGTAGAGAATAACCTATTTAATATCTAATTCTAATACAGCTCCCATATTTAGGCAAAATATCTTACCTTCATCTTAAACGTCCGATTGAAAGTTGATTTTTTTTCGGGCCTAGTTAATGGCATACATCAATGACTCCTGCGAATATGGGAGGACGAGGTGATCCCAGACGATTGAAAAAGGAAAAATGACATTGACGAAATGGCCAGCTAATCATCCCGCTATAGCCAACATAAAAGGTGAATATCGAATCGAGAGTTATACAGATATGCAAAAAGCGGAAAACGACATCAAATCAAATAAGTCGGACTCCAGCCGACGACAGTTTTATATACTTACGTTATCTACGTGCTAGTTTTGAACTTGTAATAAAAATATACCCTATACCTTTCCTAGGGTTTATGGACATACTGACCATTTCAGAAGTTATTATAAATGTATAGACAAAATCAATATTTTATTATTTATTAGAAATCTAATAACAGTAGCAAACAAAAAATTATCATTTACGAGTATTTATATGGAAAGCAATTTGCTGTCGATTTGTGGAAAATTGACTGATTGGCGATGGAGCTGTAGTCACATCATATTATTTTATTACGTTGGTTCACTGAATTAATAGGGCAACTGCCTTGTAAATGCTTTCCAAGTAGAGACATCTTTGAAAATTTGTTCGATCAAGTTGAACAGCAATACTTTTTTACATCGGAATGCGTTCGAAGATGAACCCGAAGGTTAGATCGGTCAGCAAAGGCTCTGTGACAGTGTTGACAGCTGAACGGTTTCTCCCCAGTATGCGTCCTAATATGGATTTCCAGGATCCACGGGCGGGAAAATGCCTTTCCACAAAGCGCACATTTACAGGGCAATGT